>JAXGGA010000368.1:0-195000 GCA_038373865.1 Uloborus plumipes | reverse complement strand
TAAGAGCACAATGGAAAAGTTTTCTTTTAGTCGACAAGAAGGCCTACAAAAACGCATTGTCCCTAATTGAATTTCTTTTCAAAAACAAGCAGCTTTTTTTCCTGAATTACCATAGGGCTTGGACTTCCTTTCCACCTTGTTCTCATCGTTTGTTCCCTTGTTTGTTTTCCTTTTTATTCTATGTTAATTTATTTATCCAAGACTATTCAAAATTATGTAACCTACTCCATGTGATTCTTTATGTATTTTTATTTTTATTTTTTTAATTTTAAATAAACACGTACGTCATACAGGGCAAACCAAACCGAGAAGATCTTGCAATCATTCGGGCCCTGAATGATGGCGCTTACCCCCCGACTTTTGGAAATCAATGTATTTGCATATAAGTGGACGTGACTTTTGCCATTTTTTGGTAAACCTTACATTGTGTGTACACTCTTTGTACCCCCCCCCCTTGGAAAAATTCAAAATGACGGGCCTGATCCTTTCATGGATTTTATACATTTGACTAGATGTCCTGTGCTCTCTTTCTTTGACTACGCTCAAGGCAACTTTCATAATAAGTCTAGTTTTTATTGAGTATTAAAGGGCTCATGGCTGATGGAACTTATGCCCCGATATACGAGGAAAGACAATCTTTCTCCCTCGCAGAAAGGAGTGTGACTCAATGTTTCTATGTAATTATTGGTTGTCTAGATGGCTACGATCTTAATTTGTAAAAATAATTTAGAATCCACCTGTATTCATTGTATAACTTCCTTCTATTTTTCTAACTTTCCTTTCAAAAGACGTAATTGCTTTCAAAGATGAATCGAAATGCACTTTTTATTCTAATATAATTATTGGCGATGTTAAACTGCATTAGTAAATAATGATCACATTTCAGCTCTTTGTTCATTGGCTACGACAAAAGGAGTGGCTTCGCCGCAAATGACAAACGGTTTTGTTTTACGACGTAATAAAATATTTAGAAATAAGTCCAGCAAAAAGAGGGAAAAGTCGTGCCCAATCTAATGTTATCTACGCTGCTACATTTGCTTTATTTATTACTATGTTTCCTCCTCGTAATTCTTATAAATTGCTGCTGAATAAGACAGTGGGTAAATGATACTGCTTGTTGATTATTTCTGAAGAGAAAAGTCATTTATTCATCCGTGAATGTAAACGTCAAGTTTTGCTCAATCAACATTACATTACAAAATTTGACGTTTCATAATGTATACAGCCATTTCAGTAGAGTGTAATAAATTTGGGAATAAAATATTCAGAATAGTTATTTATATGTTTTAGTTGAGTTTGGATTTGTATTTCAGTAACATATTTTCTTGGGCTTAAGTAACGAGTCACTTGAAGTAGTCAAGATTTGTTTAAGTTCTTTAGTTATTTGAATTTGAATATAGTTTTGAAATGTTTTATCTATTGCTGCAGCAAACATAATCTGGCAGTATTGTGAAGATTACGCAGATCATGAGCCTCACGACGCTGACAGCTACAAAACTTTCAAAATGCTGTAAAACAGAACCTTTGGTTAAAATTACTTCACATTTGAAATGAATATACTTGAAAGAAAGGCTGCTCAGTTTTGGTCTACTTAGCTTAAGAAATATATCAATTTATTGAAAAGGGCTACAAAGTTAGTAAATGGACTTTCGAGTTTAGGTTATGAGTCTAGGCTTAGAATGCTTAATATAGTCTTGAGCAAATGAGAGTCGGAGGGGATATGATTCAGTTCTTTAAATTTATCAAAATGAATGCTGTATATTATGGGTTACATTTTTGCATGGAAAATAGGAAAAGGGGGTCATTGTTTTAAGCTATTTAAATTTCAGGCTAACCCGGAGATTATGAAAAACTTCTATTTTAATATAGCTGTGGGCACCTGGAGCAGCTTACCGGAAGAGGCTGTAATGAGCAAGGGAGTTGATAGCTTTAACCCATTAATGCCTGACTTTTTTTTCCAAAGATATTTTGTATACTGGTTGTGCAAACGGTGTTTAATAGACAGGAAAAATAATTAAAAATATTATGTAAAAATAATTGTTTTATTAAAGAAAGAAAAATCGTCCCTCAAAAGTTACGATAGACCCCAGAGGGTACATACTTGTTTTACTCAATTTTTTTCTGCCTACGATATAATATTTAAAAAGACCTTTTATAAGAAGAAATAAAATCAGCAATTAACATAAATTGGGAAGGTGGGAATAACTTTGAAAGCTTAGTTTTTTTTCTTGAGATTGTAAACGATGTCATTTTTGATGAAGATCATATTAAAACTGCTACAGAACACACTCTACAATGGTTATGTGCTGAAATCTGTTAATAACGAATTGCAACAATACCAAGGTACTAATTGAACATTATTATTTGGTTGAAATTTTCATTTTGGGGAAATTCAGACCCTTTTTTGGACCGTCCTTTTAAAAGGACGCTAGGCATTAATGGGTTAAGAAGGCCAATGATCTTCGTTTCTGGCCATAAATTAACTAGGGCATCCTAGCTGGTCCCAGAGCTTGTTGCTGGTCTTCACAGTTGTATTTGTATGGAATAAGGGACAAAAATAGTTTATGTGTTTTTGAGTGAAGTATCCCACTCTGCTTTTTCGACAACGGCGACTGTGTGGTACTAGCTAGCTCAATTCCTTTGCACTTATGTGATATTTTAGCGTACATATTTGCACTTTATTCTCGGAATCCTGAAGTGTAGATTTTATTTTTTGCATATTGCAACAATATGAACAAGTATGTATTGTAATTAAAGTCAGCAACTTTAAAATATTTTTTTCACTTTTAAAAATAAACATGCACATCATAACAATGCACATATACAAATTATTTTTAAAGCTAAAAAAAAGTTTAGGTTTTTTATTGTGATACATAATAGTGCCTTCTATTTAAATACATAGAATTTTAGAAGCCGTAGTTTAAAACTCCGCGAGCAAAGTGAAAAATTATGCGTAAATATTTCACATCCGTGTAAATGGATCGAGCCTGCTTTAAAGAAATTCGGGCCATAAAAGAGCATGAAAAAAGATTGGGATTCGATATCTGCCAATGGCGAGAAGAAAATGATTAAGACATTTGAAGAGACAGGATCTTTTGAAGTGAAATCTGGAGGAGGCAGGAAATCAATTGTCTCGACGTCTTAGAAGATGTAGCCACAGTCATGACAGGAAGAATATCTTTTTAATTCATATCTTATCTCCTTCTTCAAGTATGTGTAATCCGAATTTGAAGTCATTGTAAGAAGTGATTCTTTTTATGTAGCATTTTGAAAGTGGGACTTTATTTTAATCACCATGTATGCCACCCAGCTAGTTAGTGATGTTTTCTATCCATTTGAGGGTTTGATTTTTTTTTTTTTGACAACAAAAAATTATTTATAACGCAAGTTCTTTTTTGTTTTAAAAAATGCATTTTTTGAAGTCAAAGTAAATGTGGGCTGCTCAAGGGGTTGTTATGGTTTAATCAATTCTGTTACAGAAAGCAACTTCTACTTTAAAGACTAATGATATGATGTCAAATATCACAAACTGTATGACCTGGAACAATTTCTAATCCAAAATTTAAGTAATAAACTCAACACTCTGTTTCAAACAAAATATTATTTTTGGACACCTGCGAGTAATTGGGGCTAGGTACTCCGAGTTATTGGTACTTCGAGTTATTGGTGGGTAGTTCCCACCACAATCTAAAGAGTTTAGGACACGATGAGAACTTCGAGATAAAGGAATATTTGACTTATAAAGCTTTGAGTTATCGAGACTATACTGTATTTTAGCCTCTTTTTGAGGCAGTTCCGCCTTCAGGACGATTGCGGCTGTTCTAGACTGACTGGCCTCAAACAAAAGTAAAATTGCACTTTCAGGATGTTGCATTTGCAGGAACTTTGCAAGAGCTGCAAGCGAATAAGCTGTCTGGGATTTGTTTGCAATTCTGCTTTATCTCCGGCTATACGTATCTAAAAGCTGCATGAATCTTTGTGGGAAATGAAGAATATGACTTTTGAAGTATAAATTTCTTTAGAAAATTCCGGACATTCTGGAAACGTGACTGACTTTTATTGCGAAGTTTCAGTACTCCTCAGATTAACTTTGATAGAGTTTTCGCCTTTGTCTACTGACGCAATTGGTATCATATTGATGAATTAGATGCTATTTTGTCACTTGACTAGCCGAAAACGACAAAGGGAAAGGTTGTACGAGCACGAGAATTGCTTTGAATGTTTCGACATTGAATCGAGTTAGTGAGAAGTAAACAGATCTAAGTGGCTGTTCACGTTCATAAATGATATCATTTCTTTCACCACTTTCGAAGCGCCTTCCCCAAACCAGATGAGACCAATTTCTCTTACCATTGTACTAGTTATCTCTAAAGGAAATAATTTTGGAACTTACACCCTTTTGCTTCTATCTGCTTCAATTGTGCATTTGAGATGAAAAAAAGAAAGAGACAGAATCAGTATCGTAAATAACGGTTACTTGGACCCTAAGGAGTTACTTGAGCCCATTACAGAAAATGATAAAATCTGGGTTTGGTACTTATGAGTTGAAGACTTGCACGTAGTTCCTCGTTTCTCCACTAGGTAGAAGCACTCTACAGTCTCTAACGCAGATACCAGACCCACAATTTACCATTTCACTGTTGGGCTCAAGTAACCCCCGTAATGTCCAAGTAACCCTTGTTTACGGTATGTACTTACATCCGACCAGCATGACGATAATGGCGAAGATCTTCTCCATATTGGTGTTGGGCGAGACGTTGCCGAATCCGACACTCGTCAGGCTGGAGAAGGTGAAGTAGAGGGCGGTCACATACTTGGACTTGATGCTCGGGCCCCCTTGCGAGTTGTTGTAGAACTGGTGCGTCATGTTGGCCAGCGCGTCCAGCCAGCCGATTTTGGGTTCCTGCATAGAGCGCTCCGCGTTTGCTATGGCGTACCAAATGCACGCGAGCCAATGGGCAATCAGCGCGAAAGTTGCCACCAGCAGCAGCAGCACCGCGGCCCCGTACTCTGAGTAGCGATCGATTTTGCGGGCCACTCGGACGAGCCGGAGCAGGCGGGCCGTTTTCAGCAGGCCTATCAGAGTCGTCGTCTGGATCGGAAAGAAATAACGCACGGTTAGAGACCCGAGGCTCACCAGGCATTCCTGCGACCGGAATGCCTGCACCATCTCACACTCACCAGTGCTGCTGTTGGAAGTTTGGAGCTGAGGTCGTGTCATGGCCTTCGAGAGGACAAGGCCAGCTCGATACAACGGGTGACGTCAAAGACTAGCTTTCTGCTATTTGACAAGGGTCATAATATAGTTTGACCTTAACGGTCGTACTGGTCTAAGGATTTGAGCGCTATTCAAACAAACTCCTATTCCTAGCCGGGTTGGCTAGGAATAGGAGAAATTTCCGAGTTGGCTCAATTAGCGTTCCGCGATTCCGGAAGGTTAAAATCAGTAGAGCCCTCAATCGCAGCTTAAGTATCGACATAACCACCATCTTGAGGCTACATGCCGCTTCCTTCCTATGCCTGCTATGGAGAAGTAGCATAGTTTGCTTCTCGTTTGTGGTTTCTTATTAAGTTCTTGCTAATCCACAATCAAGATGCAAAGCTCGTTACTTTATCGTAGCAAACTTACGGAGACAGCGGCGTTTAGCCCCAAGATGGTGGCCATGTTACTACTTAAAACATAAGAGAGAACTTTAGTTCCAGGATTTGACCGAGGTTCAATTCAGCCAATGGCTATGGCCATAAGCTCGCGTTTTGAACAGTTAGTGTTGCTTTAAAGGTCATAGTATGAAGGCATTTACAAACGCGATTCTTAGTAAATACTTGAATGAAATATTAAATATAACTTCAGTGTCTTCTAGAACGATCATCAGTGTTTGGTGGAGAAAAACATGTCTTAAGTCAAATATTGAGTGATCATTGGCAAGCGAGCTGATTCCGCAGTAAATAGATGTATCAAAATTAGTTCTAATCGGAGCTTCATAACTATTTCGCCTGGGAAAGATATTTGCTTGTATGAAATTATATAAGTGTCCTAACCTCTGAACAAAGAAATTGCATTTTTGTTTTTTTTCTCTAGAGATCCGACTCGTGTTAAATTATGTTCGAAGTAAACATCAAAAAACTTACTAAAGAAAATCTAATGTTAAATTAAAAATCATAGTTTACTGTTTTACATATTTAATAAATAGTATAGGTTCAAAGAGGCTCGGTGCGAAGCTGTTTGGAGATAAGGATCTGTTTCTAAGTCACAAATAATTTTCAAGTTCCAAAAAAAGTTTTAAAGTAAAAGAAACGAGTTGAGTTTAAGTTCTCATCTTTTTTTTTTTTTAATTTTAAGCTATATAATACTAAGTATCCTGTTTGAATTGGTTCATTACTTTACCGATAGCAATCATATTATAAATTATAAAAAAACGTTATCGAAATGAATATAAGCTATAATAATATTTAATTGAAGAGATTTATTTAAGAAATGTGTAAAACAGTCATAAATGCATACGGGCATTTTTTAATCTTTCAAAAGTTTATATTTCTTGCTCTATTTATTAGACCAGGAGTATTAATTTTAAACTAGCTTTAAAACGGGAGAGTTTTAATTTTAAAGCATGAGCTGCGATTTTTATTTTTTATTAAAACACCTAGAATAGTTATTGTTAACCAAAGAGGAAGTCTAACGCTTATCTAGACTTGAAATTTTTAATTAAAAGAATTACGTTGAGAAATTAAACTGGAATATTTTCAGAATTAAATGAACTATTGTTTGTATTTGTTGTCTCAGTTTCAATGATGTCACCCCCTCCTCCCTACGACAGTTTTGAACTGAAGAGAATGAAATATAAAACTGCTTAAGAGAAAATTACAAAAATACAGAATACGGCTTACAAGAATAACCAATTGACAGAATACGGCAGTATTTGACGTTAAACGGATAAAAAAGGGTCAGCTATGAAACTAATTAACAAATCTTGCGGCCAATCACCCTCCAGCACTAAGCTTCAAACTTTCAACAGCTGCAAAGTGGTGAATCTGAAAAAGGCTTATTAATTTACCAGCAGAGGTGCCAAAAATGTTCAAATTTGATGAAGTAGCATCCTCATTGTCTTTTATATTTCAAAGTTGTAGATGTGTTTACAGGAATTACGACGGATGGAATTGTTTCCATTGCTGCGAAAATCAATCTCCCAACTTGTATATTTTAAACTTGTAAACCTGTGCTGTAAAATCAGTCTGAAAACCGTTTACTTTACATAAAATTGCATCTAACTATTTACAGACGGTTACTGAAATATTTATTTATAAAATTATTTGTTATAGTCAGCATTATAAACCCACTCCCTCTTAAAAATAAAAGATATTTTCCTGAGTTCGGTTGATTTTGTTATTGGCAACGAAAAATTGGACGTCAAAAATCTGACTAATGTTTTTGCTTCGTCTTTCACAAATTTTAGTATTTAATTCTTGTTTCTTCAGCGTTTCGAAGAAAATAAATTGCTTAATTTTAAGCAAAAAGGTCAAAAATATTGCAAAACACATGCGAACAAATACTTGCATTAACATGTTAGTTTTAAAAATCAAAATCAGAAGCCAGTCAACATTGCATCTTAAAATGCCTCAACTAAAAAGCTGAGGTAAAAAGCAGCTTATATTGCAGCGAATTTTAAAATATCTTACTGCCTTGTGTGAAATCCTAAACTATTTGTTTCTTTTTATTAAAGCAACAAAAACGAACTACTTATTATGCTTTTTTTTATCACGAAAATAAATGAATTTTCTCAATATCGATTTACTTTCACAGTGAATAAGGACTTTTTTTTTTTGGAAAATCTTAGAATATATAATTTGTTTTGTAAATTGTAAAAAAGATATTGTTCACTGTATTAAGTTTTATAAACTCAGACTTTTTTTGTCGCAATGTTAGAAAAAAATGCTAGTCAGTAACAGATTTCATGCATACTTATGTATATATTTTGAATAATTGAAACCTTCAGATTTATGTTATGACCGGTAGTATGTAGTACTTTACTATTTTGTTTCACGCGATTACTCTCACTGTTGGTTATTTCCAAAAAAACTTTACATGCCTTTACAATAAAAATTTTTTCCTAAATCTTCTTCTAGCAAAAATTTGGGAAGTGCCCAGTCATTTTTTTTAATGAATTCCCACTGGTGTAAAAAAGGGTTATTTAAAAATAAGAAAAAAAAAATATAATGTTGAGAAAATAAATAAAAACTTTCAAAAGCTTTTATCGAAATGCAAAATTTTGACATAAAAGAACCTTCTAAAAGCACTTTTTCTTTTACAAAGATTTTTAAAGGAGTCAAGAAAGTCGCATGACGAGATATTTATTTTGACAGAATAGAATGTAGAATTTCATCGAAATGTACTGTTTCTTTCTCTACATAATACTTTAATACGTATCTTTGACTGTGCAGTTATACCAATTAACCTGTTAAAAATTTCAGACAACAAAAGTCAAGAGGCTGCAAATACGTTTTAATTAAAATTACTTATCAGGAATTAGAATAATTGACAAAAATATAAATGATCTTTTTGACAAAACAATGAATTAATAACCATCGTTTATTTTTTTGTGTTTACCTGTAGGTATGGAATTCTATTGGTTAGGAAGTCAAAGTAAATCTTATAAGCAAAATTAAAACAAAAAAGTCTTTTCCTTAAATTTCCGAAAAGGTTAGTAAAGCAGCACTTCCTTAAAACACTATTCCTTATTCCATTATTTAATACATTAAATGAATATCTTTAGACTTAAGTAACCGTCAAGAGTAGATTTGCTTTAGATTTACTAAAATGCGGTTTAATAACGGTATTAGTAAGAACAATGTTCTTATTATTTGTTTGCTAAAAGCAAAATAATTTAGAAAATCTTTCTTAAGAGAAATACTATATTTATTTTGCTACCCATGTTTGTATCAGTCAGTTTAACAGGATTTAATGAAAAAAAAAGAAAAAGGGGGAAAAAAAAATTAAATTTCTAAAAAATATGTTTTTTCAGAATTGGCTTTTGTTTTCAAATTTAACTTAAAGACCAGCTTACCGTTTTACATGCTGCATTTTTGATCAAAATGAATAGAAGCTCAATTACATTAATATAGCTTCGAATGAAAAGCAATAAAAAGGTAAAATTTGAATTGAGTGTTGTGTCTGTTATTAACTGTAAATAAAGCATTCCGGACAGCATCATTGTTTAGCGAATCTATTTTTTTTCATGTTCATCATATGAAACATACAATGTATGTATCTACCGTTCCGATTGAGTTCGAATACCTAGCCACGAAGATTACTGTTATTAGTCATTTGAGGAAATTTTTGACAATTCACCATTTCCCTCTTCATTGTGTTCTGTCACTGGTATCGATTTAAGATTTTATATAAAGCCATGACTTACTACTGTTTCAAAGACGAGCATAAGTATCAGCTTAAGGATAATGAGTAGCGATCCCTTTGGGATTTGAAAAGAAAATTGCTTTTAAACTCGCATTGACTTCGAGGTTTTTTTTTCCTCTTGCGAAATGTATTTGCTTTTCTTTTTTTAGTTCACCAGAAAGAAGTAACGTTCTTCTTGTTTGAAAATTGTTTTTGAAAACTGAGCTAGTCCCAACGAACTACTTTACTATGCATTTCGTTTATTATCCATATGAGTTTCTAATTTTCACCCTTATGAATTCAAAAAAAAAAAAAAATAAATTGTCACTTAAAAATCGCATCAGTTTTATGGTTAGACTCTTTGAAATGAGGAGTTTAGCATCTGAACTAGCTCAGCTAGCTCTATCAAAAAACAGGAGAAGCAAAATACATTTAACACTCTGTCTATATTTGACTTTTTGAAAAGAATTTATTTACGTTTGAATAATATTTGGTGAACGACTTCATTTTTGTTTTCATTTTTGAATTAGCAGTATTGCCTAATTATTTACAAATAAAAATAAATTTCATTTAGCTGGGTTTGAAGTAAACCAGTTTTTTTTTCTAATTTTCCATTCAAATTCCAATTAAAATCAAGTGATATTTGAATATTGCTCCATTTACTAGCCTTTACAACTGAATTACGAGTTAATATCAAAATATTATAATTGTAAAAGAAAACATCTTTTGGGTAAAACGTCAAGAAAAAATCCTTCTTTGCTTATAAGTAAAAAAAAAAAAACACACACACACACAACACACATATATATACAAAAAGGCAAAACTATTTAGTTCCCAAAATTCACACATGCATCACGTCAGATATTTAAGCAGTTTTTTTTTAGAAAAAAAAATCAATGCTTAAAATTTTGTTTATATTAAGTTATCTGGAATTCTTTGAGGAAAACTTAAAATATAAATGCATAAAAAATGTATCTTTTGACTGAACTTTCCGGTACTTAATTCAACACGTATTTTTGGATTCGTTAATCAGAAAAAATCAAACATGCAAGGAATAAATTAAATGTACTTTATTAATCAAGCATTAAGGATTAGGAGTAAATGTTTTATGTTTCAACTCACAAAAACAAATTCAGCTTCCCGGTAGTCATGCAGCGGCTGAAGAGCATCTTCCACAAAATAATTTGAAACAAATGACGATTAAAATAACTTTAAATATTTTGCTTGTTGTTCGCTGCTTGGAATTCCTAAACATGTGGAATTTTTTTTTTGTACACTGCAAAAAATAAGTTGTTTTTACAGTATAATACTGAAAGAAGGGGTTTCAGTTTGAAACTGTAAAACCGCAGTAATAAATTGTAAAACTACCTATTTTACAGTTTATGATTGTAAAAATAGTAATTTTACAGTTAATTACTGTAAAATTAACAATGCTACAGTTTATTACAATTAACTCAGCTGTATTATACTGTAAAAAACAGTGTAATACTGACAGCAGAGGTTCCAGTTTAAAACTGTAAAACGCACAGTAATAAACTGTGAAACTAGCAATTTTACAGTTTATTACTGTAAAAAAGCAATTTTATAGTTTACTACTGTAAAATTAGCAGTTTTACAGTTTATTACTGTAAAATTACTGTAATAATAGCTGTATCATACTGTAAAAACAACATTCATTTTTTACAGTGCATGTCATCCGAAATAAAACCACTAATGGTTAACCAGAATAAATTAGTTTCGAATTTTTCTTTATCATCGTCACTAAAAATATTTTTTACTTGACGCGATTAAAACTGGGAAAAATCAATGTTGAAAACTGTCGGCGTAATATTTTTTCTTTTTCAACTGGGTGAAATCATAAAACATGTCATTTTTAAGACATATCTTTTTTCCTCATTCTTTTTTCCTAACTATTGAAAGGCTGTAAAATTTCAATAACAGGAATTACGTTATGAGGAGTGACATTTATGATTTTGCTTTTATGTGTACTTGAGAGCTTTTGTGCTTGTTTGTGATGATGGATTTGCTTTTATAAGTTTTTTGTTTAAAATCTTATAGTTGTGTTATATATATATATTTTGTATTATGAAGCATAATTTAATTCCAAAAGAAAATTATGCTTTTTTAATGATTTTGGATATCCTTTGGATTATTGTGTCTGTAATTTATGGTTCTGAGTGCAGTACTTACAATGTGCACACCCCTTCGATTCTAATTCAGAAAGAAGTATGGCAAAGGCTTTCAAGCTCAACTTTTAGTACTGGCTACCCAGTTCTGAATCATAATTTTCATTGTGCCTTTTTCCTTGCTCTCTTCATAACATAAATAATAACGTATTTTGAGTACTCTGATGTTAAAATTACACTAGGACTTTAACTAAGAGTCTGCACGTAAGCAATAGTAATTTGTTTTAACTTCCAAATTGTTGATTTTTTCTGCTTCTGTTAAATGATTTTTAGTAAAAACTAATTTTTTACTCAATTTTTTGACTAAATAATTAAACATGCATCCGTTTATGAAAACGTAATTATTTTTAAGGATTGTCAACAGTTTTAATGTTATGTTTTTTGATTATAATTGATTCACTTAGTACGGCGTTGCTGTCGCGAAATACGTACGTGGACGCTGTATTAGCTTAGGTCTGCCATTTGTTTGATATTTTAATGCGCGACCTTCCTTGCATTTGAGCACGCTTCACGTGTCTTAGAGGTGATAGTGATAAGAGAGCTAACGTCTTCATACGATACACGTCCTCATACCGTGGCTGAACTTAAGGAAAGGATACGTACAGCTGTAAAGGAAATCCTGCAGTTGGTCGGGTGGTTGGAAGCTTTCATTCTATGCCTGGAGTAGTGCAATGTTCGTGATGGCGACCATCCGTATGGCGTCATATTTAAAACAAAGTAACGGCATGTATGGTATATTGAATTGCATGTTTTTTTTGTTTTAGATGCTTGTTTCAATAAAATTCTCAATTTGTTTCGCAGTTCTGTCTCTTTTAAATCCTACTACTTATTACGCCGGACCCTGTGCTTACATTTTGTCAACATCTCGCATGTATGAATGACTCCCGATTACATAATTGCTGAAATTTTAACGACGTTTTCCTTTCCACTAGTTTTAAATGTTATCAGAACCTTGTAAAATAGTAACTTCTAGCAAGAGCGTTGTACTTAAAACAATGAATTTTTAAAAGAATTGTTCAAATTGCATATCTGAGAATTTCCTACTACTAATCGGGAATAGAGAAAAACTATGTATCACTACGTGAACATGCTTCAGTATAAGAAATGTTGGTTACTACTAAAGTTTTTATTTTAAAAACTTAAACAAAGTAAAAAATTAAAATCCGACAGGAAGAAAAATAGTACTTGTTAAAGAAATATGTTTAAAAAAAATCAATTCTTTAAAATTTTTGAAATTTTTCGGAACGTGAGTAAGGACATGAAGAAAACTGCAGAAGAGAAGAAAGGGAAAATTTTGACAGAATCTAGGATTTCTAGATGATCATTCTGCTCAATATTCTTGTGTCAAAGAAGACTGAGCAGCGTTATTGTACTCATTTCAAAGCTTAAATCTGTTAGAAAAATGAAACTGTAGCTGAGTAGAAAAAAAGTGAATGCAATGAAAAGAGGTAGAAAAGAACTAAAACTGGTTCGTAGGATTATTTTTTTTAAATAACAAAACAGAAGATTGGAGATTTTCAAGATTTCATAAAAATTAAGATGCGTTAAGTATGAGCAAAAGCAATGTTATAATGGTATAATAGGTTTTAAAATTAAAAGAACTGGATGAAACATAAATTTATCTCGATAACTTATTTTTTATCCGTTATTGTACGATTAAAATGATTTTTTTATCACTGTTCGAAATCTTTATTATTTTGAAAAAAAAAACATAAAAACTGCTACAAGTTCAGATAATAAAAAATTTTTAAGAGAAAGAAAGCATATTTTAAATCAATATTTACATTTTTATTCACGTTATTCACTGCTTTTTGAAATCTTTAAAAAAGTAAAGATAAAGTTAGTGAGGAAAAAATATTAGAAGCTTATAAGGATTCAAGCTGGAATCCTTTTAAACATAAAATGTGATCTTTTAATGAGTTTTTTCCTTGATTTCCAACTTTTATTTTTCCAGTCACGTTTTATATTGGAAAATTAATATGATCATTAAGAGAGAACTGATTACGATAGTATATGCTCAGGGAAACAGCAGAAAATTTGTTAGCCTTATCTAAGAAATTCAAGAAATTCGTTACACAGGGTCTACCTTTTCGGAATCCATATCGTAAGTTGGGCAGTAAACTACTTATTTTTAGAAAATTTGCAATCTTAAATTTTGAAAACGTTTCAAAAATTTTAAAAACTGTCGGATTTAGATTCTCAGATCTGTTATTACTTGCCTAAACTTTAATTTTCTACAGAGTAGTATTATGCTTTCCGGCTTCTAGTCTACAGGCACTGTCTTCCAGTTACATGGTTTTATTGCACAATATCAATTATAACGCATGCATTTTAAGCTTTAAAAGTTGTTGAGGCACAATTACAGTATTTTGGCTCTAAAATTTTGAAAAATTGGGCTAGAAATGTTTTAAAGTGCTTTTTCAAAAAATCTACCATCATGCAACTTCTGGAATGTATCTTTCAAATTTCAGAAAACTTAGAATTTTTACAAAGAAATCAACACGGATGATCATTAATTTGACACATCTAAAAATAATGATAGCTGGAATTTGAACTATTCAACAATAAGCATATTTTGTCGTTTGTTTTGTCCCAAGTAAAAAGCTCTAAATAATTAAGTTAGCAAATAAAGTTGACTTATAGCTAAAAATACACATTTATCCCCAGGGGAAGAAATATACAACGAAATAATTTACACCTGGAAAAAATTCAATACAGCGCTAATTAGTTGCATTATTAAGTTAATACCCTCTTAAAGAAGTAAAAATCATTCTTATTTTCTTTTAGCAGGTGTGTAATTCTGTATAGTGAAATTCTGTTACGCCCACATACTTTTCTCTTTCACCGTTGGTAATTGAAGTGCTTTCGAAACAAGAAACATATATTTTTAGAGAAGAGTTTCGAGGAAATTCATCTCAAGACTCTGCGAAAAGAGCTTTCTTGTCATGTTTCGAAATTAGCTTTACCATAATTAAACCATTAAGATTAGAAAGTTTTCGCAATTATTAATTTATATCTGAGGAAAATTTTCAATAAAGCTCCTATATAAGGATATAGGAGTGAACGGGTGAGAATATCCTATATCCTATATAAGGATATTCTCACCCGTTAAAGAAGTCTTATTTATTAAGAGTGTTATTAGTTTATTTCAATGTCTATCCTTTCTTTTTTTTAGTTTACTTGCAGCTGTGAAAAGAAAGAAAAAAAAAAGATTTCAGAGAGGAAAACTCAAAATTTGTTTATGCTAGTGGCATTTTTTAATACAATATTCAGATTATTAGAGAATATGTATGAGTCTTAAACAGTTAATTATGTCGACTTCACACACACACACAAACAAAAGTAAATAAATAAATAAAAATTAAAATAAATAAAATAAAAATTAAAAAAAGAAAGAAAAAAATCACGCTTTGAAAGTAGAAATGCGTTTTAAAAATTTAGTCAAGCATATTTCCCTACTTTTTATTTTAAAATAAAATGAAGCACTATAGGGGGGGGGGACATCGATCGAAATTTTAAAGATGTTATACTTGAATTATTTTTAAATAAAAAGTCAAAAATTTTAAATGTTAGAAGATAAATAATCAGGAAAATATCTCAGTAGTTCTCCACTTCATCATTAAAAAATCGTTTTCTTTAAAAGCTTTTTTTTATTACATGAACTTGATCACAATTACGATCTTTACTATTTTCTTATATTTCACACCTCCAAAATAACGTTCACTACTCTGAAGAAATGTTAAGAAGTATTTTCACGCTTTGAAATAAAATTAATCTAACTATATCTCTGATTATATTGCTACTAGTTTAATCTGTCTAAACGTATCCGTAAATATTTTTTGTCAAGAATGATAAATTTAAGTTTTTAAATCACTTGCTTCTGAAATAAAGCGATAATTTTGAATCTTTTCTTGTATCATACATTTTATCTTTTTTCAGAAAAAAAAAGCAACACATTTTAAACCCGGATAGGAAAAAATTATCTCATTTTCCTTCTTTTTCCAGATCGCTACCAGAAATAGTTTCCGAAATGGGAAAAGAAAAATTCCGTAATTGCATCATAGTTTCCACAAAAGTTTGAAGATTAAGAAAGATTTCGCTTCACCTGGTATACTCTATTTTTAAATATAAAGTTTTCAGTTTAGAAATGGACATGATCAATCTGATTTCAGTTATTTCGCCTATCCTTTACGAGCAATGTAAATAGCAGCGCATGCTTATTTATAAAATTTGAATGATTTGATTTATAGAGGCAGAGCGGTAAAAATAGTATTAAGTAAATAGCGATTGGCATTTTAGTGAAACAAAGCTTTGAACAGTGCGCAAGCATGTTTATGAAAAGGTGCATTGCTTTCAAATATTGACATTTGCATTTTAAATTAGGTTCATGTACGTTGTAATACATATATAACATTAATGATATTTTAGTGTGTTAATTGGAAAACTTATACAAGCTTTGTGAAAGCTTTGGAAATTTCTTGTACACTTTCGAGCGAATGTAGGGGAAAACGGGGGGGGGGGGGGGCAGCTGCATTTATGCCAAAATAAAATGCGATGTTTTCTTCCTATCTTGTCCAGTAGATATAGTAACTTTAGACTTTTGCTTGCTGTAATCTGCTGTATTAGCTATCTGCCGATAGCAGGTTAGAATCAAGGAAAAGCCTAAAGTAACTATATCTACTGGACAAGTTAGAAAAAATCACCTTTTCTTTCTGGATAAAGCAGCTATATTAATTCTCAAGCTGTTCCACTCCTTCCATTTCTCCCCTACTAATTCAAAAATGAAGAATTAGGGTAATTAACTAAATAAATTTAGAAAATTTGTTTTTCGGATTCTAATATAAGTACTAATCGTAAAATGATTTCCTCAATTACTTTAAGTTATCAGAAAAATACAGCACACTCTACTGTGAGAAAGTTAATTATAAGAAAAAAAAATCTTCACTATTTCCTAAAAAATTGAAATGTGAGATAGATGAATTGGATTAAATCCAAAATGGTCAAATATTAACTTTTTAAAACATATTTTCACAATGTGTTTTTGCCATTAAAAGGTTTTAATATCATTCTGTTTTACTTTCAAAATATATGTTAAAGGTTAGAATTAATTTTAATTATGCTTTTACAAAACGAACTATGCGGAATTTTTTTTCGCATTGAATATTGATTTTTTAAGCCGGATATTTTTCGCAATTGTTGAAATGATAGAGAGAAATAACTACCACTATAAAACTTTAAATGGCTTTAGAAAAATATTTACGTAATGAAATAATTGTTCATTTTCCATTAAAAATATAATGATCTAATAAAAATATGAGTAGCAAGTATAAGAAAGGTCACACTATTCGTCAAGTCCAAAAAAATGAGTCTCATTATTGTTTTTTAAACTGGAATTAATTGAACTGAAATTATTAATATTCATTTATTGTCAAGGTTACTGTGTTTGCTTTGAATAGGTAGATTTTTTTAAAAGTTCTGTAAAGCCCATGAGAAAGAATATTAGTATGTGTGGAGTATTGTGTATGTGTATTTCCTTCATTTATTTATTTATTCTTATTACATATATATTTTTATTTTCTGCAAGTGGAAGAGCAGATTTTAAATATATATATATATATATATATATATATATATATATATATATATATATACAAAGTTGAATTTCAGATTCGTGAGCCCCGGTGCTTCTACAGCTTATGGCAACTTGTGCGCTGGTTGAGCATTAGCAAGCAGTTTAGTGGCAGCTTTGGCACGTTTGGCGCAAAAGAGTCAGAATCAGAGAAAATAATAATATGATGAATCAAAAGTGCTTACAAAACATAAATCACAATATTTTTTTCACATAATTAAACAGCACATAAATTCGACGCACATGCTGCAAAGTATAAAAGAAAAATATTAAAGCATTAAATGTAACAAGATGCATTTTATTCATGAACAGCTTTTAAATCAGCCAGAATAAAAAAATACTTTTGCCAGCAATGTAACATGAATTTTAGAAACATCAGTTTAAATTTTTCTTGATTTTATTAACTTTTCCCTTAAAACTTATTTTTCTCGCATAAAAATGATTGAAGACGACAGTAACGGAAATAATTTTTTTGAAGTCAGAATGTTTTGCTTTAAAAAAGCAAATTGCATTCGATTTTGAAATATTTCTTTGAACTCAATAATTTAAATTTGAATTCACGAAGAATTTACCTTAAATATAAGCAATTGAATAAAAGACATTTTTCGCTCTAATTTCAAAATTGAAAGCTTGAATTTAATAACCTAAATACGTATTCAAAATAAATTTCATGACTTTTAAAAAAACAGTCACATTAAAATATATTTCTGAAAACTCTTTTGATTTACAAATTTTACTGTATCAAAAATTAGAAATTCATCAATATAGAAACATTAGCAACAATTAAAAAATTATTATTTTCTTACTACAGAGCAAACAACAGAATTAAAAAACACATATTAGCACTAAATACATGTCATACAGTAAAATACAATACAATATATACATTTTTTGTATTTGTAAAAAAAAAAATTAGAATCCTCTTTAACTCCAAAAAGTTAATAGATAGATAAAATATATCAGAAAATTTTGCATCATTTTCCATAGTTATGACTACTTAAGATTCATGCAAATGGCATCCCTAATCAAATGAACCACTACATTTTTCATTGAAAAGTAAGTCTTATTTTATCAAAGTAGCATCATTTTCCCCAGTTATGACTACTAAACTAAAAACATATCAAGTGGAATCCATAATAAAAAATGACTATATTTTTCATTGATAGGTATGTCTTAGTTCATGTAATTCTGCAATTATGTATTGTAGGAAACAATGACACAAGAAATTATTTTTCAAAAATTAAAATAAATTACTAAAATTTGAAAAAGCGATAAAATCTTTTAGTATGTAAAAAAAATACATTGTTTAGTAAAAATATTTTGTAGGACATGTAGTATATTAGGGGAGGAGTGGGTACGTAAGACACGGAAATTCAATTACTTTTTTTGCATCCTTTTCCCCAGTTTTTACTTACTTAACGGACTTGCATGCGGTGCCCTCAGCCAAAATAATGGATACATTTTTCATTGAAAAGCATATGTTTATTAATGTAATTCTTCATGTAGGGAATGTGGGAAACAATTTTCACAAGAAATTTCTTTTTTAGAAATTACAATGGAGTACTAAAATTGTGAACCAGTGATAAAACTTTTTAATGTGTAAAAAATTCGTTACTTAGCAAAAATATTTAAAACAAACACACATATACACTGAAGTGACAAAAGTCATGGGATACCTCTTAATATCGTGTCGGCCCTCCTTTTGCCCGGCGAAGTGCAACAACTCGACGTGGCATGGACTCAACAAGTCGTTGGAAGTCTTCTGCAGGAATATTGAGCCATGCTGTCTCGATAGACGTCCATAATTGTGAAAGCGTTGATGGGGCAGGATTTTGGGCACGAACAGACCTCTCGATGGTGTCCCATAAATGCTCAATGGGATTCATGTCGGGCGATCTAGGTGGCCAAATCATTCGTTGGAATTGTCCAGAATTTTCTTCAAACCAATTGCGAACAGTTGTGGCCCGGTGACATGGCGCATTGTCATCCATAAAAATCCCATCGTTGTTTGGGTACATGAAGTCCATGAATGGCTGCAAGTGATCTCCAAGTAGCTGCACATAAGCATTTCCAGTCAATGTTCGGTCCAGTCGCACTAGAGGACCAAGTCCATGCCATGAAAAAACAGCCCACACCATTACGGAGCCACCACCAGCTTGAACAGTGCCTTGCTGACAGTTTGGGTCCATGGCTTCGTGGGGTCTGCGCCACACTCGAACCCTACCATCGGCTCTTACCAGCTGAAATCGTGACTCATCGGACCAGGCCACGGTTTTCCATTCATCTAGGGACCAACCGATATGCTCACGTGCCCACGAGAGTCGCTGCAAGCGATGTCGTTCTGTCAGTAAAGGCACTCGAGTCGGTCTTCTGCTGGAATAGCCCAAGAAATCCAAATTTCTCCGCACAGTTCTAGCAGACACGTCCATTGTACGTCCCACATTGATTTCTACAGGTGATTTGACGCAGTGTTGCTTGTCTGTTAGAATTTACGACTCTTTGCAGACGTCGCCGGTCTCGATCTTTAAGTGCAGGCGGTCGACCACTGCGCTGTCCATGGTGGGATGTTATGCCTGAAATTTCATACTCTCGGCCCACTCTTGACACAGTGGATCTGGGAATGTTGAATTCTCTAACGATTTCCGAAATGGCATGACCCATGCGTCTAGCTCCAACTAACATTCCGCGTTCAAAGTCTGTTAATTCACGTCGTGCGGTCATCATCACGTTAAAACCTCTTCACATGAATAACTTGAACAGAAATGAAAGCTCTGTAAAAGCACTGCGCATTTATACCTGTTCTATGCGATGCTACTGCCATCTGAAAATTTGCATATTGCTATCCCATGACTTTTGTCACTTCAGTGTATATCCATGTACACTGCTATGCTAAAGTTTAGACAAATGGCAAATATATGAATAAAAAGAAAACTATTCAACGAACTGCTTTCAAATTTCTACTGCAGGTACACAATATGGTCCCAAATAAGTGTCTGGAGTTCTTAAAAATATAACTGGAATCAAATTTTGGACATAACAAAAGACATTTTTTTTCATTATTGCAAAAGTTTAGACAAAAGTCAGATATTATGAAAATTTCCCTTGAAATGTGATTAGTGGAGGAAAGGCGGGACTTAATTATTCGAATATAAAGTGCACAGATTGCTGAATAAATAATCAAAATCTCAAAAGCTCTGTAGTTCTCGTGTAAAGAAGATGAGAAAGTTTGGAAGCCGAAATTTGAAAATGAACCTACTTTATTAATTTTTTGTCTTTTGAATCGGCTCTAGTATGGTAGTACATTGTTTTTTACTTTGTGGAGAGCAAATTCAGACATGCGTATCGATCAAAAGGGCCAAGAAAAATTATAGTTCTTAAGGGTGAAGGAATTGAAAAAACGGCTCGAACTGACAATTCGCCCCTTAATCCTACAAACTTCAACTTAGATCAAAAACAGCACGTGACAGCATAAGTAGATGAACAACTGAATCGGAATGCATAAAAAAACAAAGAATTGTGCCTGAGCCTTTTCGGACAGAGTGTCCCAAATAAGCCAGATTTTAATGTGAAAAGCAGCCATCGTGACTAAAAAATGAATGGTACTTTTTTTGATAAAAATTATTAAAATTGGGATGGCCTAGATGGATTATAATTCTTTTCGCGGGACTTGGGAACTATCCAATGATCATATGCTGTACTGCTTTTACCATTAAAATCTGCCTTATTTGGGACACTCTGTCCGAAAAAGCTCAGGCACAATTCTTTGGTTTTTTTATGCATTCCGATTCAATTATTCATCTACTTATGACAGTGGTGGCCAACCCGCGGCACGCGTGCCACAATGTGGCACGGCAGAGCAGTAACAGTGGCACGCGAAGACTTTTGAAAAAAAATCTAAAATTGAGGGGAAAATGTTGATCTCAAAAATATTGATAAAAACTAAAACCCTTACACTGATATACAGGGTGTCCACTCCAATCGTGGACCAATAGCTAATTTCTAAACCGTTAGAGATAAGCATAGAGTTTATTTAGGAAAAAATCTCCAAATTACGAAAGGAATTTTGGGTCTATTCAATGTTTTTCAAAAAATCAAATTTTGAAAGAGTTACGAAATTTAAATTTTTATACAGCCCCCCAGTCCTATCAATCATATTTAGTAAAACATTCTTGACACTGTAACGTTTAAAACTAAAAAAATCACTCTTCTACCACAAAAATTGACCGAGTTATGACGTTTTGAAAAATCAAGATTTTGAAGGATTTCGCATGACGTCCCTCGAGCGATCGCTCGATGGACCGTCATGGAAATCATGCAAAATCTTGATTTTTCAAAACGTCATAACTCGGTCAATTTTTGTGGTAGAAGAGTGATTTTTTTTTAGTTTTAAACGTTACAGTGTCAAGAATGTTTTACTAAATATGATTGATAGGACTGGGGGGCTGTATAAAAATTTAAATTTCGTAACTCTTTCAAAATTTGATTTTTTGAAAAACATTGAATAGACCCAAAATTCCTTTCATAATTTGGAGATTTTTTCCTAAATAAACTATATGCGTATCTCTAACGGTTTAGAAATTAGCTATTGGTCCACGATTGGAGTGGACACCCTGTATATAATGATATTATGACGATTAAGTGTCAGGAGGCTGGTTTACAAATTGTCTGAACTATAATATTGCTAAGTCCTTAGCGTTAGCTCGGACATCCAACGAAAGTTGTGACACTACAGACACTGGTTTGTAAAACATATTTAACAAGTTCAATGCTGCAGAATGGATTCTTGATTTGCAATAGTTTCAGTTACGGGTGATGAAATTAAAAAATAAAAAGTTAACTCTGCAACTAAAATTAAGAAACCAGATTGAACAAAATTCGTATGGTTGCACAAATGAAGACCCGTAAATTGTTTTTGTTACATTACTTAAAAATTATTTGGGGAAAAAACTTCAAAAGTGTCATTGAATTATCTATCCCAAAGTCCTTGTGCCAAGGAATAAGACTTTTCCTCTGTTTGGACCCTGTAGAGTTTCGCTGTATTAACAAAATACGAATTAGAGCTCTGAATATTTTGTGAACTTTTCCCAGGAGTTACTCTGTCATTGAATGTGCGATAGCTATCCAAAGGAAAAATAGTCATAAGATTTTAGAGTTTTTACGCATTGTGTTTTTTTTTAATATCAGGAAGGAAAGCAAGGAGGACTTGTTTACTTAGGAATGAATAATAACAATTGTATTTAGCTATTTCATCTCTTATAATCCGTCGTTTAAGTAATTTTAATATTATATTGTACAGGAAAAAAGCTTCCTAAACCAGTATAGGCCATCTACATTCTTTTATAATAAATTTTCTTCTTTTAAGATCTCACTTCAACAGAAACTCATCCACTTTGTATAAAAGTTTGGAAATTTGTACCAACAAATTTTTTTTCACATTTACACACTTAGCCTTCTGGTGCTGTTGTAGATTTGATAAAAAATACGTTTCTAAACAAATATTTTTTGTTGAATGCATAAAAATCTAAATACCGTTGAACATTAATTGATAGCACTTAAAACAATTAAACTTCTTAGGATTCTCAAGAACTAATCCTAAAATTAAAACTTGGTCAAAAAGATACAGACTCAGAAACCACATTAAGTATAGACTGTTTAATTTTTAGAATAGAATGTTTCATGTTGTTTGTTTCTATTTTGAGCATAACCCAACTGACAGAACCTATAAAAGTGTTTATTTAATGATAACTCTAAAGTTCGGACTTGTTTTATCTGTGCTATCATTTTATTTTCAGTTACTAGGATAAACGAGAAAAAATATTTTATTTGGAAAAGATTTACATAGTTAGCCAACCAATAATCTATTTTTAACTTTTTAAACATCTTCAGTTTGCTGGAAAAATACAATGTGGCACGCTGAGCTTTTTCTCTCCAGATAGTGGCACTCTCCCTAAAAAGGTTGGCCACCCCTGACTTATGAGGTCACGTACTGTTTTGACCCAAGTTGAAGTTTTGTAGGATTAAGGGGCAAATCGTCAGTTCGAGCCGTTTTTTCAATTCCTTCATCCTTAAGAAATATAATTTTTCTTGGTCTTTTGATCGATACGCATGTCTGAATTTTCTCTCCACAAAGTAAAAAAACAATGTACTACCATACTAGAGCCGATTTAAAAGACAAAAATTTAATAAAGTAGGTTCATTTTCAAATTTCGGCTTCCAAACTTTCTCATCTTCTTTACACGAGAGCTACAGAGCTTTTGAGATTTTGATTATTTATTCAGCAATCACTGCACTTTATATTCGAATAATAAAGTCCCGCCTTTCCTCCACCAATCACATTTCAAGGGATATTTGCATAAAATCTGACTATTGTCTAAACTTTTGCAACAATGAAAAAAAATGTCTTTTGTAATGTCCAAAATTTGGTTCCAGTTATATTTTTAAGAGCTCCAGACACGTATTTGGGACGATATATTGTGTACCTGCAGTAGAAATTTGAAAGCATTTCGTTGAATAGTTTTCTTTTTACTCATATATTTGCATTTTGTTTACACTTTTGCATCGCAGTGTATACATATATATACAGGAAAGAATTGGTACAGTGAGACATAAAAGTCCAATTACTGTTTAATTAAAAAAAGCACAGAAATCTATTCTTTCAAAGGATACAATGTTCTTTACAGTAATAAGTATAGTAAAAGTAGATCTGGGGGGGGGGGGATTTAATTTTGTTTGTAAGAAATTTTTCTCGAATTGGAATACCTGAAAAATTTCCTGAAAAAATTTGAATGATTGTTGGCCTTTGCTTTTGGTATGAGTTATTGCCTTTGGCAATATAAAATGCCATTTTTACACGCAGTAGTGACATCTGGCACAGGGGAAAAGGCATAATTTCTGGAAAATTTTACATTGCCTGTATATAAATGTAATGTTTGATATTCATTTTTTGATCGTTAAAGTTACCAACTCTCCCAATATACAAGCATACAACTTCTTTCTTTTTTGTAATTTCTACTGAAATAAAATCATTTATCCAGCTCAAGCTTTTGTTGTCTTCAATTGAAGCTAAAAAAGCTTGTTCTTCTTAAACTGTAGGAGTCTCCATCTGATGAGTCGTCCAAAACATAATCCAGGCCATCCACGTTACTTACAGAATTTCTTCCTTTTCCTTACTTCACTCACTAATTGCGGATACTTCTAGTATTTGTTTCTTCCGTACTTGCTCCATATCATTCTTTTTGGACGATCTGTTGAGATCATAGTTTTTCCTTTCGACAACATCTGGCATTGGTTTGTTTTCTTGATTTTGCGTTTGGATATCCGCTTATTTGTTGAGATAAAATGATTTAGAACAGGGTTTCTCAAATTCTTTCCAGTCGTGGAACCCTTTGAAGTTGAATTTTTTTGCAGCACCCTTGTCACTTATCGATAAATAGATAGATGGACAAATACAGCGATCGATGAAATAATTACAAGTACAAATGTGTCGACTTGAAACAGAATCTGGGCCAAGCTAGGCTGACCCTAGTCAATTTATAGTCCCGAATGAATATAAATGGCCATCCTAAAGCTATCAACTCCTTTACTCATTACAGCTTCTTCGGTAAGCTGTTCCAATTGAACTCCTTTACTCATTACAGCTTCTTCGGTAAGCTGTTCCAGGTGCCCACAACCCAACTAAAGCAGTATTTTTTCCTGATCTCCCGATTAGCTTGTGATTTGAATAGCTTAAAACAATGACCCCATGTAATGCTTTTAAAATAAAAATTTAACCCAGAAACATCATTCATTTCGATATATTTAAACAACTGAATCACCATATTTCCTCCAATTCTCCTGTGCTCAAGCAAGACTATACATATTAAGCATTCAAGCCTGGAATCGTAGTCTAAATTAAGACCTTAACTATTCTTGTAGCCCTCCTTTGAACCTTTTCCAATAAATTACTATCTTTTTCAAGATAAGAAGACCAAAACTGAACAGCATGCTCCAAATGAGATCTTACCAAACTTCTATACAAAAGCAGAAGAACTTTATTGAAATTTATACCGCAAGTAATATACATTTTTTGTTTACTAAAAATTATGCGAAATAGATATAGGTTTTATCTAACAAATGACACTAAAAAAATGTAACTAAGTTCTGTTTCTTCTATGCCTAAACTTAGTTTAAAATAATCCCAGAAATCGTTTCGAAAATTATTACTTAAGATAAGGTAATACTTTGAGATAATGCAGCGTCCCACAAATTCACCGTAGAAAAGAAAAACAAGGCCAACAGTTACTCATCTTCTACACGACAGTAGAAATCAATGTTTGATGGAATTGTTACGGAAAAACCTTTCAGTTTCTAAATTATAAATTTCGATGGTGAAAGAATGCCCCTTTCAGAGACATTCCTCTCTCGAATCCTTTTTCAGCCCCATTCTAAAAGAAATTCAGAGTTCCCCGTAAGAAGTTCTATGCCTCAACATTTTTATCTCCAGCAGTGAAGGCCATCCGATGAACTGTGTTGGCGGATAAAAGTGGCGGAAGGGAAGAGAATTCCGAAATTAGTTTCGCTAGAAATTGAATTTCCGGGGAAAAAAAAGTTGCGTCTTTTTTCCACGTGTCTGACAGATCCATTGGAACGCATATTGTGAACATTTTACGTAAATTTTGATAGAATTTTTGTCAAAGCGGTGTTAAATTGATTTTAATGTAACTTTATATATACAGTAGTGTCATAACGGGAGGGGGTACATGCACGTGAGACACTCAAAAAGGTTCTTTACTGAAAATGTTTCCTAACATTCTATATTTTATGTATAATCTACCAAGCGAAGTGGATTCATTAAGGGTGGAAGGAGGCATAGGTGACACCTAAAGCATATTTACTAGTTTACGAAAAATAAAAATGTATCCTTTTTGAAAATATCCCCTAATATTTTAAACAGTATAATCAATCAAACATATTAGTGTTACTAATGATAGCAGGGAGGAAGGTTGTACCTACTGAATAATATCTGGGGTAGGACACAAATGGCCCATTCCAAAAGAAACTCCGAGCTCCTGTAAGAAGTCTATGCCTCAACATTTTTATCTCCAGCAGTGGAGACCATCCGATGAACTGTGTTGGCGGATAAAAGTGGCAGAAGGGAAGAGAATTCCGAAATTAGTTAAGCTAGAAATTGAATTTCCGGGGGAAAAAAAAGTTGCGTCTTTTTTCCATGTGTCTGACAGATCCATTAGAACGCATATTGGGAACATTTTAGGTAAATTTTGATAGATTTTTTGTCAAAGCGGTGTTAAATTGATTTTAATGTAACTTTATATATATCGTAGTGTTACAAGGGAGGAGGAGGGATATGCAACGGGAAGGGGGGTGGGGGATAATTTTGTTGATCAGGCTCTTATCAGTACGAACTTTTGGATAATTTAGGTTGTATTGGTTAAAAAGAATTTTTATCTCGAGTAATTAATATAATTTTTGTTTATATTCTACAAATTTGTGAAAACACAGCACGTTAAATCCCAACAGGTATTGTACTCAAAAATCCGTTGACTGTTAATGAAGGAATAAATAAAGGAAGATGCTACCTAGTATATTTTTTTACTGGGAAAATTTCATCATTTTTTTCTGGATACCGCCCCTCCTTCCCCTAAATAAACACATAACGCATTAACGCATTGCCTAAGCGAATAATGATCTGTCGCCAGAGTTAATAATGTAGAAATCACGATGTAGAACTAGCAAATTAGGGAAGATTCTAATACCCCTTCTAAAAACTACCATACATAAAAAAAATATTTGAAAAATACGACGCTAAATCTATCAAGGCTAGTGATTTTTTGTTTGATTCATTGTTCCACAACAAAGAAGTTCAGGTACATTATAATTAAGACACATGCTGCTTTTTTTTAAAACTTAACAGTTCATTTAGCATGATGCAGCTTAATTACACAATTAGTCTCAAAAATATCCAATTATTTAACAATACAAACAGAATGGAAGGGAGATTTTTGCGGTAAATACTTTTAAGGGGTCATTTATCTAAGTACATTGCTGCGCTCATTTTCTCTTTTACCAGTAGCTCAATAAAATATCATTTTTTATTTTAAGGGGAGAAAGTACAAAATTGACAATAAAGCTTTTTTCACATTCATTGATAAATAATGCTTCTTTAAATATCATTTATTTTTTATGAAATGAGAAAATGATTATTTTTTAATTTTTATATAATTTGCAGTAGAAACTGAAAAACAGATAAATAAAAAAGTAATAAAATTGGAAAATAATCACATTTTTACAAGCATATTTATTCCGAAACCTCAGAATTTAAACTCTGTATTTTGGCAAAATTTGTTTCATCCAAACTTCGGGCTATGAGAAGACCTTAATGTCGGCCTATATTATAACATATTTAGTAGCGAAATTCAGAAAGTACTTGGTATTATGTATATTGCATTGGAATTAAAAGGGGCTCATGAAAGCTTAACATTAATGCAATCCAAAACACATCAAAGGAGACTGACCCCCCTCCCTTGTCTTGATGTACAATATAAAGCCAAATATTTAGAGCATACGTTATAATACTGTATGCTTCTTAAAACTTTCTCTTTCTCAAATTAAAACGCATATCAACTAATTGAGATTGAAAGGTTAAGTTAATGCACTATCTTACATTTATATCTATAAAAGCAAAGTTGTATTATATAATTCGAGTTACATTATGTATAAATTACCTAATCCGAAACACAGCTCATCTACTAATTTATCGTCCAAATTAATCTCTGCCTTAATGGAAAATATTACGTAATTGCTGTAGATATAGATGACAAGGATTGTATTAGAAATAATGCAGTAATGCATAACTAATCTCTAAGGGATTACATCACTAATGCAGTTTGCAAGTGAATAAGATGCGAGATATACTTCAGCAAACGTAATCAAAGATGATCAAAGGTTGCCGATAGCATATGCATTTGTAGCAATTTGAGCTTCGATCATTCTTGGAAATCATATTTACTGAGACCTGTAATGCAGTAAGAAATGAATAAGTTTAAATGAGCATGGAATACAATGATACCCATTTGCTTCGCCACTGCGAAGTTTTGCTGTAACGTCGTTAGTATGAGTTGCACTTTCTATTACACTGTAAATGAAGAGGAAGAGAAAATGAAGGAGGTTTAAGTAATATCCTATGGTAAGCGCATAATTTCATTCATTTGATGATCAGCCGTATTTCGACTCAGTTATTGTTAATGAAATTTTCAATAGCTATAAAGTATATATATGTTACGGCCAAAGCCCGAAGTCGGCCAGTTCGCGAAGTGGATATATATATATATACAAAAAACGAAGGTATTAGTATGTTTGTGAGTGTGTGTGTTTTTCTCCCATACAGATCCACAGTTTCGGTAGGAGGACAGCCAACTTTGCCACAAATGTTTTTCGCTGCTCAGTAATTCCCATAGCGGTTTCCCTCCCCCCTGTGGGGGATGAATTGCCAAATTTAGGCTAAAAGTTTGCAGAAAATTTGACTAAGAAAAGACTTGAAATTTTGGGAGCTTGAAGTACTTTTGCTGGTTAATACATTCTAGTATTTTCCTGAATTAGAGCTAATTAGCTTTTGTGTAGCAAGAATACAATTCGTTGGTGAAACTTTTTCCTGGGTTGAGAAGCCTTCATTTTGTCTCGTTATGCGAAAGAATACCATCAAGAAAAAACATTATTTTGAGAAGAAAAATTTGTTCTTTCTACTGGTATTAACGAAAAGAAAGTTGCATTTGAAAAACTTGAGCTCTAGCGGATTGAATACAGGCTATTTTTTATGTGAAGGATTTTGATAGCCACTTTGGATGACAATATCTTTTACGATGATAGAATTTAAGCTCTACAACTTCAGTCCTTTAACAGCAAGAGATTGGATAGCTACTTTGGATGGCAATATCTTTTACAAAACCAATATTTAAGATCTGAAACTGTAACACAATCAAAAATAGTACTTTGACAGTAGAATTACGAGGTATGAACTTTTGAATTCTTTTTGTTTCGATCGATTTCGATCGAATGAATTTTATGACACCCTAAACAGAGGAAAAAATGACCCCATCGTTCCCATGTCAAGAGTTAACATGCGTGCTGAGCAAATATTTAGAAAAGTGCCAATTTGAGTCCCACGGGAATTTTCACTAGTATTTCAATAACTAGTTAAAAAAATAATTTTCTCCAGAAAGAAGATAAGGTTCTGCTTTCATTTCATCTAATAACATCAGAAAAAATTTTTTTTTCTTCAGAAAATATTGTTTTTATACATCAAAAATCAGATCGGTAACGTGTCCCCAGTAGCAAAGCTTAGCATGCAAACAGGTCATGCGCACTTTCTAACTTCCTTTGAGTCATCAGATCGGTAACACGCCCTAAAATGCGCAGTTTTTATTATTTTAAAAAATATTTTATATATAAGTATAGTACTTTATTATAAGTGAAAAAACCACGTGTTTGATTTTGATTTAGTGCGATCGACTCGGAAATAAAAAAAAAAACTTTATCAGTTTGTCAGATCGGTAACAGTCAGAGCGGTAACATTGAAAAACAGCGAATATGTTACAGAACTAACTCACACGTTTCAGAATTTTAAAAAGCAAAAATCATAGGTTTTAGCCATATATATTGAATATTTTTGTTCTTAAAAAATGAAAAACAATGAGTTTTAGTACAATTGCTTCATTTGTGGTTTGTATGACCTAACAATAGAAGTTAGTAAAATAAGAAAAATTGACACTGCAGAAATTAAGTTAATTAATTATTGTTATTTATTTATTTATTTTTTGGTGTTTCAATTTCTGATAACTTCGCTAATTAACTAGATAAAACTAGCATGCTGAATTTGAATTTCTGATCAAGAAAGTAAATTTCCTGCAACTAAATAAAGAAAAGCAAGCAGCAGAGTTGTGTGTTGAAAAAGTTGAAGTTGTAAGTTGTGTGTTGTTTCAAAACAAAACAAATGTTTTATTAGCTTGGATTTGGTAATCTCATAATTTATTTTATCTAAAATTCTTGTCGCTCATTTTTATTTCCAAGAAATGCTTTTTTATAATGAAATTTGATTTTTTAGCCTAATATATATATTTTAATATAATTATCTTAATTCTATGTTAAAAATGCAAGGAAATGATATCATATTTAGAGATGTTAACGAAGACTGAAAGCATAAACTCAAATATGTAACTCATATTAACATCAGATCTGTAACATTCATCAGATCTGTAACGGCTTAAAAGTGAATAATCTGAGGAGGGGGTAAATAACTTCCTTGACCTCCCCCTTTTATTTTCTTGCATTTAGACCCAATTTAGACGGAAATCCAATATTAGTTTTTTTCTGCAAAAAAATTTTTTTTTCAGAAAACTCCAACTTCAAATTGGCACTTTTCTAAATATTGGCTCAGCTGCACAAAAGCTAATGCTCTCAAACTCACAAAAATGCTAGAATGTCTTAACAGCAAAACATACTTAAATATCCCAAAGTTTCAAGCCTCTAGTATGATACAATATTCAGAAAAAATAGCCTAAACATGGCGTTACATATCAAAAATCTGATCCGACATTTTGGAGCCTTAATTTTTGAGGGATTATAGATCCTCAAATTTGCAAAGGTTAGTTTCAAAGACACGTCTGTTCCTCTTTAAAATTTCATCCTAATCGAGGATGATGGAGTGGGGACTATTCCAAAAATTAGGCCAGTTAACGTGGAGTAACTAATAGAGTATTCTTTACTGGATCCCGCAAACATGATTAGTTTTTGAATTTAAAGTATCGAATTCGTAAATGAAAAAAGAGTAAATAAATAAATAAATTACAGCCAGTATAATTTTGAATAAACTTTTAAAATTTTCGAAATCCTGATGCGCAATTCAAAACTGCAAGCTTAGTATGCATCAATAAGAGATTAGACTAGTAAAACTAGAACTTTATTTTAATCGCAATTCCTCACAATCTTTATTAAAATTTTTCTTTAGGAAGAATGATTTATTTTATAGCCTACATATTCGAAGAAAGTAAAAAAGAACTTGTTCGTTTTATTATCTAAGCAAATTTTATTAATGCTCCTCAAACTGATGGTGTTTGGAAGCATAAAATGAATTTTAAGGCTTTTATCATTCTCAGTTCCGTGAGTAATTATTTATTGATGAGGGGTCGTATAAAAATGTCACGTTGATTGGGGGGATTTGCGCAGTTGTGACAGTTTGTGACAAGGAGGAGGTTGGGGACAAAAAGAAGTGTGACATAGCATATTCTAGTTCAAATAAAAATATTTTTATAACTTTATATATATTTTTTATATTGCGTGATATGTGACAAAAGGGGAGGAGAGGAGGGAGAAGATGAAGAGTGATACTTTGACAAAAAAAGGGGGAAGGGCGTCAAATATATTGAAGGAAACGTGTGACGTCATTTATAAACATTCCCTAACGTATTTTAGGTAATGAAACTACTTTTTATTTTATTCGTTAATAGAAAATTCTTATTCCACGAGTGTGATATGCTTTTTATTCCAATAGAATAAGGTAGTTCAAGTCTCATAAAAATAATGAAAACTTCCGGCACAATCAGCAAGAAAAAAGTAATTTGGACCGAGAATACATTTAAATTTATGCATATAAAAATACCCTAAGGTTTCTTGCTTACCCTGATGGCATGGATTGTGCTGAAGATGCAAAATTTAAATGTTTGTCCCGCGAAGCGTAAAACTTTTTGTGAAGAAAATAAAGCACTTTCTATTTTCTCCCAAACCATTTTGTGCCAGTAACTTATTCCAGTTCCGTTTATTTTTTGAAGGGAAACTTCGTCATCAACCTAGCATAAATAAGGAGCACTGTGCATTCTTATGATTGCTGAACGTCAAGGTTACTAGTTTGACGTCATGTTTAATTAGGTACTAATTTAGTTAGAAACTAAAAATATATTTTGTTTGAATGACAATAATGACATGTATTGCATTTTTCGTGTAATTTCACAGTAACATATTCCAGTTCCGTTTATTTTTTGAAGGGAAAGTTTAAGCTGGTTCGTCAACCTAGTGTTATGATTAAAAGAAGTTCAGAGGCCCGATGCAAAAGGAAAAAGGCGAAGTTTATTACAGGAAAGAACTTTTGAACTCAAACGTACATAACAGTACACCAGCTAACCTTAAACAACTAACTTAAACTGCTAACTCAAACTAAACTAACATTCTAAAGATATTTTACAATTTAACTATCGTTGCCAATTTAACAACAATAACAATAAAACTTATTTAAACACAAATAAGGCTGTGCGATAACCTCAACACCCTCCCTTAATCGCACATAACACAACACTTGCTTCGTAAATAATTCAACCTTGGTTTGGGTAAACTTTTGGTAAACATATCAGCTAGCTGATCTGTACTCGAAACATATTCAAGATTGAAGTTGTGCTGTTTTATAGTCTCCCGAATGTACTTCAACTTTATATCCAGGTGCTTCAATCTACCACAATGATTTTCACTCAAAATAGCTTTTATGACTGACTGATTATCTTCAAAAATAGTTGTACTTATATTTTCACACTTTAGCACCTCTTTAGTCGTATTGTAGATTGGAATTAGATCTTGAACAGCTTTTCCCAAGGCTAAAATCTCTGCTTCAGTTGAAGACAATGCTATTGAAGTTTGCTTTTTAACAGACCAGGTTACAGGACAATTATTTAGCAGTATAATATACCCAGATACAGATTTTCTGTCTCTCGCATCTGCTCCCCAGTCGGCATCAACAAAAAGAGAGATAACAGGAACATCCAAGTTAGTTTTATGAAAAACTAATTTAAATTTCGAACTTCCTTTTAGATATCGTAATATTCTCTTAAGTCCAGACCATGCATTATCTTTTGGCTGCTCTTGCATTTGACTCAAACAATTGACTGAATATAATATATCTGGACGAGTAGTCATAGCTAAGTAGAGTAATGTCCCAACAAGTTCACGATAAGGACCATGAAAGTCCTTCCCATTCATAAAATCAGATGATGTTGACTTTGGAGTAAGTGGCGTGTCACAAGGCTTGCAGTCCGTCATTCTAAACCTATCCAGAATAGTCTTGACATATGATTCTTGACTTAGGCAAAAGCGATCGGGCAGATACTCAAAATTTATTCCTAGAAATTCTGTTGCAACTTCTGCTTTTGACATTTCAAACTCGTTCATAAGAAGGTTAATTACAACTCTAGTTTCCGATTCATTAGAACCAGCAATCATTAAATCGTCAACGTACAGTACCATTATAATTTCACTCTTTTCACTACTTTTCATAAATATGCACGGCTCACTATTATGTTGTTGAAAATTCAACCGATGCACAAAATCCACAAATTTCTTGAACCATTGTCTTGGTGCTTGCTTTAACCCGTACAAACTTTTGAGAAGTTTGCATACACGACCACTATTATCATTGTATCCAATCGGTTGTTCCATAAATATTGTTTCGTTCAGTTCACCATTTAGAAATGCTGTTTTGACATCTAATGCAAATATTTTCAGTTCCTTTTGATACATTATATTTAACACAAGTCGGAGAGAAGACATGCTGATAACTGGTGAATAAGTTTCAAAATAATTAATTCCATACTTTTGAAGGAATCCTCGAACAACAATCCGCACTTTGTGGGACCCATCTCTTTTCTTTCGCAAAACCCATTTGCAGGACAATGTTTTCTCATCTTTCGGCAGTTCGACGAGTTCCCAAACTTTGTTCTTCTTCATCGCCTCGATTTCTTCACTCATTGCTTTCTTCCAAAGCAATTGTTCTTCATTTGGCAATTTTTCTATATCCTCATATGAAATTGTATCAAAAGTTGCTAAGCTTGCTTCATACACGAGAAAGTCATCTAGCTTAGCTGGTGGTTTCACATTTCTTTTTGGTCTCGTGTTTTCTTCAGCAACTTCATCAGAACTTGATGCTTCTACATCTGTTTGATCGGTGATAACTTCATCAAATGTAGCTTCTTCATAGTCTACATCTTGAATTAAAATGCATTTACTTTTCGCTTCATTAAATTCTACGTTTCGTGATACCACTACACGGTTTGTAGTTGGGTCCAGTAGTCGATAACCCATATTACTGTATCCTATAAAAATCATTTTCTTGGATTTTGGATCCAACTTCTTTCTGAGATTGTCAGGCACTCGCATATATGCGTCACATCCGAAAACCTTGATGATATTCATATCAGGTGGCTTGTCATATTTCAACTGAAAGGGCAAGCCTCCTACAGTCTGATTTGGTAACCTATTCTTTAGGTATGCTGCAGTCTGTACCGCGTACCCCCAATATGATTTAGGGAGCTTTGCTTCATAAATTAGAGCTCTGGCTTTCTCCAACAAGTACCTATTTGCTCTCTCGGCAATACCATTCAAAGGAGCTGAGTATGGCGGGGCAGGATCTATCATGACACCATTTTCCTTGCAGTAACTCGCTAGATCACCAGACACGTATTCTTTAGCATTGTCACACCTGATTTTATAGAGACCTGGATTCTGCTTGATAAAAGATTTGAATACTTCGAAAATGTCACTTTTACGCTTTAAAAGATGTACTTCACAAAATCTTGAGCAGTCGTCTATGATAGTGACAAAATACTTCTCGCCATCTCTAGTAGGTGGATCAATCGGACCACAAATGTCACTGTGAACCATTCTCATTGGAACGTTTTCTCTGCTTCTTGGGTTCTTGCCCATAGGAGTATTGGACTGCTTAGCTATAACACATTCTTCACAAAAACTAGATGGTGGCTCAGGAACAGGAAGGCCCATTTCTTTCAATACCTTATTGGAGGGATGTCCCATACGCCTGTGCCATAAATCCGCATTTTGACTTACATAATGTGTTGAAGCTTTAATGGGCTCAAATTGACTCATATACACACCTTTTTCATTCAGTCTAGCAATTTCAAACTTCTCATTGCTCTTTTCAACAACAGCTCTGTTATTCTTAAAAGGCACGCAATAGCCAGCCTTTTGTATATTCTTGACAGATATTAATTGACCATTTAATTCTGGCACATACAACACATCCTTCAGAATTATTTTCTTGCCATTTAATGTTCCTGGTATAGTGCCAATACCTTCTACCTTCAAAACATCATTTTTCGAAGCACATGCAACAGTCCCAGAGAAAGCTTTCATATCTTCAAACCACTCAATTTTATTGCTCATGTGTGTAGATGCTCCCGAGTCCAAAATAAAACTTTCAGCGGAGTCTCCAGCCATAAACGTAGCTGCAGCCGATTCTTTGGAATCCGATTTTGGCGGAAATTTACAATCCCTCTTATAATGACCTTGGCGTCCACAGTTGAAGCAAACTAATTTTGTTTTACAAAACCTCGCCAAATGTCCCTTCTTTTTGCATTTATGACAAGTGATATTGCGTTTATCAGCGCTAAATGCTGTGTTATCATTTGAGCCAGAAATATGAACATTTTCAGATTTTCTATCCGATTTTAATTCTTCAGCACTCAAGAGTCTCTGCATAACAAAGTCTAATGTTAGGGTTTCGTTCGGCTGATTTTCAATAGTAGATTTTATGACATCATATTCAGCAGGTAATGACATCAACATGTAAATAACGATGTCCATATCTTTCACTTCTGCACCAGAAAGTCTCAATTCATTTACTATCGCCAACAACTCATTTATATGCTGCTGCATTCCAACATCTCGCCGTTTCTTCAACGTCGCGAGTTTCTTCCTCACGAGAATTTGGCTGACTGTGCTAACCTTCAAATACTTTTGTTTCAAATTAGTCCAAATCTGAAATGCAGATTTTTCTGCCGACATCGTCGCCAATATTGAATCGTCCAGTAGGGTTAGCAATAACGCATAAGCCTTTTTTGATTCTTTGACTTCCGCATCCTTTGTCGGATCGGCTTCTTGGCTTAAATATTTGTCAAGTTCCTTTGCCGCAAAAATAGCTTCTACACGGCGCTGAAATAAAACAAAGTTCTTTCCATTGAACGCATCAACGCTATACTTATTATCTTCACGAACGGCCATTTCAAACTTCGCCAACAAGTAACTCAGTTCCGAAAACAAATACCTTTACACAGCTAAGATGCTTTACTTCTAACGTGTTCAATATCAGAACCACGCTCTGCTGTTATGATTAAAAGAAGTTCAGAGGCCCGATGCAAAAGGAAAAAGCAAAGTTTATTACAGGAAAGAACTTTTGAACTCAAACGTACATAACAGTACACCAGCTAACCTTAAACAACTAACTTAAACTGCTAACTCAAACTAAACTAACATTCTAAAGATATTTTACAATTTAACTATTGTTGCCAATTTAACAACAATAACAATAAAACTTATTTAAACATAAACAAGGCTGTGCGATAACCTCACACCTAGCATAAAAAAAAAAAGCATTTGTGCATTCTTATCATTCCTGAACGTCAAGGTTACTAGTTTGACGTCATGTTTAATTAGGTACTAAATTAGTTAGGAACTAAAAATATATTTTGTTTGAATGATAATAATGATATGTATTGCATTTTTCGTGTAATTTCATGGTAAGATATTCCAGTTCCATTTATTTTTTGAAGGGAAACTTTAAGCTCGTTCGTCAACCTAGCATAAATAAGGAGCATTTGTGCATTCTTATCATTGCTGAACCTTAAGGTTACTAGTTTGACGTCATGTTTAATTAGGTACAATTTAGTTAGAAACTAAAAATATGTTCTGTTTGAATGATAATAATGATATGTATAGCGTTTTTCGTGTAATTTTTCCTTTATCTGACCGATTGATTTCAAATCTATTTCCTCTATTATGCTAGCAGTGAGCCACAGGATTTTTTTCGTCTCGCAGTCAATGGAATTCATTTTTTTTAAAATGAAATACTGCCGTGCTAAGCGCCAAAGTGGTATCTGCAGTCAAGCTCAAACTGAGATATATCCCTTTAAAGTTTTGCGCCACCATGTGTATTTGATTCAGATGAAACTTTTTCAGAATTTTTTAAAAAATATTTCCCGCTTTCAAATAACTATATAGTTTCGTATTTAGTTCAAATACGCCACAAAGAGCCACTTGGTGGCGATAACTCAATTTTGTTAAAAAGTGCAGATACGACTTGTGTTGAGCACGGCAGAATATCGTTTGCTTTAATAGTGTTTATTTACATTAATTCTTCTCCACGTCATCTATTTATTATAAATATTATTATCATCGAAATTTTACTTGTTTATTTTTTTTTGCGAACGATAAAACTGTTTATACCTTTTAAACTCTTTTGAATAATTTATTTGTTTTGCAAATTTCCTTTGTACTCGATATTCTGCTTATGTTATTTTTAATATTTAACTTTGGACGATTAGATACGGCAGAAGTTTATCAAAAATTAACACCATGTTGCTGAAAAGACTTTCGGAGGAAAAACGAACTGCTTGTTAAAATCTGTATTTTTTCTTCTATTATCAAGTATTTTTGGCAATTAAATATATTTTTCAGTAATCAAATTAAAAGAGTAAGATAGTTTATGTAATCATTAATGTATAAATATAATTAATTTTCAGAAATTGATTGTGCAAATCACTGGAAAACGTTTTAGTTCATACAAATTATCATACATTATATGATGTTGAGCATTATCTATAGTATAACTTTCAACAATTACAAGGCAAAGGTTCTATTTAATAACTTTGGATTGACTTCACTTGTGGTGAAGAAGGTCTTGTAATAACTATTTCTCTTTTGAACACATTACAAAAGTATCATAAGTAGTAGTTCATTACTATTAAAAGTAAATAAAGGTAATTCATTATTACAACTAAAACGCAAAATACAAAACTGTTATCTAAAAAATACCAAAAAATCATTGTGGTCATTTTAGTCTGTCTGTCTGGTTTATTTCACAAAAGCTGGAGCAAAATTAGTTTTCTAGTAAAAAAATTTGATTTGTTAAAGCCAACTTCATTATTTTTTTCTTCTATTATAATTTTAGTTTTATTTGAAGCATATATAAAAATAACTATTAATAATGACGATTTATAATTTTTCACGAGGATAGTGGGGGAGGGGATTACTCAATAAAGATTCAGTTGATTTGAAATTTAATATCTAAGTACACACCAGAGTTATCTTACTTCAAAGCAATTCCATTTAGAGGAGAAATAATTATTCTTAGAGAACGAAAATCGAATGGAGATATTCATGTGAAAGAAAAATAGTTACTGAATTTAGTTTTTGCTTTAATCGAGTATTTTATTTGATGCAGATTAGATTTAGTTTGTAGAAATAGAAATACATTTTAATTGAAAAGCTTTTGAAAGTTACATGTACAGATGTTTCATTTGCAGAAGGTGCGTCGTTTTCTTTCCTGGATCGATATTTTATTTCTTGGTTTAGACAGTTTTAAAATTCGGTTTCGAGGAAGATAATCGTCAAAGATTATTATTTTCTAACAATAGATTTCCTTTCAGTTCCAATAATTGTTTTTTAAGGAAATTTAATTTAAAATTTATGCCTAAAACTCCATTGCAGCTTTAAAAAGATGAAAAGCACATTGTCCATTGAAGTTGTTCTTTAAGTGCTAGCTTGTTCTTTAGGATGTACAGAAATCTTTTGGTGGTTATTTTTTATTTCAAAACGGTACGTTTGTAATTTTCCATTATTCATGTTTTGAACTTAAAATCTATCACTTAAATTAGGAATCATAACTAAACATAGATGAATCTGAAGAAGGAAAAAAATAATATTTGCTTCATGATCACAGTTTGATCAGTGGTCTTCTTCGTGTACACCTTCGTGTCCATGAAGAACAACAATAAATTCCTCTTAGTGCATATCTTAGTGTCTATTAAAAACAACAATGAGTTCTTCTTCGTACATGTCTTAGTGCTTATGGAGAACAACAACGAACTCTTCGTGAACACCTTTGTGTCCATGAAGAACAACAATGAATTCTTCTTGCACATCTTAACCCTACACTGCATGGTGTTGCCAATTGGCTACATGGACAATTTGTCCTCCTTATGAACAGCAGAATGTAGTCATAAGGCAACTCAATGCATAAAAAGCAAGTATTGGGTATATTTAAAGCAATTATCACCATTTATCCTCCATGCATGGCAGCACTGGTCTGTTACATGCTCTTAAATGAATCCAAATGGATAGCTTTTAAAATCACTCAAACTACCATGTTTTGAAATTATTTTTTACAATGAAATATTTTTCTTCGTCTTTTAAAAAAATAACATGAATAAAATAAACATTTATCTTTCGTTTAAGATGCGTTTTACATCAAAATAATTATTTGGAAAAAATCTAGGACATAATACACGTCTGTAGCCATTTGGCAACATTATGCAGTAAGCATCCAGAGAACACTTCGATTCATCTCTACAATTCATGAAGTATGTGCTTTGTTTATGTTTCGCGCTAGCTTCTTTCTCTTTTTGGAAGGTATAATATAATCATGTGGACCCAAAAGTGGTACTTTCGGCTGTTCTACCGTTTATAAGACCTCGCAATTATCAATGCTTAGTTGATGTTCAACAGAGTGAACAAACGAAAAATCAATCGGGAAAAGCCTTTAAAACGTGTTCACTTTAGATTTCAGTTAGCACAAACGTTGTGCTTACACGGACAAGTAAAGTCATTAATAATTTTAAAATATAGTTTTGAAAAAAAAACTAAAAAATACGCTTTTACATTGGAATGCGCCGTGATCATCACGGGTTTCCCTCTGATTTTCAAAACTACTAAATATCCGCACTTAAGTTTACATGTGTACTTATAATACATCAATATGCAATACAGTTTAGCCTTTAGTATTAAAAATAATATTAAATATATTACTTTTATATTTGCAAAGAACGTAAATTTTATCTTTTATTCAGAGTTACATACATACATACATACATACATACATACATACAAACAAACCCACATGTGAAATTAATAAAAGCGTATTAAAAAGAGACCATGAGCTACAGAGAAACTAGTTACAAACAAAAAAAAAAAGAGAGAAAAGAAAGAAAGCTTGCGCGAGAGAGCCTCCAAAAGACATCAGATTTGACAGAATTGATCATCGGAAAGTACAAGTACATATAAAAAATAATGTAAAATGTCAAAATGTAAAGGATTACAAGAGTACAGTGTACCAAATGTTCAACTCCTCTATTTTTTTACAAAAAAGAACTAATTTCAAGACTATCATTTACAATCATTTTTATCTGTTGAATGCATGGTGTAGCCATTTGGCAACGAAACTATTTTTAATTAGAAAGGGGTGAAAATTTAGAGTTAAATTTTTTTAAATATTTTTCCATGTTTTCTTATTACATTTACAAACACATATATTTTTTTCTACGAAAAATAAAAAATCATGCAGTGTAGGGTTAATGTCTAAGAAGAACAACAACGAATTCTTCGTGCACATCATAGTGTCTACGAATAACGACGAGCTCTTCGTGCACGCCTTATTGACCATGGCGAACAACAATAAATTCGTGCACACTTTAATGTCCTTGAAGAGCAACAGAGAATTCTTCTTGCACACCTTAGTGCTCATGAAGAACAACAATAAATTCTATTCCGTCCTCACCTTAGTGTGTATGAAGGCAAAACGCAAAAACAAAGAAGTATATTATTTGAAATTATTAAAAGGGAAACCAAAAATACTTTACTAGCTTATAGACAAATTTACTGAAATGTTTAAGTGTATAATTACTTTTTTGGGGAGTAATGTAAAAGAATAAAAAATGATGAACTGAAATGATATAGCAACAAAGAACAACCTTTCACCTTTGTCCTAAAATTGGCAATAAATGCATTTCTAGGCACACCTGGGAAAAATGATGCAGAGAAATCAACAACAATTGAGCACAATGTTACCCTATCTTAATGATTTGGCAATAAATAAATTCCTTAGATGACTTTGGAAAAATGATGCAATGAAGCAAGCAACAGTGGAACACTATTTTGCCCCTATCCTATTAGATTAGCAATATATATATATGTTCCTTAGCATTCCTAGAAAAAATTATGTGATGAAATTAACAGCCAAAAGATCCATATTTTACCCCTATCCTGTAATTGGCAATAAAGACATCTTTAATCATTCCTAGGGAAAATGATGCAATGAACTTAATAACAACAAATGAACAATATTTTACCCTTGTCCTATAATTGGCCATAAACACATTTCTAAATGCTAATTAATAAATTATTTGCATATCTAGATCCCTTCATATCAACCTCTGGTGCAGATTTGGTGGCGGAAGGGGAACGACAGTTAGCAGTATACATTTGTAATGGAGTTGCACGGTGAGAAATGTCGTGGTTTTAAAGGAGTATATTTGTATTTGTGGTTCTGCGATTATTACTCGGCTATAGTTCGTACCTCGTTCCCAATAGGAAGACATGATCCAGTTCCCAATAGTAAAACTAATGACGTCTAGGCATCAAGCATTTTAACCACAGGTAAGTGCAGTGAAATCAAAAGCTCCTGGCAGACCTCAGACTTCAATAACGCTAGAAAATGTGGCATATGTCAGAACCTGCATCCTTAGCGGTTAGCATTTGTACATGCTGCTGCCCTGAGATTGTCTGATGAGAGTGTAAGAAAATTCCTGTACAACAATCTTCACAACGTGGATAGTTTTTCCAGCCAAAAAAGATCATGTCAGAAAAGTTAGAACCAAATGCGAATGGCCTGCTGAGTAATATTCACAGAACTACCACTGTAAACACATACCCTTCTGCAACACACGACGGTACTCAAGACGTCATCTACGCAAGTTGCATACACACCACAGGTGATTGATACCACTTCCGGCACAGTAAACCTACCACAACTCACGCAGTAGCCTCTCCAAACACGGGAGGTTCATATGCCGGACACTGTATATTTTATTTAATCCACATTTATATTGAACAGCAAGACCTGTTTTCGATTAGAATGACACTCAGATTCATCTCCGGCTTTTATACAGTAATCCACCTCCCTCTCTCACAAGAAATACTTTAATATACAGAAAATCTATGTACTTATGAATCAAGTGTCTTTTTCCAGTATTTTTACAGTGAATGCGAAGTACTTTATTTACTTACATTTTAGAGTCGGATGGATGTTTCTCTTTTTCCTTACTTTTTTAAAGACTTCATTAGAGTGCTTTCCTTTGTCTCCATCTGTTTTCTTTATTTCCAGTCTTATTCGAAATGTCTTTTGAGTTAATAAAAAAACATTCCTTCCACTTTAATTTAAAAAAGGAAACATCCGTCCTCGCGTATTATGAGACTAAATGATAGTCCCACTTGAAAAATAATACAAATGGAAATAAATACAGAAACACAGTACAATAAAAGCAAGATTAAACTTATTTTGCTTAAAAGTACGTAACGAAAGATTACTGCTTATTCAATAAAACCAGACATTTTAAATTGAGTAAAAAAGTACATATGAGAAGAATTTGCGCAATAGGAGTTTTATTTCTTAGTATAAAAATTCCTTTAAGATGGTTGTAGAAAAATAATTATTTTATATCAATAGTTAAATAGGGATAACAAAATGCAACTTAGTCGTTTAAGAATTGGTTTGGTATTATAACGTTTTATTTTGATAACATAATTCAATAATTTATTTCTAGAACCCTAAAGTCAAATTTCGTAATTTGAGGTAGAGATTATATCATTTTTAAATATTCTATTAGGGATAGCAAGACTTTTAACTGAAAGAAATTTACTTTAATGTGTATCTCTTTCTTCTTGAAATACCTTAATCCTTATCGAGAAATTTTAATACGATGCTATAAATGCTTTTTCGAAATTTTTGAACATAGCGCTTTACTGGTTTTTGAAATAAATGATTCAATTAACTTCTCTCCATTATTTCTGTTTTTTTTTTCACATTTTAAGTAATTTTTTTCTTTTTTATTTTTCGTTCAAAGTAGTTTCAAGTAATTTGCATTTATTTCACTTGCTACGACAAAATTTATCTTTTAAAAAAAGGTTTTTTTTTAACGCTTAATAAACATATTATGAGATTCTTCTCTAGACGATTTCTTTGAGAACAACACTGGCACCTAAAAACCATACAATCGGTAATTGTGCAGTTCTCGAACTTCAAATAACACGACAGCAAAAGTGTAGTTCAGCCGAAGCAAAAGAGCTAAACATTCATGAACGTAGTTTAATTTTAATCACAACGAAGTATAATTGAGCTTTCTCTCAGAATTCTGAAAATGACGCTGAGTATAAGGATAAATTGTCGTGTAAAATACTGCTGCTTAAACGAACTTTGAAGAACGGCTGAAACTAAGTTGCAATTTCAGCTGTCAACTTCAAAATTAGAGGTGACGTAATCCACATGCTCCATTCTAGCTCGTTAAGTAACTACTGAATTGGTATCTAGGGATCGAACTAGCTGCCAAGGAATCTCTTATCCAGTGCTCTCTGTTATTTATTTCCATTTGTCATGATTTTGGACGAAGAAAATTATTTTTACTCAATTTTGAGCTGAAAACGTGCCAAGCTTGAATCGACACTTCAACAAAATGCATTTTCGTTCAATTAATATAACTTCTTCTAAAAACCAATTTTAAAACCGGACAGTATTTCATGAAAATATCTCTCGAAATGAAAAGATAGATTCTAGTTGTAATCAACAATCGTAAGTAATGAGTGAGTCCGCTTACGAACACTCATTTAAGCACATCAAGGTTTTGTTAAGTTTTTTTGTGTTTTATTTCACACTTTATAGCTAAGCTCTGAAGAAAGAGATAAACTGCATATTTATTCAAAAAACCCTCTTTCGATTGTTTTTTTTTTCAATCATAACTAATTAAGAGGAGTCAATAGTGAAGATGTTCACATTGGAAACTTCGAACTAAAATGTAAAGTGGGTTAACATTTTTATTGAAATTACGCAGCTATTTTTGCTTATATCTTCTTCCTTTAAGAATAGATCATCTTGCGCTGTTCTAACTGGTAGAACCTGCAAAGACCTAGTTTTAATAGACGTAAGTCACTGAAACTTGCACATATTATGTGGGCTAAGAATGAAAGAAAAAACTAACTCAAATTTTGGTCAAAAAACAAGTTCTGAACCAGAAAGTCGAAGATCTTATTCCAAACTGTTTGTGGTTCGTCTGCAAAAGAATGATATACTCCGGTCTGCACCACAGCTCGACTGGCAAAGAAGACAGAATATATACACAAGAGAAGAGAGAGAGAGAGAGACGAAGGGTTAAGAGCTCACCTCGTCCGAATTCTTCCCGACGAGCAGCAGGTCGAAGGGGATCGCGGCGACGACATCAATGATGAACCATCCGCGCAGGTAGTGGACGGCGATCTTGCCCGGGTGGCTGACGACCTCGTCGTTCGAGTTGACGTAGGTGGTGCGGAAGTTGATGAGGATGTCGATGACGAACATGACGTCGACGACGAGGTCGATGATGACGATGGGGCCCTCGTTGTCGAGGCGCTCCTCGCTCAGCAGGAAGGCGGCCACGTAGGGCGTGAAGATGGCCGTGTAGATGACGAGCAGCAGCACGATCCAGTCCCAGACTGCTTTGAAGGGGCTGTAGTGGAGGATCGTCCACTTGTGGACGCGGGGCTTCTGCAGCTTGTACTCGGGCAGCACATCGGCGCCGAGCGAGAGCACCTGCAAGGAATGGGGAAGAGTAAGTCACCTGGAGATCAGAGATTTTTTGATTATCTGTTCAGAAACGGCGTGGTGCAGCTAAAATTGTGTAAGTTGACCACTTGAAGCGCAGAATTTTAGAGGTCAACTCTTAGGACCCTGCTCCAGCATTGACGTAAAGCAGAAAAATAAAGCAGAAACGTAAAATGGTTTAAATAGTGTTCCTATGAAAAGTACCCCGATTTTCGGTCTCTGCCTTCGGTTTCGGTCGCGTTTTCCACTGATGTGAAGCAGGGCCCTTAGGACCCTAAAAAATTAATAACGAAATATCGCACACTCAACATTACTTATATTAGACAAAGAGCCTTCCAAAAGTTCTTAACTCAAAAAAGCGCTATTTTGCGCGGCTTTTTCTTATAGAGTTACTTGGCTTTAAACATGAACTATACAGTGTAATCGAAATTATTACAGGGACAGACTACAAAGTACATTAAAAATGCACTCTAATCAAAATATATCAAAAAAAAATGCACAGAGTGATGTTTCTTGTGATAAAATCAATGACGGAGATTGTTAATTCAATTTTTCAGTAATGAAAACAAATCGTTCTTACCTGTATTATCGCAATCCATCACAGTTAAAACGAAAAAATTCGCTTGAAATGAGGTATTCACTGTGGAAAGTTACGTTGGTCAGGAGAGCGCCGAGACTCGAAAATAACACACACTTATTTACCATCGAATCCCGTCTGATCAAAGTCGACTCCTGTGTATCAAATTCGGGGGAAGGGGATGTTATATGGTACATGGAACTGTTGACTCACCAATTGTATAGATAGATACCTTACTATCATATTAATTAAAAAAAAATACTTTTGGCCACCTAAATCATTAAAATCTATGCATGTGTGGCATGGTGCAGCTGAAATTGTGTATAAGTCGACCATTTACTTTAGTGATAAACTCTTAGAGGTTGACATACATGATACAGGACTAATTCTGTACCTGAAAAAAGCGGCTCACTTAGATAGGCGCTCAAGTTTACAGATGTTACTGTATTTCCTACAGGTTTTTTTTTTCCACCTGAGGAAATGGGAAGGAGTTACAATCAGGATTCTATTCACATGACGTCACTTTCGGGTATTATTCGCCACCGGGGGTACCGTATCAGACGAAAATTCAATTCTCTACACTACAAAAAATAAACCGCTGTTTTAACAGTACAGGGTGACAAGAAATAACTTTGACACACATCGTACATTATAACTTTGTAGCTAATGAAAATATTGCAACCAAACTTTAAAATAAGTATGATTACATTATTCTGTCTAATATATTTAATGGTTTTAAAATTAGCTACCGTTAGTATTAATAGAGAGTTTTAGACTTGTCACAAAATTTTCGGCTACGGGCCGCATTTCAATGATTGATATTTTACCCATTCCCTTCTATAAGGATTTTTGTAGGGATGCCAAAGCTTTATGAGGTTTATTACACGTCCTTGTCTCCAAGATAAACCAAACAGAATAATCCATGGGTTCAAATCTGGGGAATATGGGGGCCATTCTTGAGCTCCAATGAAGTTCGGAAAATGTGTTTTGCATCAATCTTGAGTGTCTTTAGCTCTGTATGCAGGTGAAAAATCCTGTTGGAAGGATCATCTTTAGTTTTTAAATAACTTTTACGACCAAGGTAAGACAGCATCTTCCAAAATGGGTTTGCGGTATGTTTGCTGGTTATTTTTTATCCCTTGATCAACAAAAACAAGTGGTGTTCACCCACTAGCAAATATCCCACCCCAAACCATTGCAGATAGGGGTCGTTGACGCCACTAACAATTCAAGAAGTTCCAGGTGCTTCTGCTAACCTAAATCTATCATTATGGCTATTTTGAGCTTGTTCAATTGAGAACAGTTTTTCATCTGCAAAGACCAATTGTTTTCCGTTGATCATCTGCGGCCGGCCCGCGTTAGCAGTTCTTTCCTCTTTTGAAGTTTTGTGCGTTTGTTCTTTGCTGCTAGCTTTTGAGCGTCTTTCATTTTGTAAGGGAGAAGACTAAGCTCAACTATTACCATCAAACGAGTGGTTTCTATATAGCTTTTCACCCCTCTAGCAACCTTTCTCATTGAAATCCTAGGACTTCGTTAAACTCGCTTTTTGACCACTTTCCGGTCACTAGATGTGTTAAATGTGCATTTTCTTCTTATTCCTGACCTTTTACCATCATGTTCGAGTTTTTTTAACCTTTTAATTTATAGAAAACCGTGTGCTTAGCCACTTTTCATCGTTGAACAATTTCACATTTTTCGTTTCTTGCTTATGTAGTTCAAGTATGGCAGATCGTTTGCGAACCATAATGGTTATCCCAACTAACTTACTTACACCTTTTTAGTAGCTTTCTGAGATCAATTCTTTATCACAATATCATTAAAATTTCAGTGGCATTTACAGATATTTGAATTCAAACTTCGTCCAAGTTATTTCTTGTCACCCTGAATAATACTGGTAGCAGAGGTTCCAGTTTAAAACTAAAATTAGCAATTTACAGTTTATTACTGTAAAATTAGCAGTTTTACAGCTTATTGCTGTAAAATTAGCAATTTTTACCATTCTATAAAATCATCTGCATTATACAGTATGTGGTGGGTACATGACTTAATGAAATGTCAGTGAACAACCTACAAAAATCGCTAAGTGTGGCGCCTCTCCCTCCCCCAATTTGACGAAGAAAACGATAGATGGAATCGCCTGAATCGCCTGCGACGCAAAGAAAGGAGCAATCTTTTGGGATAGCTGAGCGAAAACAGGAAGTATTTGACGCACCCCCAATTTATGACTGCACAAGAATGCAAGCTCCTCCCACGCGAGAAACATCTGTGGAAGAAAACAGTTACGGTTGCAAAGAAGAGTCCCCATGATCAAAGGAGGAATCAATAAAGGAGGAAAAAAGAAGCTAAAAAAATTGCAGTTTGGCATCTGGCAAGGGGTATGTGGTGAATGTGGTGGGTACATGACTTAATGAAATGTCAGTAAACAACCTACAAAAATCGCTAAGTGTGGCGCCTCTCCCTCCCCCAATTTGACGAAGAAAACGATAGATGGAATCGCCTGAATCGCCTGCGACGCAAAGAAAGGAGCAATCTTTTGGGATAGCTGAGCGAAAACAGGCGATTCCATCTATCGTTTTCTTCGTCAAATTGGGGGAGGGAGACCACACTTAGCGATTTTTGTAGGTTGTTCACTGACATTTCATTAAGTCATGTACCCACCACACAGTAAACAGAACATCTATTTTTTACAGAGTAGGATCCATTAGCGTTTGCATAGCAGTATTTATGCAATATACTGCTTTATACCACTCTTATTTATGTTTAAAAATAGGTCTTCTGCTTGTTCTCTCGCCATTTTATTGTGTATATCGCATGAACTGTACGGTGGAGGAAATCTCAGGCGAAAGTCGCCATTTTGACTTACCTCTATCTGATGCTGCCTCCCACTCAGTAATAAATTCAAGAAAATCAGGAAATAAACATTTCATTCAATGAATGTTGAAAAAAGCGTTACAGAAAATACCTTTTGGTTTCATATCTCTAGCCCACGATTTTTGACGCCCAATTTTCAATCTAATTAAATGTTTTATTATTATTTATTTATAAGTATGTTTCTAAGATTACTCATTAAAAATCATGAAATCAAGGAGAGTTATCCGTTAGATAAAGGAAAAAATATTTATATTATGCACTTCTTAAGCATCATACGAACTTTGAATAAGTTTTATCTGATGTAGCCTCCACGGGTTTTAAATTGAATAACAACAAAAGAGGAATGAGATTTTATTTAAATTGAATGTAATCGCAAAAGCTGTTTAAAGAATGAGAAAAAAAGAAAACAGCATGAATTTATAAAGAAAAAGTTAAGTGAAAATAAGCAGGTTTGCCCTTAGTAATATATAAAATTCCATTTTATAAATGAATATGCCTTTCTACGATCAATTATAAGAACTCAATTATTGTTCCGAAATTTTATTAAAGCAAATTTTTTGACGAATGATAATGTCACACAAAATCTTTCTGAGTTGAAAAGTTAAGAGTACATGTTGAGTTTTTCTAAAATTCTAATTACTGCATCCATGCAATTACAAATGAGAAAATGAAATGGGGAAAAATCACTTAAGTAAGGAATATCGTCTTCAATTAAATGTAGTTGAACGTTATTTCGAAATAGATGAAGATCTTGAAGGACTATCATTCCAGTATCTTCAATATTCCGCTACATTGAATCACAATATATCAATAAAAGAAGATAGAACCTTTTCCAATTGACGAATAAAAAGCAATTTCTTTTCTGTTTTCGATTAAAAAAGGAATTTCTCTAAAGAGATTTCGTAAATCATTAGAGTTTTAAGACTCAGAAAAGTTTATCATTTTAAATAGGCGAAACTAAGTTTATTTGCAAATTAAAAAAAAAAAAAAAAAATAAGCGGAAGCATTAAAATTAATAACAAAAAATATTCAGATCACTTTTGCTATAACAAAATATAGTTTGTTTATGAAATAATTAATAGTCTTTACTACGGATGCGTCGACAAGTAAATTTACCGATGACCGATTAATCGGGTTTAGATAATCAGCCGATGAATTAGCAGAGCCGACTACTGATTATAACTATATTTCTAATTTTTACTATTGTAATACCCATACTCTATATCCATTTTTTTCACATTTTTGACTTTAGAAATTGTTAATTATTTATTTCTGCGTAATGATTCATTTTAGTCTATTCTCATAATTATTTTTATTTATTTATTTTTATTTTCGAAATTTCTGTGAACCAATTGACTTTTTATTGTTAATGTAGTTACATTCTGTTAACTAGAATTCCAAAGTGTAGTAAGTTATCAACACATGAGAAAAGTTGCAGAATTGAATATACAGGGTGCGCCAGAGAAACTTACTTTTTTGAAATGTCAATAAAAACAAAACTACTTAAGTTATTGTTTTAATTCTTTTTTTATTTGAGAATACAATATCCCATTTTTTTTTTTTTCATTTAGTCTTGAAAATGACATCGGTTAAATGATGACCCCCATTGAGCATACACTGATTAAGACGATTTTTAAAGTTTGTGAGCACTCTTTGCAGCATATCAATTGGTATGTTGGCAATTTCGTCGCGAATGTTATTCTTGAGGTGAGCTATTATGCGTGGTCGATCAACATAAACCAGGGATTTCAAATAACCCCATAAAAAAATCGCACGGCCCCAAATCTGGGGAGCGTGCTGGCCATGGGAGATCGCCTTTGAGAGAGATGAGGTGGTCGGGGAAATGTTGTCGCAACAAATTCATTGAATCTCGTGCTGTGTGTGCTGTGACTCCCAGGACCCGATTAAGATATTACGGGGCCCTAGACCAAACACTCTTTTGGGGCCCCCTATACTGAGGCTTTACAATTTTAGGCATTGGATAAAACATTTTTAGCCATCGATTAGAGCAATTCTAGCCATTTGGGGGCCCATACATTGTGGGGGGCCCTAGGCCACGGCCTAATTGGCCTATTCAGTAATCAGGCACTGATGACTCCATCTTGCTGAATCCACACGTCCCTAATGTTCATTTTTTCGAGGCTGGGAAGGAAGAAATCCTCGATGCGCGCGTTGCGTAGCAGTAACTGAGCGACCGTTCGAAAAGTAGCTTTCGACGGCAAAGGCGCGCTGTTCTTTTGACCATAGCATGATGGCGACTAATTAAAGGGAAAACAAAACTTGGAGATTTCCCGCTCCAGATGCGCCCACTCTTGGCTTTCTACGCAGCCAATTCACAGCGCAGGAATTTTTTCAAAAAAGTAAGTTTCTCTGGCGCACCCTGTATGTGCCGATTTTTCAAAACAGAAAACATAAATTGAAAAATTCAGAATGCAGATTCAGATTACATTTATTTTTAAATAAATAAATAAAATAAAGCATACGCATGAAATTTCTAAATATTAAACGATAAGGGAAACAATAAAACCAAGTGAGAGATTATTTAATCCAAGATGAAATGAATAAGAACCAACAAGAAATGGGTCATGTACTGGCGACTCTGAAAAACTCATATTTCTGCATTATGATATAAAAATACTGGAATTTAATTATTTACAGTTAATTTAATTATTCATAGTTAATATTAAACGAATGTCAGCTGTGAGGATTTATTTTCAATACTTTATTCAGTTTTGCACGCATTCATCGCCGGCAAGTTTATTATTATGGTTTCTTTCTCAAAGAATACTCAAAGAAGCATTAAAAAAAGTCCACCGTTTAATCGGGGAAATTTGGCTACTAATGAATAATCCGCAAAATGGCAGATTACCGATTACTGCAAATATTCGACGCGTCCCTACTCGTTATTGCGTTGTAGTTTTAAATCACATGATGTATGCCCGTTTTATTGATTTCATGCATCGCAAAATATTTTCAAGTTTTTATTGCACTAAAATCTTTCTATTTTATTAATGGTGAAATAAGGAGAGAAAATATAAGGTTGAAAAGTTATACTACTTAAAATTAACTTAATTAAAATGTGAGATAAATTATCTAAAATTCTTTCACTTTTTTCCCCTCCTTCGTTCTGAATTATAGCTTTGTAAACTTATTTTACGTTCGAAATTTTTCGGGGAATAAATCTTCGGATTACACGATAAACTTTTTCTTGAAGCAAAAGCAATATCAAACATTGATTTTTTAACAGCATCGATCGGATACATTTATCATGCTTTATAATGCTTCAAATACTGTTTGGGAACGAAGACGCATAGTTCTTTGAATTCCGTTTCAAGATGTAGTATTAAGAAAAATCTTCCAAATAGCAAAAAATGTTTTTTTTATTTTTTTTTTTAATGTAAAAGCCAAAATATTAAGTTAAATGTAATTAAAAAGTTATTCTCAGCTTTTAAAATTAAATTTCATTTTTATTCTATTGTTTAAAAAATCATTCAATTACTTTAGAATAAGATACTGTCGCAAAGGAAAAAAAGAAAAGCGGAATTACTTTCAAAAAATGTAACATTTTAATGCTAAAGGCATTTTTTTTAATTTTAAAGTTTATCTGTTTTTATAGGCTGAAAATTCTGTATTTTTTTACGTGTCTATGATTTCATCGCCTCATGCGGAATGTTAGCTATGAGATTCGCCAGTATAGCTATCTTAAGGCGTCTAATTTCAGCTAACGATATTTCTTATAGTTTTTTTAATTGGTATACGCTATAAGGCTTACTGACAGAAAATACAAACTATTTTTTACCATTATACAAATTTTTCATTTTGACGATAAAAAAATGGTTAGTTACCAGAAATGATACAAAAATTGTAAACAATAATCAAAAGTGTCGAGTATGGTTCTTAGTACTTTTATGAGAGTTATCCGTATACTTTTGAAAAAAAAAGGGGGGGGGGAGTATAGAATACACTTGAATGATATTAACCCAAAATCAAATTGAATGGCATATAGATAATGTTAAAAAAGAGAGAAAAACACTAATAGTAATATTTATCTTTAAGTCAAATTTGAAGGTACCCTAGCAGCATAATCTCATCGGCCGATGATCGGTCATTCATCGAAACCCGATGAAATTCTCATCGGCCGATGATCGATTCCGATGAGTTCTCATCGGGAATTGCTCCAATATGTGTCATCGGCCAAACAGAATCCGAGCAGCAAAATCCGATGAGTTTTGCTCAAAATACGATGAGATTTGGAGCAATTTACGAGCAGTGCAGTCCCGTGCCGATGAATTTAGGATGCTCGGCTAATTTTCATCGGGAAAGTGGATCGGAAGGATATCGCTTTTTCCGATGGGAAGTAGCTTATCGAAAACCGTGCTCGGATACTGATCGGAATGATGTCATCGTGCGTTACGGGATCAGTTTACGAGGAGTTTGATGATCGGCCGAGCAAAATCCGATGAGTTGATGCTACTTGGGTATAGGATACCTTAAGAAGAGAGAAAAAAAAAAAAAACTAAGCTCTTATAGTCATAAAATCTATTCCAAAGGTACAGAGTGTCCTGAAAAAGAAAGAAAAATGCTGATAATTGTGTTTATTCTTAAATTCAGTTTAAAGGAACAGGATAGTCTAAAAATGAAAGAAAATGCTAATATTTATTTATAACTTCACTGTAAAAAAACATATGTTGATTTTACAGTATAATACGGCTAATTTTACAGTAATAAACTGTAAAATTACTAATTTCACAGTTTATTACAGTGCATTTTACAGTTTTAAATTGGAACCTGTGCTTCCAGTATTATACTGTTGTTTTTAGAGTATACGTAGGTTGCTGCTTAAGTTTCTGGCCTTGGCAACATCAAGAGTTGCTAGACGACCGAAGACGATTCCAAATAAAAATTTGAACTTTTTTACGATAAATTCCCATAGAACAATTTTCCATTTTTATCGCCAATGTGTTTTTTGTAGTTAATTAAAAATTTCATCTCGGACAGAAAATGCAGCTGAATCGTGAACATTTTCGGGCGATAATTTTTCATAGCTATCGACGTGGATTATCAAGACAAGAATGCGCGGATGAACCTTAATTGTTTATACAGCAGTAATGCACCATCTTATAGCTCTGTAAAAAACTGGTACAACGAATTTAATCGTGGTCGGACGTTCACTCCAGGATGAATCCAGTGAAGGTCGTCAAAAACAGCTGTTGTGTCGGAAAATGTCGATGACTATTCGTGAGCTGATTTAAGCAAGATCGTTCATGTGACCTATCGTGAAGATTGATGCCCTCTCTGGGAATCAGTATGACGAGTGTCAATAGGATTTTACATGAACATTTGGGTGTAAAAAAAAATTTGTTCCGTTTATCCGCATAATTTGGACAAACGCTCAAAGAGGATGGACGTTCCGATTGGTGCAACGGCTATGCTGAAAAAAATTCGTTCGTGGAACATCACAAAGCAGTGTATTAACATCTGCACAGGTGAACGAAAACTTGGATTCTATGCATATGAGCCCGAAACAAAGCAGCAATCGGACTGTTTGGGTCTTCCGAGACGAACCAATCCAACCAAAGTTGTTCGTGGAAGGAGCACATCAAAGCAAATGGTTGCTTGTTTCTTCGGAATTACCGGTCATATCACAACAGTGGTGTTGGAAAATGGCAAAACAGTCAATTCTGAATGGTACACTACCCTTTGTTTGCCAAAAGTCATCGGAGAAATCCGTAAAAAGCACAGGACACGGCGAATCATCCTGCATCACGATAATGCGAGCTCACATGGGTCGGCTCAAACTAAAAGAGTTTTTGAACGGCCCAAAAATCGAATTGATGGGTCATCCGCCATACAGCCCTGATTTGGCACACCTAATGACTTTTTTCTGTTCCCGTACATCAAAAAGAATTAAGAGGTCAAGGTTTTCGACCCCCCAAGAAGCCGGTAAATACCTTCAATATGCCCATTTTGGAGTTACCTCAAATGGAGTGGAAAAAATGCTTTGAAACCTTGGTGGTCCATACCGCATGGCAAAAGTGCACTGATCAACATGGAGTATATTTTGTGAAAAACAATAAACCATTTTTACGCTTGAATCTAGTTGTGTTTTCATTGTGTTCTTATAGGCAGAAGAAACTTAAGTAGCAACCTACGCTAATACAGCTATTTTTTATAGGAGTATTGCATAATTTTACAATAATAAATGTAAAATTGCTAGTTTTATAGTAATAAGCTGTAAAATAGCTAGTTTTTTAGTTGCTTTATTTAGTTTTCATATGGGATCTCTGCTGCCAGTATTATACTGTAAAAACAACAGCATATTTTTTTCAGTGTTCAGAAAGAAAAAAGTTAGTATATTTATCTAAAAAAAGTTAATATAGTTATTTATTAAAAGTTAGTGATATTTATCCGAAAATTCAAATTTAAAGGTATACAGTAAATACCTCAGAAAAGAAAGAAAATAAAGCAAGCTACAGCAAAAGTTTAAAAGGTTGCTGAATTGAAATATGATGAGCAAGTGGTTCTTCCCTTCATAAAAGACAACGACAGAAAAAATCTTTCTAGAAGTTCCAAAGTTGAGTCCACACACGTATGACGCAATTATATTTGCAAAAAAAAAAAAAAAAAGAAGTTTCTTTTTTCGAAATATGACATTCTTCTTGACTTTTACAAGATTGAGCTGAGTACTGAAAAATGGTTGTACCAGTAGCGATTGAATTGAATATTTGTGGTTCGATCATTCCACGGGAGGAATAATGAAAGGTTGAGAGCAAAACCAGAAAGTATTTCCCCCGTAAAATATTTTTCCGAATTCGAGTGCACGATCTGTTGAATCATGATGGTGGTAAAGGCGAGTTATTTGATAAATTCTGGAGCTGAGTTGCCAGACTGAGGAGTTTAGATTTATTTGGAAACTTGGTTTAGGATCTGGACGATAACTTGGTGAGAGATCAAATACACTAGGTGGCCAAAAGTATCCGGACACTTTCAAAAATTCACATTTTTACATATAGCTTGATAAATAAATGATCAATTGTTCTTTAACTTTAGTCATACAAAATATAGGCTTCACCAAACATTTCCAAGTTGAAATTAAATTACCCTTGCATTTGGGGGACGATAAGAAGAGGGTCGAAAGAATAACCGCTTTTTGACCATAACTCTTTGAAAATAGCTCGGAATAAGCTATGCATTTCAGTAATTAATTAGCATACTATGTATAATTACTATACAAATTCAAATGAACGTACCACTCTTACTTCCGAAGATATGAAACATTTTTTAAAAAACGGCAATTTTATTTAAAGGGTTTTTGCTCATAACACGCAGAGTTTTTAATCAAACCTTATCAAAACTTCAGGAAAGATGACAAAATACAAGAGAAAGAACATACTAAAACGGTTTTTAAAAATATTAAAAATCCGATGAGATATGAACGTTAAAAGGAAAAAAAATTTCACGGCGCATGCGCGAACGACAGAAATTTATAACTACAAAAATATTGTAGCCTGGTATATACTGCATCTTATAAAAAAAGTTCCAGTTGAATATCATGAAAATTGAAAAAGATATCAGCGATCTAGTGAGCTGTATTTCATTCATTCGCAGACAATACATACATAGTGAGGGTCTGTCCACAAAGAGCTATTTTTAAAATAAAGGTTATTTCGTCATCGTTCAAAACCAACGTTTCAGGGGGTGTCCGGATACTTTTGGCCACCTACTTATAAGGTCTTTTTGGCCGAATGGGCGAAATGTGACTTCTATGCCAAATATAAATTTTTAAACAGTATACAATTTAACATTGAAAAATATGCTCGATTGTCCCCACACTATTTGTGAACAACCCCTCTCCATTTATGAATTGTCTGCAAATGAATGAATTACAGCTCACTAGATCGCTGATATCTTTTTCAATTTTTACGATATTCAACTGGAACTTTTTTTATAAGATGCAGTATACACCAGGCTACAATATTTTTGTAGTTATAAATTTCTGTCTTTCGCGCATGCGCCGTGAAAAATGATTTCCTTTTAACGTTCATATCTCATCGGATTTTTAATATTTTTAAAAACCGTTTTAGTATGTTCTTTCTCTTGTATTCTGTCATCTTTCCTGAAGTTTTGATAAGGTTTGATCAAAAACTCTGCGTGTTATGAGCAAAAACCCTTCAAATAAAATTGCCGTTTTTTAAAACATGTTTCATATCTTCGGAAGTAAGAGTGGTACGTTCATTTGAATTTGTATAGTAATTATGCATAGTATGCTAATTAATTATTGAAATGCATAGCTTATTCCGAGCTATTTTCAAAGAGTTATGGTCAAAAAGCGGTTTTTCTTTCGACCCCCCTTCTTATCGTCCCCCAAATGCAAGGGTAATTTAATTTCAACTTGGAAATGTTCGGTGAAGAATATATTTTGTATGACTAAAGTTAAAGAACAATTGATCACTTATTTCTCGAGTTATATCTAAAAATGTAAATTTTTGAAAGTGTCCGGATACTTTTGGCCACCTAGTGTATCTCAGGTAAGTAAAGATTGTTTAATATAGAAGCTTATAAATCTACTTGCTGACTAGCGCTAAGCATTCGCGCCTGACAGCATTAATTCAAAAACGCCGTTTTTTTCAACGGTAATTTTTAGAAGAACAGGTGGGAATTAAATTAGTATTTTTCTTTGATTTAAAAGAGAACTAAATCATGCCTTATTTTTGCAGTTTTATAAAGTATTTAAGTAAAAATGACACACACACACACACACACACACTTAAGAACTATTTTTTATGTTAAATTACCAAGCTGAAATAACATTTTCTTTTCCGGTTTTAGTGCAACAGTAAAACTTCGGCTTAAAATTCTACAATGAGTTTCGATTATATATTCTTGAAAATTTGTATCAAAATTAACCGGTGAAAAATGATTCAAAAGCGTCAAAACTCGTTTCAGGATCGAAGCTACGATCTTCGCTGTATATATGAATTCAAGTATCCATTATGTGCCTTAATACAAAATATCAACTTTCTAAAATATGTTTTTGGTATTTACAAAATAATTAATAGTACATGATGCAGTTGGAGCGTACAATGTTTGTTTGTTTCAAATGGGGCAGCGTTTAGCTTCTTGCCATTTGCAGACCTAGTGCATTCCCCAAAGCGGCATCCACTCTCATGTGGCACCACCATAGGCGGGATACCATTGCCACAAGTATTTTTGACGCCCAGTTTCCCCACTAGATGGAGGCACCTGGGCTCTATTCGATGCGAAACTGTACTAGGAATTTAATTTTGCCACGAGATACTATAAGCCGAACAAATACTTGAGGGATCTTTTACATGCCGCATAGGAGCGTACAAAGTCACACCCTTATGTTTTTAGAAAGTTGATACTTTATATTAAAGAAACTAATGGTTACTTCAATTCAACTACATAAAAGTTAAAAGCTTAAGCTTTAAATATCCTGATTAAAGTGCAAATGTATATATACGAATGTCCCATTCACAACGATGAATTGAACAAAAGCTACACTCATCTTGTTTTTTGAGGTTTTCAGTGCAGTAACTTCTATCGGTTTTTACTCTATTTTTACCTACCGTAATTTAAAATTTAACAAAGAGGAAAATTTTCTGATGGAAAGATGGGGAAAAAACTGAATTATGACATCTTGAATCCAAATTCTGAAGAATTGCGATAGGCGTGTGTGTAGGCGTGTAGATGTGCGTAGACGTGTGGGAGTATGTGTGTGTAGATGTGTGTGTGTGTGTGTGCCAGTGTAGGTATATGTGGATGTGTTTGTGTAGATATGCGTGTTGGTGCATGTGTGTGTAGAATTTGAACACCACTGTTTTGGAGAACCAGAGGAGAGATACGTCATCTGCAGGGTCGGATGGAAGGTTGTGGTCATAGAGACACACAGTCAAAAATCAAAGCAAGCAAACTGGGATCAAATGAAAGTAATAAGCAATTTACTGATTGCTCAAAAATATCCCTCTCATGTTACACTTTCTTTCGATTCTTCTTCAGGTAAATAATAATTCCCGTATTACGTTCCGAACAATAAATATTTCACAATTTTGATATTGCTGCAAATATTTAGAATGCACTTCTATGCCGTGGTAACATCATCCCATTTTCATTCTTTAATATCGCAGACGTAAAATCAGAAAACGCTAAGTACTAAGTGTAAATAAAAAGAAGTCATTATGTTCCATTCTAACTTTCATTTCTACGACCAAATAACCGGTGTTCGTATTCCCGATATCTTCTAAACTTCCTCCTGGAGAATAAAAGGTTCGAAGAAAGTGCTTTGTCGTCCCATGGAATGGGCTCGATCGATAAGTCCGAAAAAATTCCAGGAATCCGAATAGAATTTAGAAATTGGATCCGATGTCACGAATTCTGTGTGATAAACGCGCTGTCGAAAAACATATCAAATTCTGCGATTGAGAAATATCTTTGCCTGATGATAGGGGCCGGATTTTCTGATGTGTTTTTCAGTTTCAAAACTACTTAAAATAGACAAAACTGCGACTGTGTTTCTATTTCAGGAGGGTGTGTGTGTTGGGGGGCGGGGGGTATATCGAGGCTATTGATTGACTTTGGGTAAAAAAAAAAATTAAGTATAGTCTTTTGTCACCTAACTTGACATGGTTTTGCTTGCAAGGATAAATGTAGAAAGTTGAAGACATCCTTTCATAAGAAATATAGAACCTGACACCGAAGAAAAACTATAATTTTTTTTTTACGTAACTGAAAACCTAGTGAAAAAAAAAAGAACAGCTCCACTTTTGAAACAATTAAGTAAACTAAGATGGCATTACCATCCACTGTCTCTATTCATAATTTTTGTCTTTAATGATCTCTCAAGAATTTAACATATAAGACCGAAAAAAAAATACAAATTGATTTTTACAATGCTTTTAGTATTCTAATTTGAAATTAAATTTTGGTTTGTTTGATTGCGTATACACCGATATATTCCTTGCATAGTTAAGATTTGCCCCCTGCATTTTGCGTCGTTATATCCAACAGTTTTTACAGGCAACTAAGTGCAATTGGCAACTCAAATAGCTTTTAATTTCAGTAGCGGCCACCTTGACTCTGTTAATAAAATAAGAATTTCGTGTGTAGGAATGTCTATGCTGTCATTACCATCTTTACTCATAATGAGTAACTTTTAACATTATTGTGGAATTTCGTTCTTTTTATGTTCATATAAGTGAACCTTCGTTCAAAATATGCAAAACTTCAGCGATGGTAGCCATATTTTATTTCGTGTCAGGTAAAATACGATGAAATATAATTACCATTCAGGCCAATATGATTCAGCTTGAACGTTATATATATGGTTGGTAATAATAGACTGAAGGTAAAATGATACTACTCGTACTATTATTTTAGGTACCTGTTTTTTTAAAAGTTAATGTTTGAACTTTGAATGTTTTATTTAATAAACATCATTTGAAAAACTAATTTGATGTGTACTTTTACAATTCTTCAGTATATTAGCATTTTTAGCATATGCATTTATCTTGATTTTTGATTATAAATTTAATAAAGTATTGATAAGTAACTGATTCATGTGAAAACAATTAAGGAAAACTAAGGAAAAAAGAAATCTGAAAAATGAGTTTGTATCAAATTTACAAATTTCACCCTCAATACCTTTAAAGTAAATAAAGATGTTTCATGAACCATTGCATGTATTGTTTCTCTAAAAAATGGCAAACTGCAACCCTTTTGAAAAGCTAAAATTTTGTTTCGCTGAAGTTTCGTATTTAAAATCATATTTTTTGGAGAATGGCCCATATGTTACAAATGCTAGTATTCAAATCTTATCAAGAAACAATACGAACCCTCCAGTAAAAATATTTATACCCAAGTAAAGCAGCGCGAATCAAAAATACAAGTATTTTTTTTTTTCATTTTTACGGTTAAGAAAGTACGCTCCAATAAAATAAATATGAGTTGTCAGTACTGTCTGATCCTTTTAGGTAAAACCTTCCGAGCATTTACGCATGCGTCAGGTCTTCTCTGATCTTACCAAAATAGGGGTGTTAGGTAAGATAACAATAAGGGGAAGAATATTAAAAAGCATTTTGAGCCGTATCAAACAACATGGAACGATGCTAATTTCCAATACATAGTTTAGTTGAATATGTCAGAAGGATATAGCAAATGCAAGTTTTAAATTGAAAACTTCGGAAAGTTATCATCCACAACCCATCTAGCCTTTTTTAAGTGGAACTGTTAGCGAGCGCTTGGCACGGCCTCCATGGACAGACAGTAAAACAACTCACGCTTCAAAATTAACAATAAATTTTCGCATTGAAGTATGGGGTAATATTTTAACTAACGCGAGCCTTGAAGTTGTTTTTTATGGTACTTACTCATGGAGAGCATGATCAAAGAAAAAACACAAAGCAAAGAACAACGGTGTCTTAAATAATAATAAAAAGAGATTCAAAGAAATCGATGATGAAATATACGATTTTTTTTTTAAATAAAAGCGTCGATATTTTGAAGATACCGACATCGATTTTGAATCGCTAAGTCGTGGGATTACGCTTACTGTCTGCCAGCCACGTTTATTACTTTCTAAACGCAAAATATATTCTCAGAAAATAGCGAGTTGATAACTGCCACCAAATATATCAAAATTGAAAAAAAAAAAATCTTGTTTTTCCCTTTTCATGTTTAACAAAAAAGATATTGAAAGTTTGAAAATACCATTTCTGAGTACCTGACTTCAATTTCACTAAGAAAATATTATTTTGAGAAACGACATATGTATATTTACTATGTTCTCATATGTTTGTTAGGTGATTGTATTCCTTGTCCTATCTTAAACTGGCATTTTTACCACATCGAAATACATTTCTTTTGGTTTGAATTCTTTTCTGTGCAAATACAGTGCGTAAACTAAATAAAACAAAAGCCAAATTGCAAAAAGGAATATGTTTCAAACAAATTAGTTTTCGCAATCCAATATTGCAGGCTGGTTTTGAAACAATGTTCCTTTTTTTTGCAATCTTTTTTTTTTTTTTGTTCTTTTCGAATTTCTAAGCTTCATATTTGATTACAACATCTTACTAAAAATTGTAATTTTGCATCATTTTTTCAGAATTTCAACTCGTGCTAAATATTACGCAAAATAAATACTGATAAATCGAAATATTTTTATATTATTTATACATACAGCAATTTATTTTATTATTATATTTATTATTATTTAAGATGTAAGAAAAGTGTGTATTGGTACATCAAAACAAAAGATTCTGTTAAAAAAAATTGCAGCTTTGTTAATAATTACAGTAATAATATAATAGTCTTAAAGTGAGCAGGGGAAGAAAAAAATCACCACCGCTATCAACTTTAAGACTAAATGAACTTAAGTCCAACATTAAGATTTTATGGAGCTATAACAAATGGAATATTATACGGACGCAGTGGCTGCTGTAACGAAGTGAAGTTTGAACATCAAAAATAAAAGTATATTGTGATTATTTCTCTCTTTAATACGCTTTTATTAGTTTCACATATGGCTTTGTTTGTATGTATGTATGCAAATCTCAATGAAAGATAAAAATTCACGTTCTTTACAAATATAAAAGTAATACAGTTAATTCTATTATCAGTACTATAAAGGTTAAACTACGAGTATATTATATGTTTATGTATTCTAAGTGTTTCAGTTGCTTGTATGTAACTCTGAATATAAGATAAAATTCACGTTCTTTGCTAATATAAAAGTAAAATATTTAATACTATTATTAATACTAAAGTACCGTAAAGTCGGGTTACTTGGACCCTAAGGGGTTACTTGAGACCATTACAGTAAAATGATAAAATCTAGGTTTGGTACTTATTAGTTGAAGACTTGCACGTAGTTCCTCGTTTCTCCTCTAGGTAGAAGCACTCTGCAGTCTCTAATGCTAGTACCAAACCCAGATTTTATCATTTTACTGTGGGCTCAAGTAACTTCCTTGTGGGTCCAAGTAACCCGACTTTACGGTACTGTATTACATGTTGATGTATTCTAACTGTTTCAGTTGTTTGTATGTTTGTATATAACTCTGAATAAACGATAAAATTCACGTTCTTTGCAAAAATATAAAATTAATATATTTAATACTATGTTGAAGTATCATAAGAGCATGTAAACTTAGAGAGAGTGGGTGTTCAATAGTTTTGAAATCTTTTTAGTGTGATAAACTCTGAAAGCTTATTTTTTAGTTTTTTAAAATATATTCAGGATTATTTAATGCTCAGTTTTAGGACTATGTCCCAGTCCATTTCATAGTCTCGGGGCTCCCTGAAGTCAGATCGACCTGAGATGACGAGATGCAACGTGACGTTTCTTAAGAATAAGCCTTAAAACCTTTTTCCTTTACGTCCCTATATCAGCAAGTAAGAGAAAATAAAAGCACTTTTCACACTTTCTGTTTTACACCAGCATTTTTGTCTACACATTTTCTTTTCGTACTAAATAGATGAATATAGGGTGGGCCGAAGAATCTTTTTTTTTTAATTTCGATGATGAGTATTGCGAAAAAAGTGCCATTGGGTGCACATAATATTTTTAAATTTTTTGTTCAATTTCTTGATCTGCTGCAATTACGTTGAAAATGCAGTTTTTTGAAATTTTTAGGAAATTATTTTTTAAAATTTTTTAGCACCTAACATCTAAAAATGCATCATATATGACACGCAATGTAATTATTTTAAAATACCCCGAAAACAGTATTTCAACGTTTGGACAAAATTTATTAAAAATCTATAAAAACCGGAAATTGCCAAATCGTCTGCGAATTTCTGGAAAAGGAAGGAATAACACCACAGACCTCAATTTTTGTGCGATTTCTATGCCCCCCATGGCAGCTTTTCTGCCCTACTCGTTATCAAAAATAGAAGAAATTTTTTTTCAAATAATTTGCTAAAAATCTCGAAAAAACTGCATTTTTTTTCAAACTTCTACGCAATTGCGGCAGATCAAGAAATTGACCAAAAATTTCAAATTTTTAATATGCACTTTGCCTCCCCCAATGGCATTTTTTCCGTAATACCCATCATCGAACTGAAAAAATGTGTTTTTTTCGGCCTACCCTAGCGAATATCTGAAACAGAATATATATTTTTTCTCCTATTTGTTACTATTTTTCAAGTTAAAAATTCCCCCGTTTTAAAAATAATTTGCTAATTAACAATAATTTGCTAAAAATCTCGAAAAAACTATATTTTTTCCAAACTTCTACGCAATTGCGGCAGATCAAGAAATTGACCAAAAATTTCAAATTTTTAATATGCACTTTGCTTCCCCACAATGGCATTTTTTCCGTAATACCCATCATCGAAATAAAAAAATGAGTTTTTTTCGGCCTACCCTAGTGAATATCTGAAACAGAATAAATATTTTTTCTCCTATTTGTTACTATTTTTCAAGTTCAAATTCCCCCGTTTTAAAAATAATTTGCTAATTAAAAATAATTTGCTAAAAATCTCGAAAAAACTATATTTTTTCCAAACTTCTACGCAATTGCAGCAGATCAAGAAATTGACCAAAAATTTCAAATTTTTAATATGCACTTTGCCTCCCCCAATGGCACCTTTTCCGTAATACCCATCATCGAACTAAAAAAATGAGTTTTTTTCGGCCTACCCTAGTGAATATGTGAAACAGAATATTTTTTTCCTCCTATTTGTTGCTATTTTTCGAGTTAAAAATTCCCCCGTTTTAAAAATAATTTCCTAATAATGAAAAAATAATTTGCTAATTAAAAATAATTTGCTAAAAATCTCGAAAAAACTATATTTTTTCCAAACTTCAACGCGATTGCGGCAGATCAAGAAATTGACCAAAAAATTTCAAGTTTTTAATATGCACTTTGCCTCCCCCAATGGCACCTTTTATGCAATACCCATCATCGAAATAAAAAAGAGTCTCTTTCAGCCCACTCTAATGAATATCTGAAACAGAATATATTTTTTCCCCTACTATTTGTTGCTATTTTACGAGTTAAAAATTCCCCCGTTTTACACAAGGTGGCGGAATAAGTTGTTTCATTCAGTAGCACGTAGCACTTTTACTATATTCAGCCGGCATAATTTCCGAAAGATTTGGGAACATAAAAGACAGCTCTACGCGCCAAGTATAATTTTGTTCACGTAACCATTAAATTTTATAATCTAGAAAAACACAAGCACTTCCGTAAAATCAAGCACAAATATAAAATATTTTACTTTTTAATTTGTAAAAGTTAAATAAAAAAACATTATTGATTATTTGCTTATTCATTTATTATTCGACTAAAGTACATTTTCCTGTTACGGAGGATTTAGTTGCATCAACAGCTGGTAAAAAAGAAAATTCTGTGCACTTCATTTGCAGCAGTTTTTTTTAAGTTGAGTTGCAAAATATTTTTCTTATCTCTAGTGGTTTGATTTCGCTAATAGTATAATGTAAGATTTTCTCTTTTCTTTTCAAAACATTTTCATCATTTTTTTCATAAAATGCTAACTCTATGTGCATGAGTGAGTATATTGCTTGCATGCTTGCATACATACATACATGCATGCATACATACATACATGCATGCAATATACTCACTCATACCTACCTACCTACCTACCTACCTACCTACATACATACATACACATTACTATTAGTATCACTATTATGATATTCTATAACGAATTCGGTGCTATAACGACATTCGACCGAATAGAAGATTTTTTTTCCGATTTTTGAAAATCTTTTTAACACGTGTTCTTTTTGATGGATCGCGAAAATTTTGCAAAGGAACTGAATCAGAACGAACGAAACGTTGGCTGATTTTACATGCTCGCCGTAGTACCGATAAAAGCATAAAAATGACGAAGCGCCCCGACGCGTTCCCCTTTTAGAATTTTATTCATCGTTCTCTCAAAAATACGATTGCCGCAATCTTTTAATATATTCATAGTGGGACTATTTATCAAATCCGTTTTGGCAACTCAGGGGCATGCATCAGATCGATATAAAGCGTAGGCTTAGCAAAATTTAACGGTTTACGTAGAGATGTTTCGCCTGTTGCTTCTCAAAAGGTCAGAAGGAAATCGTTTGATGAATTAAAATTTAAGTATTTATGTGAAGGCATTTCTGATTTTGAAATGGTTTTATCATGTTATGATGGCATTAAATTTTAATGCTGCCTAGAGCAAGGTAACATATGGTTCTGATTTTCAAAAAATATCAAAAGTTTAGAAATATGATTTTAAGAGCTTCAAGTGCGTTCTTTTTATCCTCAACACGTAAAAAAACTATCTTGGTAAAAGTCGTGCAGAAAATTCAATTTATTGTTTTCGTTTGTGCTCATTTTTTTTGTAAATGCTAATAAGGCATACCCCTTTTAGTATATTTTACGATTACAGTAAATCTTCATCAATCCGGAACCACTAAATCGGACTTCGCTTAATCCGTCAGCCATTTAGATCTACATTATGCACTGATAAAAAGGAAGTTTGTGCAATAATGTATTTGTATCAGCTTCATACTTTTCGAAAAAATAAAATGAACTAATAATAATAATAATAATAATGATAAAAGCTAAGATTGTTAACATAGCTTTTTTGATGTAAAAAACAAAGGTTTTGAAATCATTAATTGTTGGAAAATGGTAATTTGATTACATGAAACTTTATTTTGGTACATAACATTAATAAAAGCAGTTGGAAAAATCAAAATGTAACGAGTGCATCAACTTTACCCGGTTTCCCCTACTGAATTATTTCCATATGGCATAAAAAAAAACTAAAAACCTCCAAATTTGTCCAAACACTGCACCATGACATGGCGAAGATGCTATCGATGTAAAAAAATTCATTTAGAAAACAGTTTACATCATCTATACATAAAGCGGAAATTCTAGTTTACATTTCGGATTATACGAAATTTAAATTTAGGGTGAGTTCTGGTAAGTGCGTACCCTTTTTTTCAAAGTTCATGTTCTCAGGGCTGCTGCTCTGTTGAAAAAGCTTGTACACTCACAATTTTTTTTTAGTTTTCTTTCCAGATCCTTTACTAAGATTTTCAAGCATATAATATGTGAAATAAACCATAAGCATAGGTTTTGTGACCTGGTTTATGACACCTATTCTAAGGTACGCACTTTCCCTACCTAGCGGGTAAGTGCGTCCACCTTAAATTATGTGAATATGAGCAGGAAAAAACTTCTGGCACACATTAAATATGTTAGGTAGTTGCCTTGGGATAATTCCTAATACTAGAGATCAGCACTTGTTTGCATGGATGAAACGCAATCAGTGATATCCCACGTGTCTTGTGAACAACTGTGATTTGAAGATTGAGAGAGTTGTGTCTGTGATTCTTCCTCTGTCTTTTTAATAAGACCAAGTGAGCAAATGTAAGTTGTTTTTATTTAGTAATAATCACTCATAGTCTACATAGTTTATTTTGGTTTAATACATTAATCAGTCTGTGTTTAAGCCAGGGTTCGCACTTACCCCTTCTTAAATGTAAGATGAGACATGTGCGTCCATTAGCTTTGTTGTAAGTGCGTACCCCTGTGATTTTCTTTAATTCTATTTGTATGGTGGATCGTTAGGTGACCTGAGTGAACATTTCGTTTTTTTTTCCTTTTCTTTTTTTTTTTTGTTGAATAAATACGGTTTTAAAATATTTTTCTTATTAAAATCAGTAGCAGTAAGAAAAAACACAAAATAAAGAGCAAAAAAAAAAGAAAAGAATTTATCATGATGTGATACGTGTACTTTTTTTTTCTTGTACATTCAAATAGTTTTTCACAAGGTGTTCTTAATATAATTTATTCATTACTCCACCTTCGTTTTTTGAATAAGTTGGTTCCTTATTTAGTGTTTCACTTAATTTCATTGCTTCATTTGTCATTCTGGTTTAAATTAAGAAAAAGCTTATGATCGCTATTTTCAAGGATAAATTTACTAACTGATATCTAAAAGTCAATATATTTCAGAGGTAATGAATAAAATTGAAATCTTATGCCGCATTCAATGTTAATATAAATACTTAATGGAAATGACATCGGATTTATAATCGGTTTATAAAAGAGTTATACGCAAAATTAAAGGTGAATTACGAGAGTCGGATTTTCCACGTAATGGTACACACTTGCCTCATTATAATGGTACGCACTTGCTCCGCATAATAGTACGCATATGTCTCATGATAGTGGTACGCACTTGCCCCATCATAATGGTACGCACTTACCCCCACCTTACTTTAAAGAAAGGGAAAGTGCGTACCGTCATATAAATTAATTTTAGTTAGAGTATTTGATCAAAATACCCCATGTATGCTATTAGTAGCTATTACTCAAAAGAAACAACTTGCATTTCTTGACTTCAATTGCTTGGTATGACTACAAGAGAATCTGAAACAAAACCTTCTCAATCTTTACTTGAGAGTTTTTTTGAAGACATTTAAGTTATCCCTGATTGTGTTTCGTCTATTGAATCCAGGCCTGAATTCTACCTATTGAAATTATCATTAGACAGTTATCTAACATAGTCGATGTGTTGCAGAAGCCATTTCAAGACAGTGTTCATATAATTCCCAGTGGACGCACTTACCCCGTGGACGCACTTACCAGAACTCACCCTACATATTTCATATTTAAAAAAATGACATCGGTAGTTGCTTATCCTTTAGAATTTAAAAATTAAAACGCTCTTTCCCTAATTAATAATGCATGCACAAAGAAGAACTACATAATTTTGAACGTCAACAAGTAAATAACACGGATGTTTACACATTTCTCTGTCAGTAACTTTCAAAAATTTTGAAGAGAAAAAATTAAATTTCTAAATACAAAATAACGCTACGTTAACAACCATATTTTCTTTACCTCGCATTGTTTAACAAATTCAAGCATTTATTTTATCCTCATTTAGAAAAGATTTACTGCACTTTCACGAAGGAATTATGTTTTTATTAAAGTATTTATTGTTTGAACTTTAAACGCAGCAATTATTTATCAAACACAATTAGGAAGAATGAAAATTCCAAAAATTATTTCCGTTTCCACGTCTCTTTAATGGCACAGCGTTAATATTTAAGGAGTTTCTAAAACACCATTATTTGTTTCCCAAATTCGAAAGATTTTTTTTTTCGTATAAAGACAGTTAAACGTTTTGAACAAGAGTTTAGTTTGAAGTTTAGACTACAAGTAAATACGAAAAAAAAAAAAAAATTAAAATATTTGTGCCGAAAAATACTGATTAGAAAAACAACTGTAATGAAGAACAAACATTAGAAAAAATTGTTTAACTACTGCGAGAAATGCTTTTTCAATGTATAAAAGTGAGCTTATGGATTAAATAAAATCCGATAAAAACTTCTTTACTCATTTTTTTCTGTGACACAAGTAACCACAAAGCCTGAGTAAGAAGTCACTTTCAAACTTTGTGATTTGTTAAATAACGTTATTAGTTATATGAATGAAATACTGAGGAATTTCGTCCAGTATAAACAAAGTAATTGTACGTAATCATAATTTAAAAATAGCTTTTGGGTTAAATCTTAGAAAGGATGAGATATATTGAAAAGTTCGTAAGCTTAAGTTTCGTTATAGATGTTTTAAGAGAAAGAAAACATTTACTCATGTGAGAAAAAATATACATGCAATGGCTCCTGAAAGTGTTCGCACACTTGCCACTTTCAGTGAAATATAGCTCAATTCATTAAATAAAATTAATATTTTGGAAATGGTATTCAATAGTAAGATATCTTTTATATTCTTAAGGGGTTACAGTACCTTTCTAACAAATTTCTTTATTTTAAAAGAAAAAGTTAATTCTTTGAAATATTTGTTTCTGCACTTGTTTAACAATCAATAATTTATTTTCAAACATTAAAAATTTTGAAAACTTTTTTTGAAAATTTGAAAAATGTAAGAAAATTTCAATTTTTTAAAAAACTCTAAGGCTTTTTTGTTTCAGCACTAATTTCAGAATTTCTTTTTCTGAAATGATCAAAAGGATTACCTCAACAAATCTGTGCATTCATTTTCTTATATTTTGATTCGAAAATATTTTGTGACCTTTTATGTAAAAAAATCTTAGAAAATTTTATTCTTCGAGGTTTAACAAACTCTAAAAATTTTTGCAATTTATAAAACGCTTATTCAATGCACAGTTTTGTTAAATATATTATCCTGAGTGCAAAAAATATTGCTTTAAAGTTATATCTTTTATAGAAAAAATTCCTTAGCATTTTAACATAGAAACACTAAAAACTGATCACCGAGAAAAAGCACTTTAAAGTTTGGCTTTTCCATTAGAACACATAGCATGCATGCCCTAAAGTCGCTCATAACTTTTTAAATAATTTAGCTAGAACAATGCTATTTTTTTCTGAGTGTTTTAAATAACTTTTACTATTGTAATAAGCAATAAATTTTTTTTTTGGCCTTTTGGTCATTTTTGAGGCACTGTAACCCCTTAACAAAACTACGTGAAATATTTTAATAGCATGGCAACTTTATTTTTAAGAAAGGAATTATTAAAAAGTTATGGCGCATAAAAGAACACTTGAGAACTAATGTATATGATGATGGAAAGTTGTTTTACAGTTTTGCAGAAGAAAAAACCCATTGAAACGATATTTTTTTACCCGAAATTGAACTCACGCCCTTGCCATTATGAAGACGTCGCTCTAATGCGTCTTAGTATTCCGATGCAATTCATTGAAGTGATGTTTAAAAAAAACCAGAAAAAATTATTAGTCTATTTTTCGTTATTAGCATGATAAACTTCAAAAAGAGAGGCAAATCTTCGAATTTGACAAATGAATAAGAAAGAACTCGCGTAGTGACAGAAAAAAAACAGCCAAAAGAAGTAATACATACAAGATTAGAATGATTTTTCAAGGCAAGTTGGACTAATTTATAAAGCGGGTTAAATTGTAATAATAAAAGCACAAATATAATTCTTCGATGTATGTACTTGTTTTAAAATAAAAATATTGTGTGTAATAGTTTAAATTAATATCTTTTGCATAAAACAATGCAGTTAAAAATAAAGCTTAATGTGTTCACCAAGAAACCGATTAAATATAGCTGCAACACTCTTATTGGAGATAATTTTTATCAGTGTAATTGTTCTTTTACAATCTAGTTGTTTGAACAAGCACAACTACATTGGAGAAACTTGTAACCTATAAGATGGTTCTCCGTTAAATTTCGCTGCATTTAAACAATTTCTTCCTAAAACATTGAATTTTATTTGTAAGATTGTAGTAGAAAAAACACCGATGAATTATTTGAGATCAACTAGTTGTATGACTCAAAAAAGACTGGAAAAATTGTTCACTAAACACTATGTTGAAAGAATTAACTTACATTTTAAAGTAAGATGACTGGAAAAGACTAATTTGTTGAATATAACAACTGATATGGATACTGATGAGCGAAAAGAAAAGAAGCACCTATCCGGCTAACTAATGTGTACACTGATAAAATCTACCACAGGGAAGTATTTCTTAATGACTACCGCATGAGAATTTTCCCTAAAACACCAAATTAGTCCTAATGGAATACATAATTAAGACAAATAAGTTTTCTTAAAGAAGAATAAACAGTGCTTTGCAGAAAATTATTCTTTATGGATGAAGAAAGTCTTGCACCAGCAAAAATAAACTACGTGTAAAATTACTCCGCATAAGTTAATCAACTGTACCTTTGGATTATTTCTCATTAACTAATGATTAAAATACAACCAAGATTATACCTTATAAGCTAATGAGTAAATTGTGCAAAAGACTAATCCCAATAAGTTTATGAAAAAAAAGTATGTTAAAAAGAAACCCCTTTAAAATTAAGATTTCTCAATAGCATCAAATATGTATTTCACATGAATTATTATTATTCCATGATTTGTAAAGTAAATTTGAACTTTGTTTACAAATATTCCCAGGAGGGTTCTTGAGGGCTTGATGAATAACATTCATATTAGTAAAAACAATCTAATTCATTGTATTAATGTACCATTTAAAATTTTAACCTGATAAGGCATCAACCGAAATATATTTTGATATTTTATGGAACCCTTTTTTCAGTTCAAAAATTAGATGCAAGTAAGGAAAAAAACCTACTTGTTCTAAAACCTATTTCCCTGGAAAAAGCAATTTTGAAAAACTACTGAACAAATTTAATTTTTACCACAGGCGCGCTGTGTCTTGCAGTGGGCTCTGTCGCTACCTCTATCTTCAATTTCCTTGTCTGTATTTTATTTATGCTAAGAAAAATATTTATCAGGAGCTTTCAATTCAATGCAGTGTAAATATTGATGTGGTATTTTAAACAGAACTGGCAAGAAAAGTAAATCTTGTTCTTAAAGTGAAACTTAGTTTTAGGACATTCTTCAAAGTTTTCGAGTAGTTATTTTTTCTTTTCACTAAAGAAAACTTCATTTTTTCCCCTAAACGAATTGTGTGTCACAAGTCCTCAGAAAAAACTCCTTCAAATATAGCCGCAAGCATAAACTTTCCCCCTCTATTCATTGGTTTTAGCTTCCAAAAGCGAAACTGCATAATTAAGTAATTAAAACCTTAAAATGATTTCGTTTGGACCGTTTCGCTAGCAACGAAACTGCCTCAAAGCACTGGATTTTTTTTTTCGCTAAACTGAATTGAAAAAAAAATCTTTCTTTGCACTATCATTCTTTAAAAGTGTTTTGTCGGGGATAAACATGAAATAAAAATGCTTCGAAGCAGAAAAATAAAACATGGAAGTGAGGTTTAACTACGCTTGTTTAAGGTTGTTTCTACGAATTTTTTATGCTTCAGATAATTTATGCAAAGCACTATAATAGGACTGAACATTTTGAAATTTTGCTTTCAGATTTTCAAATAAAGTATTGAGTATTGTGTTCAAATGATTGTCCCAGAACTATAAAAGCAGAAAGTTGGTTTGATACATTGTTTATTAAAACTTATAAGAAATGAATATAATTATTTCAAATGCTTTGACTTGTATTTTTTAAATATTAGATTTTAGCAAACTTTTAAAGAATGAATTTAATTCTTTTTTAGAATGAATTTAATTCAAAAATACGTGTTAGGTTACGTAATAATGGCATAAGGATTTTTTTGTGTGTAAGAGTAACGAACTATTTTTCTAGCTACAGCTTAGATTGTTTTACTAGCCATAATTTTTTTTTTCACATTAACAATTGTTTTTTATGCCAAGTTTTTTTTTTCTTCAATGCTTTACTTTATTATCTATAAAGTCAATTTTTTTTTTTGGAAAATGGATTTTAGAGAAACACAATGACTTACTATAAAACATGAACAAAAATTTTAAAAGTAAAAAATCTATGATAAATTTAAAGATACCACGAGTAAGACTTACTGTTTTTAAAGGAGCAACTGTAATTTTACTGGTAAACGTTTACCAGTTAGAGAGAAATGCATACCATTTAGAGGATACTATGTTGGAGAGAAAAAAGCTGTTAGATATACATATAATATGTGATATACACGAGTTTCGTACTCACAAGAAACTTCTCTTTTAACATGAAAAAAAGTTTTGAGCACTGGAATCGAAGCAACAGCTTCATTGTGCTAACAGTTTGCAATATGTTTTCTTTTGAAAAATCTTTTTCTCTCTAGTTTGTGTAAGATATAGGAAGAATGGTTGAAATACCGGCAAGGACTTCTCTTTTCGAAAACAAAGATGGACATATCATTTAGGCGATAAACTAAGAGAATGTTTGAAATGGTTGTCAGAAAATACGTTTCAATGGATTTTCATCTTGAAAAATGATTGAGATGAAAATGAAAAAAAAAAAAAAAAAAGAAACCATTAATGGAATAAATTGAGAGAATGGGTCAAACATTTTCGTTTTGGACGAATTTTCACCATAATAAAAGGACTGAGAGGAAAATCAAGACAGACAGTGCATTTATACAATAAATTCAGATAACGGTAGGAGTGATGAGGATTTCCATTTTCTATGACATTTTATCTTGATGAAACGATCTATTTTGATGAAAATCAAGATGGTCATAAAAGGGGAGGAGCTTTTTTCAAATGAAAAGAGGAAATTAAAAATAAATATTTTTCTCTAAAGATGTATTTGGGGGCTTCTGTATAGACTTTGACGAAAATAAATTTAATTTCCGGTAACATTTAGCTTACTCTATTTTCGCGAGTAGAACGTATGAAACATTAGTAAATATTTTGGGTTAAACGTGTTAATTGTCTCGTCCATTAGAAATATAGTCTGATTTATTTTACGAATCTTTAGATAATAGATTTAACTGAATGATAATACACACAGACAATGGGAAGACATTTGTGCTTTATGCAGCGGCTGACTGAGTTTAAGCTTCGAATATTGAGCGGAATGTACAGTGAACTGCAAATATTTTACCATGAAAGAGGTTGAAATAGATGGCGCTGCTCTACTGAAGAAAGGAAACCTCAATCAAAAGAAAAAATAATTGATATTGTTAATTTTTGGAAGAATTGATCTCATACTAAGTTAATGTATTTCCCCCAGAAAAAATTTGATGCGGATCCCACGCCATGCTCTTATGCGCCTAGCAAATAAATGATGTTTTCTAACACCCTGAAAGAATACAGAAGTAATATTTCATAATTGCATATTATGTTCGGACACTTTCCTTCCGTTACAAATTAAAGAGAACGGCACTTCTAAATGTAAATAATTTGGATGTTAGATCTGAAATTACATGGTTAAAAACCATATGGAAGTGTAAAGGATCAAAAATAGTATTTTTGATCCTTTTAAAATCTAAAAAAATTTACTAGCATTTTTTTTAATTATTATATGCCCTTCCGGGCATGTTAGTCTAAAAATATATGCCCGAATAAATATTTTACGGGCTCAGTTTTTTTTTGTTGTATGTTAATAAAAACATTTGAATTTGTCGTACAGCACTAATCAGATAAAAATGAAATTAACATCTACATATCTGTATTAAGAATTACTTTAATGTATGTCATTAAAACCGGAAACAGTAAACTATTTTTCTACTCGATTTAAGGCAATCGCTGTTGCGATAAATTAAAATATTTTATTTTTACACCCGACTTAAGGCAGATTACGTGCTGGCTTTACCTACGATTTGTAATAATTTTATGTTCGTCCAATTATGATTTTAGTAGAATCGGTGGAAATAAATTTTTAGCTCCGGTAAGGATGCACTTATTTTTCAATAAAATATGAAACAATAAAGCTTTGGAAAGAAATATTTGATCCAAAAATTATTTGCCCAGCCGGGCATGTAAGGAGGAAAATTCATGCCAGATCGGAATTTTTACATACCCAAGGTATGTCGGGTAATTTAATTTTCTCGTCCTGAAAATACAATATGATAGTGCCTAATACAAAGCAAAAAATATTTCAAGTACATAAAAGATTCTTTAATTTCTGATAAAATATAGTAAACACAAAAAATACTTTAAATACACAAACTGGTAATAAAGTGAAAGAACATACTTTATTTCTTTCTTATCGTAGTTAATTTTCTTCGAACTGAACCATATTCGATTCAAATGGTGGTACAGTTTCAACCATTTTATTCGAGCATCTCAGTTCAAATAAAATAAAAGGAGCCATGTTACCGTTTGAAATATTCACTTAATTCGGTTTTAGTGCTCAGTACAGCTCCCATAGTTACCCCGGTTCCTGATCCACAGTATTAAGCAGTGAAGACACTGCCGTTTGCCTTTGATGTTCGTTTTTACTTCAAAATCGATTGCACTGAGAGCTTTTCTCCGAAGATAACAATGCTCTTAGCAGGGATTAGTAGAGAAAATGTTAGCAATACGGAATACCGTCCTGTTTTTTACGTTCAAACGGTCCTGTCTTTAGAATTTTTTTTAAAAAATGAAGTGTCCTCCAATGTAATAACTAGCTTTATACAAGTATATTAAAAGAACATTATGAATTTCAAATTGACTTTCTACCAACCTCTAAATAGGCAAAATTTGATTTCATGAAAAAAAAATAACAATTTACCTTTGACTTGAGATGAAGAATAATACTAACCCCTAGTGTTTTTGAAAGTTATATACAGGGTGTCCACTCCAATCGTGGACCAATAGCTAATTTCTAAACCGTTAGAGATAAGCATATAGTTTATTTAGGAAAAAATCTCCAAATTACGAAAGGAATTTTGGGTCTATTCAATGTTTTTCAAAAAATCAAATTTTGAAAGAGTTACGAAATTTAAATTTTTATACAGCCCCCCAGTCCTATCAATCATATTTAGTAAAACATTCTTGACACTGTAACGTTTAAAACTAAAAAAAAATCACTCTTCTACCACAAAAATTGACCGAGTTATGACGTTTTGAAAAATCAAAATTTTGAAGGATTTCGCATACGGTCCCGTAAGCGATCTCTCGATGACGTCATGAAATAATGCAAAATCTTGATTTTTCAAAACGTCATAACTCGGTCGATTTTTGTGGTAGAAGAGTGATTTTTTTTTAGTTTTAAACGTTACAGTGTCAAGAATGTTTTACTAAATATGACTGATAGGACTGGGGGGCTGTATAAAAATTTAAATTTCGTAACTCTTTCAAAATTTGATTTTTTGAAAAACATTGAATAGACCCAAAATTCCTTTCGTAATTTGGAGATTTTTTCCTAAATAAACTATATGCTTATCTCTAACGGTTTAGAAATTAGCTATTGGTCTACGATTGGAGTGGACACCCTGTATATACAGTACAGAACCTTTTATCCGGGAACAAAAATACCGGGAAACCAGAAAATCGGCAACATTTTGTCGATCTTTCCGCCACTTTTTAAAATCCGCATTTTCGGTAATTTCTAAAAAATGAAGTTTTTTTTTTCTTTTGAAATACCTAAATGAATATGAACAGTTTCTTCATAAATACCATATAAGTGCCATATAGCTCAGAAATTTTTGATATTGTAAGATCTATAAGCACTTCTGGATCGTTTTCTCTTCAGATTTTTAAGATGCATTTATTTGTTATAGTAACTTGGGTTTTATAAACAATTGGCAAATATCGCTTCGTAGCGATCCAGAAAATCGGGAAATTCAGTTATCCGGGATAGTTGTGGTCCTAAACATCCCGGATAATTGGTTCTCTACTGTATATTTATTTTTTTTACAACGCAAATCAATATACAGCCCTAAGAATGAAGTTAAAAAAAACCCTAAATAAAGCACACATTTTCAAAAAAAATAGCAATTAGTGACAAATTTTCTTGACTATTTGTGTTTTATTTACGTTGGTATTTTATTTCATTCATATTTTAGCACAAAGCGCATTGGATCATTTTTCATTTAATACGTAGCACTGTTAAAAAGTAAACTAATTCATTAATATTTAGGGAAAATGAGTGCAAAATAAAACACACGAAGTTTACTGGAAATATTCGCAAACATACCTGCCATTATCCTCCACAGTACATTCAGTTACTCACAATTATGAGAAAATTAGACACTGCCCCTCCAAAACTCACCACTTCTATCTTTTGCACCGCAGAACAAATAGGCCGCACCCATGGGGTTACCTATCTCAACAGTCACCGCCTTAGATTTAAAATGACCCCTACCTCTCCCTAAGGGAGATATTAGAACTAATTTGTAATTGCTGTATTGCTACAAAATTTTAAAATAGTAGCAATGGGGGAGTTTCCGAAATTTCAAAAGTATTTTTTTCTGAAAGAACATGCTTCAAAACATAGGAATTGACCATTTTTTTATTTTTTGACACAGTTATATATTTTTAATGAATTATTTTAACCGGTGCGCTGATGCTATTTAGAAAAAAAAAAAAAAACATCTGCGCATGACGTCAGTGGTGCACGTAAGCGCGAAATCTAATTGGTTGTAGTGAGATGACGAAGGTCGTGACGTCACCGATTCCTGCGATTGGACAACTCAAGTCAAGCAAAATGGTGTTATTATTGGAAAGAGAGCTGTTAGGTGCACCACTGACGTCACAAAAACCACGCCCCGTTTTCAAGGTAGGGTATTTAAAAAAAAATAATAAAAAATAAACTGTTGTAAAAATTAAAGTACTTTCCGGGCCCATGTTATTTTTTTATATCATTCTACCAATTTCAGTAACAAAAACTAGTACTTTTGACTGAAGGAAACTCCCCCATTGTAGAATTTTCAAGTTATATTATAACCTTTAAAGACAATTTTAACTTAGAAAAAATACCTTTTCGTATTTTTTTCCAATTGCACATTTTCGTCTTTACCTCGCAAAGCCAGATATTAATTCTGTCTCTGGCACATTTCCCGATTTTGGACATGTGTCGGCTTTACGTCAATGACAAAGTAGCTGCTTTCAAACAATTGGCGGCTGTTCTAACACCATTAAATGTGAGTCTTGAATGCTATGCAAATGTATCTGGCTATGACATGTTGCAGCAAATGACGAAGGTATCTTTTTTTTAGTCATTCCGTTATCCAAGTAGACTATTTTACTGTTTAGGAAATTTGAAACGTTACATTGTCGGATAACAGCGTATAAACTTTGTCCGGCTTTTATCTACTTAGTTCATATAATTACAAAATGAATTTTAACTTTGTTCCATCTACATAATATTAGCCATGAGAGCAAAGTTTCGAGACCATTTAGGTTAAATATATATACATTTATAATTTATTTAATTATCGTTACTAATTCCGCAAAAGGACACTGTAAAATCGCAGCGGATGAAATAAAAAAGTAATTTGAATTATTTAAGCTTCATTATGTGCTCACTCCAGTAACACACTGAAAATGTTTAGGGCTCTATGTAAGTTACCACTTAGCCTGATTTGGTATAAATTGTGCCAATTTAGCTCTCCCATTGAGATAACAGTAATAAATCTCATTGAAACTATGCTGCGGACATTTACAATTTGTTTGATAAAAGTATAAAAATTAAGGTTCGTGCTTGCCTTCTCGAAATTTTGAGCACCCAGTTAACAATGCAATATTTCATTACGAGTACACTAACTGAACAAACCCCTCGCCCTGCACGTTAGTGCTATCTATTTACCGATTGAAGCAGATAATGATAACTCATTATCATCCTATTGCAAAGGTATTAAGGGGTTCCATAATGCCAAGAGGGCTCTATATTAACCACTCCCTCCGTATAGGAAATTAATTTCATAGGCAACGTTTCAGTTTCTCTTGACAAGAAATTGCGCTTAAAATTCCAAATATTTTGATAATTGGACAAAGGATTTGCTTTGGTTCCTACTTTGAAATTAATTGTGTTGTGAGTTCAAAGGATTGACTATGCTCATAACTGAGTTTTAATGCGTATTGCAAATTCTGATCAAAACATGTAGTTGCAATTTTAGAAGTAATATGACATGTTTTGCATTCATTTTTAAATGAGATAATTCTCCATGTTAACCAAATAATTTATATATTAAAATATTGTTTTCTAAACATAGTAAGCTTTTGCGAAGGAAGTAACAAAAGTGATTCACTTCGACTGTTTTTACCACTAATGATCTGGGTAACTGCAATTAATTCCAAATATAGATGGCTAAATTCGAGCGTTTCCTTATTCTTAGCAACCGTCAGAAAACCAGATATTACCATTTTCATCTTATTCGTGGTCAGATAGTACGTTATGATCGATGTAAGTTTTTCAGAGTTCAAATATGGAATTCATTCTCCATCTCTGAACGCTGCCTATGGGTATGGTACCTTCAATTTCCAGCTATAATGGCATGGTAATCGTAAGACTTCATGATAAAACGTAGGGTGAAGAGTAGAAAAGAGATTCTGTATAATAATTTAAAGAATTTTTACCATTTCGTTATTACATACATGAAATTTAATAAAAAATCTTCAGTAATTTTTACATTATGTAAAAACTTCATCGGTTTATAGAAGGGTCATTCCACGGAAAGCAGGCATTTTGACTCGCACGTGACAGCTGTATGTTTCATTTCAGAAGAATACATTTTTTTTTTTAGAGAAATGAGACATTTAAGATTTCATAAAAAAATTTCGTTTTCGTATTATATTTCTTGAATACTAGAGGTTCCGTCTCAATTAAAACGTTAATGGTATAAATACATCGACCAAAATACATCGATTTTTTTCAAAAGTATATTCGAAAAAATCGAAACACGTAAATATTTGAATGTACAGTAATCCCTCGTTACATCGCCTCATTATATCGCACAATCGCATACATATCGACTGTGTTTTGACTCCTGAAAAAACAGCGATAGTAAGACATTAATTCTAAGAACATAACACTTTTCCCAGAGAGATAGATACTGCAACTAACTGCAATAGTTAATGATTTAACTTTTTTCTTTGTACATTGTTACGATTTCTTTTTTGGCTGAATTGTTGGACATCGCAATAACATCGAACTAAAAACATCGATGTTTCCAAAATATCGACAAAACATCGACATGTCATACAACTAGTTTTGACGCTATACTTGGAACGTTGTGTAAATTATCGAAACCGAAAGGAATTGAAAGAAAGCAAAAGACACAAATAATGAACCCTTTCTCTTATTCTCTAAGGTGAATGACGTTTAGGAAATATGATGAACCTGGCAAACAAGATTATGTCGGAAGGACCTTCACTGATATAGTGAATAAACTAAGAACAGTCTATATTGTCTGCGAAAAATGGTTCATGGCTCTCTTTTGTGTTAAGTATATTTCTCATCTTGCAATCCAATATTCAATTTGTAAATTTATTTGTGTTCATAATCTAAACGAATGACAATTTATTTTACAGTTTGGCTTCTCCCTCTTTCGCCTCTTGAAAACACAATTAAAAGCTTTCAGTTTAGAAAGTTCGTTTTTACATAATCAGGGTTGATGTGTTATCGGAAGTCGAAATGAAAATTATCAAAGGCTTAGGCACAAAAAACCTTATATTTGCACAAAAACTCCAACATACTAATTTGCCAAAAAGCAATCAAACAATTAGTCTGAATTTGAATTTTCCATAATGAGCGTAAATAAATTACATTTTATAACTACTGCTGTAAATGGGGAAAATATTAAATTTAGCTTAATTAGTGCATTTTTTTTTAAACAGCTTTATCTCTATAAAAAATCTATACTCAATTAACATGCGCAACAGCATGTAGAGCAGTAACTTAATAAATGGTTACATTAATTATTCCTAACACTTTTATTGCTGAACGCCAAAATACAACTAATCGAGAAAGTATTTTTGCATTGATGCTATCTGCATAAGTTCGCGTTATTGCGTTAAGTGCCATCTGAGCTGGAGTTTGAAAAATTAAATTACTGGAAATGCTGAAATTAACAAAGGAAACGAGTGAGAAAAAAAAGCTATTAGTCCATAACTTATTACTTCTAAAGTGCTTTGCGAAATGGTTGAAGCTTTACTAAATAGTTAAAGTGTGAATACCAGCAATTTTGTCAAAGAGCTCCTAATTTAATTTTCTCTTGTATGTTTATGCACACTTTGCTGATAAGCAAAAAGGTCCTTTTTAGAAATTTACATTTTTTTCTTTCGTTGAAAATTATAACATCTTTTTCCTATACTTTGATATGGAGGATTTATGCCAGAAATGCTGGAAAAAAAAAAAAAAAAGGAATTTTTGGTATTTTGTAGAGGGATAATGTAACTAATATTCTTAATTCAATTTCTATATTAGCAGCAAAATGACCCAATCTAATTATAAGTCCAAATGAAAAAGACTAAATGAGACATGGAATTTGCACATTACCTTTTACTCTGTTAAAAGTTCAAAACATGTTTTACAATAGAAAAATAAACGGTCGCAGTGCTAATTGGCTCCTGGTGAGTCCACTGTTGCATGTAGACAAATTAGACTATTTTTTAAAAAGTGTTTTATACACTAATGGGCAAAAGTTAAGTGCGAAAAGTAAAATGAAAGTAAAATTAATTGCCGCAAGGCAGTCTGAATAGGAGAAGCTGCAGAGGTAAAGTGAGTGATATATGTATTGATCCATGTTGAAATGAGTACACAACATACAAATTATTTATAGAGATAAGTTAAAAATTTGTTGGTGTAGTAATAATACTTCACTTGTAAAGTTTGATAAGTCAAACAGTTTTGTTTCAATTGCTATTTTGCAAGCCACCTTGTTTTGTGGTCAGAAAAGTCAGACTGCGATGGGGTGATTTCGGGTTCGAATCCCGTTTTGGGCACGGATGTACTCTCTCTCTCTCCTATTCTTGTCCTTTCCGTGTGCGAATGAGTCGATGTGAAAGGTTGCCTACCCTATTAACGGGTCCCTATGACATGCGAATACCGCGGAGGTCGGACTTCATACCAAATTACGGTACAGTTGGAAAAGTGAAGTAGCGAGCCCCAAATTTGCCGACATATCTGGTACAAACAACAAAAACAATTGTTACTATAACCCATTTATGCCCAGTGTCCTAAAAACGGGACGCTTGTTAGTTAGTGCATACAAAAACCTGTTAATGGTTATATCATTTTACTAAAGCTGTTTCTCGCAAGTTAAATAGTCCTTCTCTTGAGAAAACCGGTTAGAGCCACTATTTGGATATTAGAGTTTATTTATTGACAGCTATTTTCAGACAGTCAAGCAATGATCCAGCATGGGTAGCCGCAAAAAGTAAGTTTTTTTTTGCGACCCTTTTTTTTCATAAAATCAAACTATTTTAAAATGATTTGCTTAAAATTGATTACAGATGCATTCTATAATATTACTTTGCAAAAGTAAAGTCAAGTATGGTCGTATTTTGCTCACATATCTGCAAGATATCCCATAAACTAGTTTAAAAAACTAATAAATATGGCAACGGCGAACTATTTTAAGCCTAAAATGTATGTAAACCATTCCAAGTAAGAGTTTGAGGCAGATAAAAATTGAAAAAAAATGTTAAAAAAACTCGGGCATAAATGGGTTAACTTACCAGAACAGCAAGAATAGAAAAGTTGAACTTTGAAGATGATTTTCAGTTCACCAAGTTAAAATATAACATTAATGATTTTTTCAACAAAAGCAAGTACAGCGTTCTTACTAGTTATTTTTATAATAGATACTTTTTTTTAAATATTTATGTCTACTTTATAAATAGTTTATTATAAAATGCTTGACTGAAGTACGCATTGATTTTTAAAATTTAAATTAACTATTAGTAGTTAACCTAACTATTTTAAGCCTAAAATGTATGTAAACCATTCCAAGTAAGATTTTTAAGCTGATAAAAAATGAAAATTAATTGTTAAAAAAAACTTGGGCATAAATGGGTTAAAAATGAAGTTTACCAACCAAATGTGCGTGCAGGACACACTTTTGAACCTCAGCTCTGCAGATTTCTTTATTCTTGTCAAATTTCATCCTAATCTATCGCTAAAAACATTTTGCGAGCCGAATGTTACCTTCTATATATTCGGCATAGATGAAAGTAAAAATAAGTAAAGTAGGAGTAGTAAAAAATATGACTAAAGAGATCTTGTGTGAAAATCAAAAGCATCCACAAAGTGAAAAATGAATATTGCTTTTACAGCATAATACAGCTAATTTTATAGTAATTTTACAGTAATAAACTGGAAAAATTGCTAATTTTACAGTAATAAACTGTAAAAGTGCTAGTTTTACAGTTTTAACCGGAACCCCTGCTGCCAGTACTATACTGCTGTTTTTACAGTACAATACATCTAATTTTATTGTAATAAACTGTAAAATTGCTAATTTTAATAATAAACTGCAAATTGCTAGTTTTACAATAATAAACTGTAAAATAGCTAGTTTTACAGTTTATTACTGCGCTTTTACAGTTTTAAATTAAAGTCTCTGCTTTCAGTATTATATTGTAAAAGCAACAATTTATTTTTTGCAGTGCAATCTAAAAAGCTAAAAAAAGAACGCATTTTGAAAACATAATTTTCCATTGGTAGTAATCTATTTAATATAATCACTGTTCTTTACATTATGTACTCATGAAGTTCAACTGTATGAAACTAGCTTTTTAGAACTAGAATGTAATTGCCTTTTATCGAATATGCATATTCTTTTGATACAAGTACTAAAATGCATTGCAAATCCGTTTTAAAGTATCGCAATTTTCGCCCCAAATCCCATTAATAAAATTGTACATTTCATTAGCTTGAATTAATAAGCCTCTGAAAGTAATCATAACAGAAAGCGAAAAATGTCATTAATGAAACAAAAAGAATCTATTATTGTGAAATTCTTGTTAAAAGTGTATGTTTTAATTTAAGCATTGTTTAATCGGACAAGCGGAATAATAATGACTACACATTGTTTATTTCTCAAATGCATTATTTCTTTTTCTTTCAACTTATTAGAACTTAATAAGATAATTAAAAACAGCATTCCCAGGCTAATAGATTTTAAAAATACGTATTAATTAAAATTTTATACCATTATGACTAATTGGATTTCGGACTTACTTCACATTTCTCACTACGAAGAAAATATTTTTTGATTTGTGGACATTAATTGCTTTCCAATATTTTGATTTAAGAGTTGAACATCAACTGAAGTAAATGTTTCTAATTATTAGCAACAAACAAAGTTTGATGTTTCTTAAAAATCTATTTGTGTCATTTAATGTACTAAACAACTACTTTTGATTTCCTTAAACACTTAATTTTTGTTTCATTATGCAAGGAAGTATTTTTTCGCATTTTAATTGCAAACATATAAGATGTGTTTCTCATGCGTTATTAGGTTTATTACAGTCATATTAGTGATTACTGAATTTGTAACTCAATTTGAAATTTATTGAAATGTTACTTGTTAATTGTAAGCTATTGTTTCATTATTCGTTAAATTGATGGCTATGGGTCTGTAGTCTGCTTTTCCATAAAGTAAGAGAAAGAGGAAAAAAGCATTAACAAGAGCTTACAGTATCTTAAAAATATCGCCAAGTCCAAAAAATATGCAAAAAGGAATGAAAAAAATTAAGCGAATATCGAAAAATTAAAAAATGGAAAGTAGGGTTTTGAAACGACTAATTTGTGTCTGCCAGTCTATCGGTCTTTCTTTCGGACCGTCTGCTCCCCTCCCCCCAAATAACTTTTGAATGAACTGTCCGATTTGCACAAACTTTTTTTGGTTTAAAAGATCTCGGCAGGGACACCTCATTCACATATATCTTGCCTTCCAATTTGAACAATTTTTCGTTTAAATTTGAGCAGTTCAAATAAACTTATATGAACATCAGCGCCTGCGGGGAAATATAAGACCAATGTAGATGCCGAACTAAAATGTGGATTTCCTTCAACCAAACTTTGTTGTAAAATGCTTTTAATGAAGAATGTTTGGAAAATATTTTTTTCTGAATAAGCTGTTTTAAGGACTCCGATTCCGACTCTCCCACTTCGAAATCGAATCCTCGATTCGGACTCTGCAGCCATGGCAGAAAGGCAGGTTCCGAAAAAATGACCAATTCCTAATGTTGGAATTTTATAGTCATCGACTACGTCTTTTGACTCCAACTCCGCCTATTGACTCCAACTTTTTGATTCCGACTCCTTGACTCCGACTCCGCAATCATGGCTGAAATACAGGCTCAAAAAAAAAAAAAAAAGACTGTGAACCCTCGAGCTTTTATGGTATGGTTCCTACAGCCTTCTTAAGATTTTGGGAACCAATGAAAGTTTCAGGGAGAAAAAAAAAAGAATATTTGAGTTGTAAAGTTTCTAGTTATCACTAGTTGGTTATAATTTATAGGTAATGCACTAAATTTATGAAAACGTATTTTTTATTTCTTTCGTTTCATATAGTTTTTAAAATAAGAGTAATCTTAGCCTTAAAAATTTTAAATATTAGATAAAATGAAACTGGTAGTGAGCTAATATTTAGAAAAGTGCCAATTTGAGTCCCGGGTGAATTTTCACTAGTATTTCAATAACTAGTTGAAAAAATTATTTTCCCCAGAAAGAAGTTAAGGTTTTTCTTTAATTTCATCTAATAACATCAAATATCAGATTCGTAACGTGTTCTCAGTAGCAAAGCTTAGCATGCAAACAGGTCATGCGCACTTTCTAACTCCCCCCCCCCCCAAAAAAAAACGCACTTGTACAAAAAACGATTCTATTTTTACCCCTTTGTTAATATTTTACTTCATTTTTGTTTTAATCGATTTCTGATTTTCTAGCCGATGCAAAATAAGCGTGTCCCTCAGTTCCGCCGTCAGAGTGGTAATAATAACGTAACCGATCTATATTTAGGCTCCCGAAATCATTTCCTGCACCGATACCACGTGATACTGAGTACCTGGTGTGATGTTTTATCGCATCGTAATTAAAAATTTGCATTTCTGCATCTAAAATTGTAGGTAAGATTTTTCAAAGTGATTTTATAAAATGTGTGTCATTTACGTCATCAGATCGGTAACACGCGCTAAAATGCGCAGTTTTTATTATTTTAAAAGTTATTATACATATAATTAAAGTCCTTTATTACAGTGAAAACACCACGTGTTTGATTTTGATTTAACGTGATCGACTCGGAAATAAAAAAAAAAAAAAAGCTTTGTCGGTTTGTCAGATCGGTAACAGTCAGAGCGGTAACATTGAAAAACAGCGAATATGTTTCCGAACTAACTCTCACGTTTCAGAATTATTAAAAAGCAAAAATCATAGGTTTTAACCATATATATTGAATATTTTTGTTCTTAAAAAATGAAAAGCAATGGGTTTTAGTACAATTGCTTCATTTGTGGTTTGTATGACCTGACAACAGAAGTTGGTAAAATAAGAAAAATTGACACTGCAGAAATTAAGTTAATTATTATTATTTTATTTATTTATTTTTTTGGTGCTTCAATTTCTCATAATTTTGCTAAATAACTAGCATGCTAAATTTGAATTTCTGATCAAGAAATTAAATTTCCTGCAACTAATTAAAGAAAAGCAAGAAGCAGAGTTACGTGCTGAAAAAGTTGAAGTTGTGTGTTGTTTCAAAACAAAACAAATATTTTATTAGCTTGGATTTGGTAATCTCATAATTTATTTTGTCTAAAAATCTTATCGCTTATTTTTATTTCCAAAAAATGCTTTTTTATAATGAAATTTGATTTTTTGGCTAATATATCTATTTTAATATAATTATCTTAATTCTATGTTAAAAATGCAAGAAAATGATATCATTTTTAGAGATGTTAATGAAGACAGAAAGCATAAACTCAGATATGTAACTCATATTAACATCAGATCTGTAACGGCTTAAAAGTGAGTCATCTAAGGAGGGGGTAAATAACTTCCTTGACCTCCCCCCTTTTCTTTTCTTGTATTTAGACCCAATTTAGACTTAGAATCCAATATTAATTTTTTTTTGCAAAAAAATTTTTTAAATCAGGAAACTCCAACTTCAAATTGGCACTTTTCAAAATATTGGCTCTAGTGAGAAATCTTACCTTTTATTATAAGTTTGAAAATAAGTAATAATTCACTTATTGTAGTAATTTACTGATTAAAATAAGAATTTTTTTTGACTCTAAAAAAGAAATTGAATACATAACTGAGCAACAGCTTAAAAAATTTTAGGCACTCTTGAGAACTAAGGAAAATGCTATAAACTATTACCAAAAGTAATTTTTCATAACTATTTCAGCAATAACTCACTCTATTCATGCAAGGCTGCGTTTGTAATATTTGATTGTGAAAACTATTTAAATTGAAGTAGACAGACAGAAAGTGATTTACGGTAATCCTGTCTAGACGCATTTATTAGTTAAGGTGCAAAAATATAAAACCTATTATGTGAAACTAATTTCTAACGGCGAAATTAAAAAAGCATATACTTGTTCAGCGACACTTATTCGGCTAAATCCCTTGATGGATGCTTATTATTTTCTTGGAGAAACAGAGCATGAGAGTCAAATTCCCTTGAATACATGAATTTATGTAATTAGGGCAAGGAAATTCAGTTTGCATGAATAAGTTTTAGTATATATTGACGTACGATACGGGACACATTTGCGAGAAGAAAGGAAAACATTTTTATCTCTGACTTTTATTGAAATATTTTAAAGTATTAGTGTTAGCAGAGTAGAAGTGTTTTCTCGGTAAAAATGCAGCTGATTTTAAGTAAAAATGTATGCAGGCTTACTGCTGCAATTTTCCTTAAAACAAACGTGGGGTGAATGCTACAAGTACGTATTGCTTTCCCAGGATTTTCGGGAAAAGAGAAGACTTGATTTAAATGTCATAAGCTACTGTTGCACTAATTCTACTTAATTATAAGTATTTAGGTCTTTTATCGAATAAAAACTTTCCACTAAAGTGAAACAATCTATTTTTATCGAATTTGCAGTTAACTAATAATTGTAATATTCAGTCAGCTAACTGTTTTCTAATTTTTTTCCATTTCATTTTTAGAGGCTGCCCATAAATGGTATTACACTTTTCAAAGGTTTTGACCCTTTTACTCCCTTTGTCACAAAGTGTCAGACATCACCTTAGTCCCTCCCTCTTTTCTCACTGGCCAAGTCATTTTTATTCACCGTATTCTTATAAAACATCAAAAAAATGTTTTTTTTTGAATTTTTGCATTTTGAATTGAAGGGACAAGTGTATAAAGGTGATATGTGAAAATTTTTGAAAAACTTACTTTTTACCATGGATGAGGTAATAATGTTTTTCTTTGAAAGTTTTTTTCGGAAATTTGAAAAATTGTCACATATCACCTTTATTCACTTGCCCCTTCAATTGTGTTTGTGAGTTAACACGATTGAACGCACACTAATTTGAATTTGTGTGAATTGGCGAAATTCAAATGTCACATATCACCTTTATCCACTTGCCCCTTCAATTCAACTTATGTTTTTCTAAATAACGAATTGCTCTAAGTTTTTTGTAGAAGTATGTTGGCGTGTATGTGTGCATGTAGGATGATATGTGTGTGTTGATATGTGTGTATGTGTGTGTGACATGGGTGCTACAACACAAAGGAGCAGGGGCTGGTGGGCGTCCACGGAGGTGGAGCACCGTGCATCCTCCCAGAGGCAGACTCCGGTGCCAATCTGAAAGCGGAGCCACACAGTAACTGAGGTCGAAAATGAAAGAAATAGCAATTCGTCATTGTGTAATTAAAAAAGAAACTCCTTGCTATCCCCCTCATTCTCTTATCAAAAAATGTCACACTTTCGGGAAAGTGGGACCACCTTCAAAGTGTGACAACATTTTTAGACAGACCTTTACCCTTTTTAAAGACGATTTTTGCAAAAAATTAAAATGTATACTCAGAAGTTTTCTGTTAATTCAAGCCTCAGTGCAGAACATAATTGCTTTTTCGATTTCTATAGTGAACGTTCAACAATATGCATAGCAGCATTTTTCCAAACTAATGGGCTGTGTTGCTTGTTTTTTTTTTTTTTTTGCATTGTACTTTTTTTACATTTTGTAAGCAAGGAACGTATTATTTACTGCACTTAATTTAAAGCGGAAGCTGAAGTCTAATTTTGCCGGAAAAGACCAATTTATTTAATTGGAGTAAGGAAATTTTAACTGCATTTAATGTTGTCGTGTGAATAATAAAAACACCTCATTTTTTCATGATACGTTTATGTAGCGTAATATTAGTTAAACAATAAAACAAGATATTCCCTAATAAAACTCAAAGTAAGTGCGATATAATCGTCAGAGAATTTCCAGTTATGTTTTTAAGTGTTTTAAGCAAAAATACAGCAAGTTCTTTTCTTTCTAGGCTTGAAAGAATTCCTTAATTTTTTTCAGAATGAAGTATATATCAATGTAAGCAAGACCGACAATAATGATCAATTAAATTAGAAAACTATTTTAGGTGTAGAATGGAACATTTTTGGGATAGAAAAGTTGCGTTACAAATTAACGTTTACAATGTTTGTATTTTAAAAATAATGATACAATGAAATATTTAAAAAATATATTTGCTTTTTGTCCCTTCATTTTCCAAAACGCTTAACTTTTATTGAAAGTAAAAAGCCTTAAAATACGCTTGAGTAACTCGTTTAGACTTATTTCCGATCTATAATGCTTAAAATGCGCTTTTAGAAGCGTTAAAAACATCTCTGAATGTGACAATTGCAAGAAATACATTTCATTAAAAGATGGGAATACATCTGACAAAAGTTTCACACTTGAAAAATCGAACCACTTAAAAAAACTATTATTTAGTTTATATACTCTCCACATTAAAGAGTTTTAGCTAGTTTATTCTGGTTGAAAAATTCTTGGCAATTTATCAATTAAGAGTAATTTTCCTGTCAACCTAACTGAGAAAAGCGTTAAGAATCTTTCCATTTTACGTCGAGGATAAAAAAATAACGCATAGATCATTGTCGAAAGGAAAGTTAAAGAAATATAGTAGCAAAATTTATAATGAACTCGGAAGTACGTTTAAGTGACTGTCGTGAAATTAAAATAACTAAAAAGAATGATTAATAATTAAAATAACAAATCAGGCTTTTAATTTTGCATATCGTCAGGTTAAAGTTAATACACACCAAAGATAAAACCTATCCTTAAAAATTATTTCATAAACGCTGACTATTTTTTCCAGATGTTCTTCAAGTATCACATATGCATTTGATGTTACTGAACAGCTCAATCAAGATTGGAAGCTAAGTTTAAATTAAAAGCTACTTAAACAACAGCTTTTGCAACTACAGGGTGACAAGAAATAACTTGGACACACATGCTACATTATAACTTTACTGCCAATAAAAATATTGCGGACAAACTTCGAAATAAGTATGAATACAGCATTTCGTCTAATATATTTAAATACTTTCAAAGGGGCTACCTTTAGCCTTAATGCAGATGTATGAGCTAAGCTTCAAAAAAACTTTGGGATCCTTAAAGAATTGTTATAAGGAATAATTTTATACATTCCTTATGGGATTGAGTATCAGAGTAAGGGTAAGTTGCGGCCTATAGTCGAACATTTTGTAATACGTTTAAAGCTCTGCATTAAGGCTAAAGGTATCCACTTTAAAAACTTTTAAATATATTAGACAAAATTTTGTATTCATACTCATTTTGACGCTTGGTCGCAATATTTTTATTAGCAATAAAGTTATAATGTAGCATGAGTGTCCAATTATTTCTTGTCACCCTGTCTGTACATATGAAGCACCCAGAAACAAAGGGGAGTTATTTCTAAAATTACAAAGATAGAAATAATTATTTCAAATTGTAGGCAAAACTATCATTTGCTTAGGGTCAAGATACCCAAATAGTTACTCTAGCTAGTGCTGCTACGCAATATGATTTGGAAAAACTTTTTGAGGAGACTTAGAATTTGAATTTTGCACGTGTTTTACTCATACTTTTAAGAAGTGCTATTGCATCACTTTGCTTTGCACTGCCTCATATGTACTTAGCTGAATATATGTTTTCAAAAATTACTTATTGCTTTTATGGAATGTGAGTTGTGAAAAGTAAAAGGGAAACTAATTGCCCGTTCAATGAAAAGTCAAAAACAGAACGCTGTGCTAATAAAACGGAGTTCTGTGTGATGTTAAAACTTTTGCAGGAATAAATACACTGAGTAATATTCAAATAAACTTGTTCTGAGAATGAAGAATTCATGTGCTAACAATTTAGCATGCAATGAAGAGGAATGTGTTTTTTCTTCCATTCGCTAAAATATAAAAGTTGTTGTTGCTACTGGTGATGTTCCCAGAAAAGGGAAAGAGAAAATAAGCCACGGGTAGTTTAATCAATAGTTGGTTTTAATTGAAAAGCGTTTTGAAATCCTCTAAAGTGTATTTTCAAGAGACAAACACATGCTTTTTACTGACATTAAATTTTTGAAGCAGTATACTCCACCGAAGTCAACTTATTCCAATTTTGTTGCTTTATTTGACTTCAAAAAAATGTAGTAGGCTTCATATACTGTACTATTCTGGGTAAAGTCATAATATCAGCTTCCCCATATTTAAAAATTATGCCGGTATATTACTGTATACATATAAACTAATAATGCAATCGTTCTGATGTTGCTGGTTGGAAGATACTTTTGAACGCTGATTTGGAGTTGTTGAAATTCTTCCGCTCTCACAAAGTCAATTTCTATGCGATATGAAAGGGAAAAAAGTAGCCTGTGATGCTATGACATAATTGAGAAAATCTTTCAGCATTCAGGAGTTACACACATGTATATATTTGGTTCAAAGTTTCACAACGTCTGTAAAAAAGATAAAAAAGAGAAATAGATCAACTTGCTTACATCCATAAAAGTTACCTGAAGTGACAAGAAGATTTCTCAGAAGTGAATAACTGTGGGTAAATGTGTAACACATTTTCGGAGATTCCTTCAATTTTTCTCCTATCGACCAAATAACTATTAAAATAAGAGTGAGGAAACTAAAAACTGAGAAACAGTGGATCATAGTTTCACTAAATGACTTCAAGTTGATCTACTTATATTAAAAACTAAGTATCTTTCTATCTTTCTTTCTTTCTTTCTATCTATCTATGTCACGCTTCTTTCTCCTGAACGCCAATGAACTGAAATTCAAACCAGGTACCGATAGATAGGTAATTTTTCTGGCTTCATTAGTTTTAATTTGTATTATTATACGATTTTAATTAACGAAGATATCAATTAATAAGTAGTCAAATTTAAAGCGATTAGGCCTAAATGAATAAATATGAAATCCATTGTTGCAAAAAGTGGTTGCCATGAAACAGTAATAACAATGCTAATGAGAATTTTGAATGAAGGCTTAACTAAATCAAATATGAAACTGATTAGCGGGTCACGTACGTTGTACTTTTATCGCTAGCTGCTTGTAATTTTCTGAAATATAAATTATTGAAAAGCCATCAATTATATTAAAAACTGAGTATCTATGTTTGTTTCTTTCCTTTGAGCAAGTTAAACTTACTGAAACTTTCCTCACCATCTTGAAGGAGCGAAGTGCCCGTGCAACAGCTTAATAATTCGAATTTTTGTTTTGATGCAGGAAAAAAGAAAAGGCGCGAAGGCGCCTCTTAGCGAGCCGCCTGGGCGGGGAGTAGTTTCTTGAAATTTTCCTCACTACTTTCAAGGTACGAAGTACCCGTGCAACGCCGGGCCACTTGCGAGGTATGTCTTGAAATCTTATGAACATTAAATTATATCAAATGATGTAATATCAGAATGATGTAAAAGTTAGGGAGGGGGGACATTATGCACCAACATGCCGCAGGAAGCTGATCTAGCTGCCCTGGCAGCTAGTTAATTATTAATAAAGGAAAATAGGCTTGAATGTCAATACAGTGGACGCCAGTTAATGAAATCAGTGCTTAAGTGAATCAACCGCTTAAATTAATAAAAAAGTCGAAAACATAACATAATCCATCTTTACTGATTCAAAACTGTTTAGAACAAAATATGATTCATATAAATCGGCCACCACTGTATATGAATTTCTGTAACATATGAGGAAAAGAAATTGGACTTTCACTTATTTTCGAAAAGCAGCAGTTAAGCTTAAACAAACCACTGATGAAAGTTTATAATTTTGAGACGTTTGGTTTTATTTTATTAGTAACTCACGGTTTTGGCATTGATATTTTTTCAATGGATCTGCAAAACGTAAGCAGAAACGGTAAATAATCTTAAATATAGAATTAAAAAAAACTAAAAAATGCGTTTTTAGATTTAATCAAACTAAAAAGAAGATTTTAAAAACTGTTGAATATCCGCTTAGTTTACATGCACTTATAATACATTGACATGTAATATACTCGTAGTTTAGCATTTAGTATTAATAGTATTAGATATATTAGTTCTATATTTCCAATGAACGTTAATTTTATCTTTTATTCAAAGTTACATACATATATACATACAAACAAACAAACAAACCTACATGTGAAACTAATAAAAGCGTATTAAAAAGAGCTGGCTATGTGATTGAAATCTCCATTCATTCAGAAAAAAGGAATATCCTGAAGAAAGGTTGATGGCAGAAGCGGGCTTCTAACAGGAAACCTAACTTAGCGTAAAAGTAAGACTCATTCATCGTTAAATGCAATGAAGCAATCGTATGACTTGCCTGTGGAGAATATTTAAGAGTATAACGGGGTTAGTTCCTTCAATCAACAGTACTATTTTTAGTCAGTGATTCAGTGATATTGATAAAAAAAGCAAAACAGAATAACTTGGAACCAGAAAATACAGTGACATTACCAACGGTTAAATTTTCATTTAATTTTTAAACCTCCAATTTCTGAAACGAAGCAAAATCTCGCATGACTTCAAGTGTGGAGAAACTTTGGTAGAAAGTCAAGCCCACGCATTAGCCATTTTGGATCTCTGATAGACACAACTCCGCAACAACGAAAAATATGACCCAAAATGGCAGCTCGTCTAATATGACCTCTCTTGGAACGTTCTTTCCACTTATGACGCTAGCAGCGAGAATGAAACAGTGACTGGGTAGGTCCCATACTCTTACAAGACGGAATAAGTCGTCATTCTACAATTGGTGACCGGAGAAAAAGATTCATGCGTTGAGGATATAAGCTTTTGTAGTATTAACCTAATTATTTGAACTTGGCTCTGATCGATTGCCACATGTTTATTCAGTTTGGTAGTTTTTCCGAGGGAAAAACAGTTTTCGAATGAAGAAGCTATGGTTCAGGGAACTCGGAATTTTTTTTGACCTTAGTGATGCCTACTTTTTCCACACTAGAATTTTTGCACTCAAAACTCGTTGATACAATTGCATTTTTGCTGATGGTGGAAATTTCGTCAAGTAATATATATATAACTTTAGATTTGACGTATGTTTTCCTTTCCTTTAAGACTTAACAATAACTATGTACCACCCAATAAAATAATAAACAAGCATGATGACTATGATAATGGCTAAATGACCTTTTTTGTTCCCCCCCCCCATATTGAACTAACCATCAAGGGTCAATGCACCTCTATCCTACACTTTTGCAAAAAAGTTCAATTGAAGAATTTCAATTATTCCTGTATGAACTCCTAATGTAAAAATTGATTTTACAATATAGTTCCTCAGGTCAAAAAAACATGTCAGGGCATGAAAAAAGGAATTTAAAATCAACCCTTCTGCAATATAACGTGTAAATCCTTGGGAAAATTACATCTAAGAATTCGCAAAGGTCAAAGGCCACTGAGGATTTACAGAATTACAGTTCATTTATTACACTCGTCTATAGTAATTCAATCCATGATCATTCGTAACTTACTTATGTAATTTATGCTTCGAACTGTAATCGGGAACCCGAACACCACCAGATCATCTCATTAGTTAGCAGGTGACGAAAACTACCCTAACCGTTAATATTTCGTTACTGGTTATTAAATACGATTAGGCAAAAAGTACATTTACATAATTTATCAGCCTTATCTGGTAATTTCTTCATGCATTAGGAGAAATAGAGGGTGAACAGCTCGGTCATGTTTCGAGATAGGAGACTGAAAGTTTGAAAAATGAGTAACATTTATTAATATTCATTGATTTTTTGACAAATTTATAATCACGGAGTTTGTGACGCTTATGACTTTAAACTTGTCACGTTTCAGTGAATACTTTGATATTTGAAGCGTAATGGATTGTGAAAAGTAAGAGAATATTTACATGTACAGCTAGAAAAAAAAGTGGCAAAAAATGTTCTTGTTGATGGGTATCAGAATAGTATTTAAAATCATCAAAAACTGAAGAGATGTTGAAAAGTTAAAGGGAAAAAATATTAATATGTTGCAAATTGAGTTAAAGGAAAAACAATAATCATAAAAATTTTTCATAAGTTGAATTTGTGTTGACAAAAGTAATAAATGTATGCATTTTGTTTTACTTGATGTAAAAATTCAGCATTTTGTAAATACTAGTTGTTGAAAAATATTGTACACGTTTAATAATGAAATAAATAACTGCTTTTTATTACACATAAGTTGTTGATAACTGCATTCACGTGTTTTAGCATTGCAAAGAAACGTCTTTTTCAATGCAAAAGTGAGCTTATTGATAAAAAGACTTACCAAAAGAATTTTTTTTGATTTTTATGTGACACGATTAAAATATTATGTTAAATGCCATAACTTTAATCTAAAAGAACTAAGCTAAATCATTATTACTGGCAAAAAAAAAAAAAAAGGTGAGAACGTAAAACATTTTTTACATAAAGTTTAATCGTACACTTAATGCAAAATAAAAATTTCAAACTTAAATTATTAATTCGTTTAAAAAACAAAATAGGATCTATAGAATTAAGAATCATTTAAGGTGGTTTTGGAATACAATAGCAAAAGATAACATGAAATGGAGTTCTATTTCACCTTTATTCAAGATGGGAAAATCGATAGTTTTTCACGTGTTCTAGACGGAAAATAAAATGCATATCTACACATTTTTTTTACATAAAACTAACATAAAAAAATAAAAACCACTATCTTTAATCTGGGATCGAGCAAGCAAGTAAAACATGTTGAAACATAAACATTATTTTTAGTGATTTCTCAAGACTTTAAAAAAATACGGATTCCTACTCTCGCAAATATTTATTTATAAATGCTTTAGGGTTATGACTTAAAGATGTTTTGAATTTTTTAAACTGTGGTTGCTAATAGATGAAGTTTTGTGTCCTAATTCGTAGAAAACTGCTATTGAAAATGTGTCTGAAAAAACTTCCCGCTCCAACTCGTTTAAAATTCAATACGCTAAATGCACTGTGCTGTAGCCTGTAGCAACTAAAAAAGTAAAATATCAAAGAGAATAGTGGATTTATTGATAAAATGTTTCGTCAAATATTTTGATAGTTTTGGGAAAACATTATTTAAAACTGTATGTGAGAATTAATGATACCCCCCCCCCCCAAAAAAAAAAGAAATTTTCAGTCATCTGTCCTCTGAAATACTTGACGACATGGGAGAGTCTTGGCGGAGCGATTGAAGATTTCTGCAGTTTCAAAACTGCACGGTAGAAAGCACGTACCAGAAATGCAAAAATTCACCGATTTTGAGCTACTGAAACATTTCTGGAACTTATAAAAATATTGTATTTTGAAAGTTAATAAGCTCTATTGTTTGGCAGGTTGATATTAGTTCTATAAAAATACAAACACCTTAAGGGGATTTTTCTTTCTTTCAAATTGCATCAACTTGAACCTACGTTATCCAAGTTAATACACAAATGAATTATGCTGACGTAATACACAACGAAATGAAGTTTTTAAAACGAAATTTTTAATTCCAACGAATGAAACGTGTTTAAAGAAATGTCTCATGAAATGTTCAAAGTATTATTCCGAGTTAGATGATAAACATAAGCTTGATTTACAGCTTATAAAAGCATAACTGTGGATATTTTCCCCTAAATACGACAAAAATACAAGAAAAAGAAGAGTATATTTTCTCGTACTGGAATACAAAAGATGTGATCGGGAAATACAAAAAGTGAAGGTTACATATGCTTAAAATTTTGCAACACCAATTTTATCTGCAGACTACGAAAAGCTCAGTTTTTACAGGGAATATTCAAAAGAAAAACTATATTTAAAGCCCTATCACGCTTGAAGGAAATATTGAAAAAACTCTACAATAAAAAACAAAAACGTCCTTATACTATTCGTTTTATCGAACCATTTTTATTTGCTTATTTTTAGATTGCACTGTAATTTTCCGAAACATAATTCTATAAATATGAACGGGTTGTGGGGAAAATAAAGTCTTAGATATCATCATACAAATTAGAGTTACTTTCGGAAAGAAATGGAGGAAGTTTTCGTAAAACTGAGACTCGGTTCATATAAAATTTAAAAGGAACTCTAAAAATAAACTGCTGAGCCGCCACTGATGACGAAAGCAAACACTCTGCTTTCTATTTTTACTTTTTCGGTTTTGCAAATACATCTCATTTGCTTAAATCGACAAGAAAGTCTTATAATAATTTTCTTATGTTTTAAAATCCAAAACATCAGTGTTATGGTTTAAGTTTTAATTAAAAATAAACTTAAAATGAAAAATAAATAAAAAAATAAATAAAAACGAAACACAAACGAAAAGTATGAATTTTTCAGCTTAAAATTTTCATTTTCAGCCATCTTTTTAAACTCTCTTATAAAACATTGCGTTTAATTGCATAGATTTATGCAATCATACCTAATGATTGGAAACTAAGTGGAAATTAAGTTGGAAAAAAATTGTGACGCATGGAGCATTTTGAAATTTAAAAAAAAAAAATTAATTAAAAAATTAGTATTCATTGTATTTGCTTTTTTATGCTTTTAGATGTAGACCATATACAATATTTAAAGCACACGAAGTTTTAGACATATAGATCAGTAATTGAAAAAAATCATTTTTTGTGTCCACTGTAGCCTTAACCGCTTTTCAAAGATTTTTTTTTTAAATTTCCATCTCAATTTCAACAACATCAGAATGAATTTTCTGTTCTTTTTTGCAAAAGGCTCCTCTTTTTTGGTAGGTGTTTTTGCAGGATTATGATGAATTAGGTATTCATTATTTTTGAAATAGATGCAAAGTGATACTTCTTGTTTTTCGAAGATACAATGATACAAAAAATCCTGTAAAATTCTACAGTAGAGAATTTATGTTTTTGTTATGAAATAGAATTGCCCTCTATCTAAAATAAATAGAAGCACAGCTGCATGTACCCTTCAATTTTAAAAATTAACCGCTCTTAAAAAAATCATATGTAGAATTCTGCAATGCAGAATTTATGCCTGCGAAGTCGAAATAAATAGAAAATCAATTTCATTTATATTTTGCTTTTAAAAATTACATATTAATTGTTCTTCTAAAAAAAGAAACCGACCAATTAATTTCGTGACTTTTCTTTTCAATTTCAATAACATTAAGATTGACTTTCGTTTTCGGCAAAAGTCTTAACAGGCAAGATTTTAATTTAAACGGACAATTCTTTCTACTGTTTTTTACGTAAAAGCTTAATTATTTTTCTGTGATAAGTACGGAATTTTATTTCGTTGTCAGATAACAAACGTCGTAGAAAATCGTTTTGCATTTTCACATCTTCGTCTTTCATTTATTTCCTTTATTTGTAACTCACACAATGTTTTTCTGTTTAAACTTGTTTAAAGTTAATTTAGAAATCAGTTTACTTCTTAAATAAAGAGCAATGTCAAGTCAACTTCTAAAATAAACGTGGGAAGACGTAGAATTTACGAAATAAATATAGTAAGAGAAACTAATCTAATTTCAAATGCCTTTCTGATACTTTTATAACTTTTCATTTTAAGGAATGTTTTTCAAAATATCTTCCTCAAGTATTTATACTTCGATGAATTCAGATTTTTTTTCTGTTTTTTCGAAACCTTAAACGAATATACGATATGTATCTTTTTAATGTAAATAGTTTCGAAAGAATTTGAAATTTCTGTTACAAGATATACTTCAAATACTTTTAATAAAACAACTTGTTTATGCCTGCCTAGAAAATCAAAATCTTTTGAAAGATTTTAGAAGAATCATCATGTTGCGGATACGGATGCAATATTTTTAAGTAAAGAAATGGAAACATATTTGTGAGCATTCGAAATTCTACCCTCAAAGAAATTATAAGTTAAAATAAAATTTTACATATTTTTAATAAGTTTATTTTTTTCTTGGTTTTTCTTTTATTTCGCATTTAACAGCTTAATTAAAAGATGGGGAAAACACCCCAAAAGATTGTATAATACATGTATTAAAGAAAAAAAACACTAATTTAAAAAGACTTTGTTTGACCCTTGACGCAATAAAGAGAAGTGTGGGCTCAAGTTTAGCATGTGTATCTGCTTGACATAGCAGTTCCTAAACGGCTGAGCCTATTTCGATTTAGAGATATTAGATTTTCGTATGAAAGGTGACTTGGGGTTCAGAGTTCTTTTAGTTATGATACATGTTTTAACTCCTTTTATGTCTTAACTTTTCCTGATATGTTGTAACTCCATTTAACTAAGCTCTTCTTAGTATAGTTTCTAGTTTGATATTGAATGGAATCTGGCAAAGCTACAAACTACAAGGTGTTACGTTACTTAAAAAAGGTATACGATGAGTAAAAACCAAAAAGCCTCCTTCTTCAGTGCCAAGCAAGAAATGGCACTTTTCTTGCTTGGCACTGAAGAAGGAGGCTTTATGCCTTTAAACATGTTTGCTAATTTTAATTTGACCTATTTGTGCTTTTAGACGTTGCTTTTTGGTTTTTACTCATTTGCGCACAAAGTGAACTGTTTTTAGTAAGGTATACGACATTTACATTTCTGCTTTTAGTGCTGAATTAAATTACTACAAAGGAAACAAGCCTCAAGTCTCAATAATACAAGTCGTATGAGTGAGTAGAGTAACTGCATTGCCCGTATTTTCTGATAAAATATCGGAATTTAATTGCCTGCTAATTTGCTTGATTTAGAAATTTAAACTTAGTTGCTGCCTATTATTGTACACTGTACAATTTGTCGATCTATGCTACAAGATATAATTGCGGAAGCCTACAGCAGTTTAAAGGTGGAGGACAAAAAGTATTTCACAGATAATTTAAAATAAGTCGCAGCCATGTAGTTTTGTATTTTTCATGAATGTGCTTTTCATTGTATACTGTTTAGAAAATAATGAGGGTTTCAGCAAAAAAAAGAGAAATTCGTAATACCGCTAAAATTGGTTCACCAAAACACCCAACAGAATGCATTGTCAAGGAAATTTTTACAAAAATCAAATTAAAATTATAAGCAAACACTTACAAAATGAAAATGAAACAAGCTGCAATAACAAAGCATGAAGGAAATACGACAGCTTGTGGATATCGATCCAAGCTGAAAACGTATTTCCGATGGATAATAATTGCAATCAGTAAAATATTAATGCGTAGTTCTTTCTCAGTGAGAAAGGATCAGTTTCAAGATTTACTTTTGATTTTGTTCACTTTTTTGTTCACGTTGTAACTCATTACCCATCTACTATTCGCGAAGCGAATTCAGTAACCGGAGTGCCACAGGACTTACATGAAAGTACGAGGTCCGGTGGAAGGATACATTTTGACCCAAACATTACATGGTTTCGATAAGTGAAATATGTCAATTTTCTTGCAAACAGTGCAAGAAAGCTATATTAATTTTCAATTCTTCTTTGCTGGAAATTTGTGGATGTCAAATACTGTATATGGTAGCTTTGAAACATAGGACTTATGAAACCGTCTTGAATTTTAATTTGATTTGGACAAACGACAGTGGACTGCACAGATATTACTCCGGTTATAAATAGGGGAAAAGGTATAGTTATTGGCCATTTCAACTTCGATGCTAAAAAGCAGGCAACCTTTTGGTTAGCAGATGGTTTAAAAGTATGTGAACGTAGCCTGTTTAATAAGTGTTTAAAATATATGAACATGTTTGCGCTAGGTGATTTAAGTCATTTTGTGATTTGTGATTTCTTAGAGCCCTAACAAAAATAGGCCGTTTTCTTAAGAAAGCGTTAAGACTGTAGATTTTTTATGCGTAAGAACTCAATGTACTTACAGCTTTTAAAATCCTATGAGATGCATAGCTGTGATGCCTAATAAGTAAATTTGAGGTGTAATATGAGAATATATTCGTAAAAATTAAAGTTTTGTTGTGGCCAATAACTGTCACAATATTTTCAGAAAATCATAGTAATTGGCCCCCTATGATGAGAACGCTACTGATAACTCTGAATATTTAGCAACAGAAAAATCAGATGACGAGTTTAATTGATGAAATAAGCTCTAAAAGACTTCCAAAATATTTTTGGAGGCAAAATGAACAAGATAAAGGCATCGAAATATGAGGAGGGAGTTTAAATAAATAATGCCTGACCGTTTTTCAAAGTTTGGCGATTTTTTCTTTCAGAACGATCTTTTTCAAAACAACTCTACCAACACTGAAATACTGACTGCAAGTATTACAACAACAAATGCAAATCTGACCAGTGAAGATAATGTGACAGCAGCAACAATTCGTAGAACTCCCCTGAAAACTCCTATAAATTTGTATATGCCATCTACTTCAAACGAAACCACTCATTCTAGCAAATTTATCGATGATTACCAACAAAATGCGCCAAAAACTAAGAGAAAATTTATTAATAGAATTGACAGAAAACCATTCTTTATAATTTCTGAGAGTTTTAGAGCAGTTGTTGAAAAAAACAACAACAAGAACAAGAAAAGCAGTAAAAGAAAAAAAATAAAAAAAGAAAAGAAAACTAAATGGACAAGTAGCCCGTACGGAAAGAAAACGCTTTAAAGAAGACAAAAACAAACAAGGAAAAGTCAAAAAAGAAAAAAGAAAAATATGGAGAAATGTACTGAATTCTAAAATGTTATAATATACATAATGAATGGAAAATATATTCAATTAACCTGTTAACCGGGGAATTAGCTATTGCTCAACTCGTTTCACAATGGGGACTTTTTTTTCGCAGCGATAAGTAGTATCACACTTCAAATAATAAAAGAATATCGTTTTTAACTTATGATTTTTATTTATTTTGATAAAATATTTATATTTTTAGCCATATTTTGTAGAAAATAATAAGTACTTGAGTCATAAATTTATCTATATCTATAAAAATGAGTGTATGTATACTTGTTCTCTATACAAATCCACAATTTGCGTCAGATTTTCATCAAACTTGACACAGAGGTTCCTTGATGCCCTAGAATTCTCATAGGCGGGGTCTTGAAATTTTAAAAAATCTAAAAAGCTCAAATTCAAGTTTTTTGGCAAAAAATGACCCTTTTACAGGAATCTAGCCTGTTATTAGGCCTATTTTTTTAATCGACATGAGCCTTTAGGTTACAAATTGATAAAATTTATGGTATTTAAATATTAGCATTTTCCAACGCAGATTAAAATTAAAACAATGAATTTTCATTTCAAGGCTCACCTATTTCATTTTAGCATGAAATAAGTCAAAAACAATTAAACTGTTTTTTTTTCTTTTCAACTGATAGAGATAAAACTTTAAAGCAAGAAAGCAATTTATTTCTGATTTATCAACCTTTCTACCTCGAGGTTCGGAAACAACGATTAAGAAAAACATAAATTTTTGAATTGTAAGTATATTTAGCTACCACTCTGCAAAAATGCCTCCGAAGAAACGGAAAGCAATAGGACAAGTTCATCCTAAGGCAAAAAAAAAAAAAAAAAAAAAAAAAAAAAAAAAAAAAAAACGGCTGAAAAACGTGAAAATGAGAGTCCTGAGGAGAGAAATCGAAGACTAGCGACAGTGCACATTAGAGATATGACGGCTAGAGCATTAGAAAGCAATGAGCAGCGTGAGTATCGTCTAAGAGATCTGAGAGATAGAGCAACTAGATCAAGACAATCGGAGACAGAGAGTCAGCGTCAGTTTCGTCTAAAAGAACAACAAGAGAGGACTACTACATCAAGACTATCGGAGACAGTGAGTCAGCGTCAGTTTCGTCTAAAAGAACAACAAGAGAGAACTACTACAATTTATTTATTCTTGTGCCTGAAGGTGAAACTAAGAACGTTGTTTATGAACAAGTTTTGCGTTAAATTTTTATTAGAATTTTTTAAGAAGCTAAAGTTTTATATTAATACGCACCCGGGCAACGCCGGGTATAAAGCTAGTTACTAATAAAAATGTATAAAACCCTGAAATTCACAATAAGAATATTTAAATCAGAAAGTTATTACTAACATGTTTAATACTGAAATGCAGACTAAAATGAGTCCAAATTGTGGCAGCTCGAAGTATAGATCATGCAGCGCCCGTTTCCCCGTTAATAGCGCTCAAGTTACAGATTACAAGAACATGAAAATTCATGACGCATCGACAATATGATGGCATATATATAACCACTCTAAAATTTAACAGATAAGAACAACGTAGAACGTGATGCGTTCAATATATTACGATTAATTTCCATGACGAAAAATTTCGTCATGCCCATTGCTGTAGGCTTTTATGTATGACGAAATATTTCGTCATACCCAGTTAACAGGTTAAAGGTTAATATCTTCATATAATAGTATAATACTCATATAATGTCGTAATGTTATGATGTATTGATACAATGGTATAGTATATTCATATAATGATATACTATATTCATATAAAGGTATAATATATTCATATATATATGAATAATCCAGTATAACATTGAATTTTTACATGGCCAATAATTATATGGTTTCATGGTAGGGGTGCGACATCGAAGGCAAAACATCGATGCTTTAAGACATCGATGGTATTGATACATCGACCAAAAAACATCGATGTTTTCAAACATCGATGTTTCAAAACATCGATCTTTTTTTTATAAGAATTACTAACACATTTAAATGCACAGTAACTCCCCAATACGTTGCGCCTCTTTATATCACTCAATTACATTTATCCTCCTGAAAAACATCAACCGTATGACATCAATGTCAATTATAGAAAACTTTTTTAGTGAGATAGATACTGCAACTGTTGATAACTTTTATTTATCGCATATTTTTATGAAACTTTTTTGTTGAAATGTAAAACACCGTTATCGAAAAAAATTTCTAGAGCAAAACAAAAACAACGATGTTTAAAAATCGTTCACCGTAAATCATCGGTAGTAATTAAAAAAAAAAAAAATCAATACGATAGATATTACTACAACTGTTTAAGATGAATCTTTTTTATTTCATATTTTTATTGCTTTTTGCTGAAGTGTAAAACAGACATCGAAAGAAAAAAAAACAGCGAACGCGAAACAGTGATCATTAAAAGACCCATCGACCTTAAAACATCGATGGTAATTACGAGTATCAAAAAACGTCTTCAAACGAGATTGATAGTGTAACGGCTGATTAACGATATAACTTTTGGATACGTATCTTGATGATTTTTTTTTTGCTGAATTATAAAACATTCACATAAAAAATAATGAAATAAATAAAATTAAAAAAAAAATGGCTTTAAAAATTGGAAATGTTTTAGAAACATCGAGAGCAAAACATCGATAACAATCATAGAAATATCTTCTAATGAGATTAATACTGAAACTTCTGATTTAGGATGAAAACTTCTTAATACGTCTGCATATCGCATATTTTTATCAAGCTTTTTTTGCTGGATAATAAAACATCGATATCGAAAAAAACATCGAACCCAAAACATCGATGTTGGGAAAATATCAACCCTCAAACGTCGATGGTAAAAACATCGATGTTTTAGCAAAAACATCGATGTTTTCAAAACATCGACATCGATGTCGCAGCCCTATTTCATGGCCAATAACTATGACAAGATGGCCAATTACTATCAATTTGACATTATTGTTTTTGGGTTAACTTTTTTCTAATAATATATTTGAAAAAGTGTTTTCAGACAGTATGAGTAGTAAAATACATTAATATAGTATCGCATGAAATATTTATTTATCTAGAAATATTTCATGTATTTTTAATTCTAGCATACAAATACGATGTCGCTTAAGTGGCCAATAACTACAGGCCAATAACTATAGTGGCCCTACCCTTTCCTCTATGTCTTAGTACCACAATTTACCTCGACATGTTGCCATACAGGAACCACTTCATATGAAACTTTTAATTAAATCAAAGATAATGCTTAATACTCCATGTATTTTATTAATAAATTTTTCATACGAACGGAAGTGAAGTAAACAAATGACCACGACCGTATTAATGTATGCAAAGGGAAAATTTATTTAGACGCAAATCATTTTCTAATTGATGAAAATAACCTTCTTCGACAGGTAACGTTTCCCGCTTCTTCACCAACAGCTTTTCTACACGCTGATTCAATAACATCGCCGTTGCCATGGTTACAATCCGCAGATCAATGCAAGGTTCAGCGAGAACCGTTCACTCCGCACGCTAAATACGTGCGGCTTCATTACCAGACGCATGAAAAGCGAAAATGATCGTTACTATCCTGAGAGGATGTGAAGATTCTGGGAGAACAAGGCGAACGGCTCCATTAATTTTTTTTCTAAGATTTAATGAATATAAAAAGCACGGAACATTTGGGAAGATGACTGTTAATGCTTAAAATATTAATTCCTCCTTTCTTATTGGAAACAAAGTATTTTAGAGATTGTCTTTTCTTCCGTGATAAGCACAAAAGTCGTATCTACAATTTTAACAAAATTGAGTTATCTTCACTAGGGGGTTATTTGTAGCTTATTTTATCCAAATACAATGTTTTTCGGTTACTTGAGACTGAGAAATATGTTTAAAAAATTCAGAAAAAGTACCTCCTGAATCAAATACAAGGAGGCTCAAAACTTTAAACAGCAATATCTCAGTACAAAATCGTCTGCAGGTACCACTTTTGCGTTTAGCAGGGCAGTATTATTCTTGTCACACTTTTTTTTTCAACGGTTTTTGACCATTTCTCCTCCTCTGTCATATAGTGCAAAACTGTCACTTATCGGCTATTTTTATAAATATCTTATTAAAAAAGGCGTGATGTTACATTTCCGGTAAACCCCTCGCTCCCCTTTGTCACAAATTGGCACACCCTGACAGATGTCAGAGAGAGGTCAGAGATGTCTGACTGAGAATGGAGAAGATAAGGGTTCGAATCCTGGCTCGGGCATGGATGTACTTTCTCTCTCCTGTCCTTACTCTTTCTTCGTGTGAATGTGTTGTTCGCGCAGTAAATTTTCGCCTACTATATAAACGGGTCCCTATGTCATGTGTGTACAGTGGAAGTCGGACTTTACACCAAGTTATAGGACAGTTGGAAAAGTGAAGTAGCGCACCCCAAATTGTTAGCCTAGCTGGCATAAGACAACAACAACAACAACAACAACAAATTGGCACAATTCCACGAAAACCCAGCTCCTTCAAATCGTGACATCATTTGTGGTTATCCCCTTACGCAATAAAAAACAATTTTTTTTTTTTGGAAAATTATGATAATTCTTCAATTGATCGTTAGAAAAAATAACCACATTCAAAATTTCATAGGTTTACATAACCGGCTATAAACTTTCCAAAAGAAAATAATTAATAGTAATTAATATTCTTTCAATTTCTTTATGCGAATTTCATGTAAATATTTTTTTTACAAAACCTTTAAAAGAAAACGGATCTCGCATAATTATTCAAAACCTTTTGGAATTCTGTATTTGTGGCAAAACTAACCTGGCAGCATTGTGAAGTCTATGCAATTCTAATCACAACACTGAGACTGCCTGGATAGGTTTGCCTCAACTAAAATGGCGCGTGGTGAATCGGGCATTTGTTTGTTTTGAAGAGCAGTGATTCTTTTTTTCTTATAAAGCAACGGACATGCGCGAATCGATTATTAGATAAAAGTCAATACCCGAAAATTACTCAGATTCAATTAACGCCTGTACATTTTTTCCGAAGGGAAATAAATTAGAAGTAATTAACATTCTTTAACGCCTTCTTTGCGAACTCTGTGCAGTGTATTTATTTCAATCTTCTTATAAGGGAAAAATATTACCTTGAAGTTTTTACACATCGGCACTCGAAGTTTAAAAGGTCTATATCAAAACTGACTACTTTTGCCGAAAAGGAATTGATAGATTTTCTGTGTAAATGATTAAATCGTTACCACATAACTTCTAATGTAGCCCAAAAATGTCAATTGCTCTATACTAAAATGCAACTTAACTTGACACTGAACGTCACTACGAGCGGACCCAATAAGAGCTCACAAGCAGTCAGCGATGTCCTTCAATTCGCCAAGTAGGCTGTGACGTTTTATCTAGCTCGTTTTTCATAGGCTAACATCACGCTGACGTCACAATGCTGTTGTCAAGAAAGGTTGCAGTGTAGTATAGTAAGTAAGTTTCGACTGTCTTAAAAAACTGATCTGTCTATAAATGAATGCATAAATGTGCCAAATTTTTAAGAATTCAATGCGCAGAGTTTCCCAAAGCGTGGTCTTCGGCTACCCTTCGGTCCGCGGTGCTATCATATTGAAACCTAAAAAAGGGTTGCAATGAAAGGATGTGTAACAATATTTTAATTCAAAACAAAAGCACGCACGCAAGGCTAGTAATTTTCAGGAGGGGGTCAGTGGAGGTCTGAACTTTGGGAACCTCTGCAATACGGTATAGAAGCAATACGCAGACATATTTAATTTAGAATGAAAACAAGTATTCAAAAAGTGCGAAAAGGAAAGGAAAACATTATAAAGCTAAAAAAGGCGGTTGGAATTTCATCTTGTTGTTTTACTTTCACAAAGATTGATTTTCTATTCAACAGTTTTTATCGGAAAAAAGACTTTTTATTATTTTTTTGCAAATTCCTTAGAAGAAGCACAAAGACATTCATTTTATGCAATTTCTTCCCAGTCTTAAACACATGTAAAACTTTTTTAAAAAGTAGACAATTTTATTCTTTGGGTGCAATTAAATTTGTTAAAAATGTGCTTTAAGATAGGTACAAAAGAAAAATAGAACATTAGAAGTTTTTACTGGAACCTTGCCAATATTTTACTTCAAAGGATAATAGAATTTCGTGCTAAATTCTGTACCTCAGAACCAGACTAACGTAAGTCCATTTTCGTCATTTTTCGGCAGAGGGGAAAAACGATTGTCGAATACATCGTTTTTCCTCTCTACTGAAAAATGACGAAAATGGACTTACGTTAGTCTGGTTCTGAGGTACAGAATTTTGCTCGAATCCATCAAATGAAGGCGAATTACGGGCATCCAAGTAAACAGACAAACAAACACTAAAACTGAGATTTATAGATATAAATAGTGCTGGCGCCAAAAAAATTCAATTTTCAAAATTCGCTTCATTCCGTCAATCTATTGGAATGATTTTCTGAGACCCCAGGGTAGATAGAAATTCAGGAAGAAAATAAATAAAGCTGTTCGTTTTTCTCTCTCCCCATTATTTTCTACCTCTAAAAGACTTTAGGTTTAAAAATAATGAGCTAAAAAACTTTGTAATTTTACTGAAGTTAACTTAAATATCAGTGACGGTATTTTCTATTGTCGTTGTATATATAATTAATTTAAGTTTAAAACTAACATATTTGCACTTTTGTTAGACAAATAAATAGGGGTATCATCTAGAGCTATTTTTACCGGTGTAATTTTTATTTTATCTGCCAAAAAATTTTTGAGAAGAATTTTAGCCAGATCTAAAATGAAATAGTTCAGGTTAAACCACTATCTTTTTAAAATAAAAACAATTTATCAATGCATTTGATAGAATGTTAGCAAAAGATAGAGAAACAGCGAAAACAAACCATTTCAGTTAAAATTGAAACCATAATAATATAATTTGTAATCATTAAGTGCTTTTGTATAAATCAATTGCAGATGTTAAATGTTATTAAAAAAATAATAAGTTACGATTTTACGTTGAAGCCTTAAACACAACTTTAAATTTACTAACATATAATCCAAAATGGTGAGAAGTTTATCTGCTTAATTTTGACTGAAATTAGGTCTTCAACGTTCAACTGAAGCGTAGATATTTTTCACAAAATCAGGGGAAAACTTAGACGTTAATGTAATTTTTGATTACTATTAATGAAATTTTTTCGCATAAGCTAAACATCAAACTTTGAGTGACACTTAAAACGCAACAGCAGGTTTTTAGCAAAATAAAAATGCTAATGAATTTAACGGATTATTAGCAAAAGATACTCCCTTAATTTTGAAAAGGCTGTAGCAGAATACAACGCGATCAATTAATATGGCAGAATTTTATTGCTAGGCGATGCGGAAATTTTGGCCAGGAAGCGCTAACAGTTGCTAATTGTGCAACGGACAAGTGATTAATCATCGTATGATATTAAAGACACTAGTAATGAAGTGTAGGAAAACAAATCAACTGTATTACCAATGTAATAGGGCTTTATAATGCGGCATCTATAGAAATAGGATACGTGTTTTTAATGAACTTTTTAGTGGAAAAAAAAATGTCAGGGCCCTGCTCCACTTTGACGTAAAGCAGAAAAATAAAGCAGAAACGTAAAACGAATTAAATGGTATTCCTATGGAAAGTACCCGGATTTTCGGTTTCTGCTTTCGGTTTCGGTCGCGTTTTCTGCTGATGTGGAGCAGAGCCCTTAGATCTGAAACAATGCTAAATTAAATATGTGAAATGTATAGCAGCTTACATTATTGTCAAGTTTATATTCCACTAGCTGTGTTTCACGGCGTTTCACGATCTACTTCGAAAAAAAGTAAGTCGTGTCAAGTGACATATTGTCAACATTTAGGCTTTAAATAATAAAGAAAAAAAACTAAATGTTCCGTTAATGTATAGAAAAGAGCAATTTTATGACTCAGAAATTAAATTAAGACCTCTCCGGATTTTTAAATTTCCCCTACCCCAGAAATCGAAATTCATGAGCAGCAAATGGACTTTATGTCAAATTTGTCAAAGATACAACGTAAATAGTTAATTTGTATAAGGAAAATGTACATACTCACCCACTTACATTCATTTTATACTTATAGATTACTCGTCAGTTACATTTCCCAAAAGTATTTTTTCATGATTATACCATTTTTAAATATGTGAGTTCTTATCCTTTGGGTAAAATTTAAAACGATTTTGTGGAGTATAACATTTGCAATTATTTCCCACAAAATAACAAATGTTGAAATTTTATGTCTGACTAACTTACGGCATTTTTGTCAAATTAATAAAAAATGAAAGTGAAAAACCTTTTATTCTCACTTTTGAAAGTAATCTGAGGCAAAAATAATTCAAAGGAATTTATTTACTGTCAAAAATCGTAACACTTTGAAAACAATTTCAAGCAAGAGTTGTTTCACATACAAATTTAACTGTTTTTACGAAAAACAGTGGAATTTGAAACATTTTAACAATATCTTTCGTAATGAAACTAATCCTCCATTTGAAGAAAAATATTTTACTCAGTTTGGACATTTTATCAGCAAAACATTCCAAGTAAATTTCCATTTCTTTATAAATTTATCGCCATGATAAAATGTATAGAAAATCTTACAAAAAAAAAAAAAAAAACTCACAAAAATAAGTAAATAGATAAAATAATGATATTCATCGTTTTGCTCCAAATATGTTCGTCATTCTTCCTGGATGTATATAAGAAAAGAAAATAGAAAAATACGCGTTTTTTTGATGAGATCATATCGCACCCTTGCTACAAAAATGCCACAACTCAAAAAACTACGTTTTCCAGGAATTGCAAAAAACTGTTCCCGGGCTGACTCGGCACATTTTAGTATTTTTGAAGTTGTCAATATGAAGACCAATACATCTCAAAGTATGATCGTTTGTTACGCACGTTACACTACGACGCGACGGCTGGACGACAACTCAAGATGTGGCATTGCAGTGGAAGGGGTCAAATGCATCTTGATAACAAAACGCCATAACTGCCCTTTGGGGGCTGATTTTTCAATGCAACTTCTGGCTCTTTTGAAGATTGGTAGAGACGTGTTAAATACGTCTAATGACGGTCATAACTCAAAAATTACAATTTTTGAGATATGGCACTTTTGTAGCAAGGGTGCGATATGACGAATTTATTATTTTCTGACTCGATTTAAATTAATTACATAGATATAGTATAACTAGATAGATAGCTCTGAAGGCTAGTGAATCTTTAAGTGAACGGGCAAAAAAGCGGGCGGAATAAGAGGATGCAACCACTGGGGTCCAATGGATGTAACACTTTGCACAACAAAAGTTTTTTGCACGCAAGCGCTAGACCTCGCGCATGCTATTGTCAGATATTTGATCGTCTACTCTTGCGTCTATGGTTGCACATGAAACCAGTTTGCGTTCTGTATCTAGTTGATATTATATTTGTGATTACTTCCTGTTTATCATCAGAATTCAGAATTACCAAATACGATGGTAGCTTTGAAAGAAAATAAAAATTCTTGTTACGGAACAGATAACTGTTCAATAGTGTCGAGGTTATCTTAAAAAAAAACTTTTCAAAATTATGCTCTTTTACCATTTACTATTCATAGAGATTCAACTTCTGTTTCAAAAAGAAGTGTAAAAATTGTTAGTTTAAACAAATTCTTTTTATTTATATCGTTTTTGCATTAAATTTTAAAGGTAGCATTTGAAATGTCTCAAAATATGCCACTAATTGTCACTAATTGTTTCGTTTAAAGTACCGAAATAAAGCAAATAGTGCGTTCTAGATTAAAAAATAAGGAAGAAAATGCTCATTTTTGAGCGCAATACTGCTTTAAGGAAAAAATAATACCAACTCTCATTAAACGACACTGTTTCCTGCCCAATGGCTCAAGGGAAAACCAAGATGTCTTGAACCAAGATGTCTTGAAGAGAATACTATTCCCGAATTGAAGCAAATGCACCCACAGCTCGATCATAGCATCCTAAGACTGCAGTTTCGCCCTTATTATGAGCTCCTTAGTTAGGAATAGCCAATGATCGAGCCGGAGGCAAAAATCCTCTTAATGTAGTTAAGATAGCCAACAAACTGGTAGATAAAGTGAATGTATCTTACCAGCGAGCGTCCGCAAACTATGGTGCGGATCAACTCGAAATTTGAAGGCAAAAACTGGGTAATGTGCAATGAGTTACCACCCGTAAGCCAGGGCTGAGGCAGAACTGAAGCAAATGCACCCACTCATTGCACATTACCCAGCTTTTGCCTTCAAATTTCGAGTTGAGCCGCACCATAGTTTGCGGACGCTCGCTGGTAAGATACATTCACTTTATCTACCAGTTTGTTGGCTATCTTAGCTACATTAAGGATTTTTGCCTCCGGCTCGATCATTGGCTATTCCTAAACGAGGAGCCCATAATAAGGGCGAAACTGCAGTCTTAGGATGCTATGATCGAGCTGTGGGTGCATTTGCTTCAGTTCTGCCTCAGCCCTGGCTTACGGGCGGTAACTCATTGCACATTCCTGAATTATCTGAAAATGCAAAAACGACACTTTTGCTTTCTAACGGCAAAATATTGAGATAGAAATTCTAATCTTTAGGGATATGCTACTCATTCATGGCTGTTCCAAAACAGGCATAGCTCAAAATGGCTAAATTTTGAAATATGACGTTTTTAAAATTAATGTGTTACATGAGTGGTTATAAGTTTGATCAAAAAATTCATAACAAAGAAAAAGAAGAAACTTTCGTGATGGTCAGAACATTCTAAATTTAGGTATAAATGACATTTTAGTAATACTGTGCACGCATTTTTATGTGATCACGGTTAATGTTATAAGTCGTTTAATATCATCAGAATCGCTAAGTCCCGTCCGGTTATGTATAAGTACACTGAAAAACCATTGCTTTTTGTAATCAAAACTTCGTTTACTGTTATAAATTTAAGAAATAGTTTACCTGTAATCTCTGTAAAAATATTAAAAAAAACGATAAGAAAAAAAAAGACTTCCTCTTTTTTGTTTTGCTTTTAAAATATTTTCTGAAAATCAGTGACAAAAAAGTATTTATCCCTCCCCCTCTCCCTTGTTATCATGAAATTATGAGCCATGAAGGCGTATCAATGTTTTCAAAAGTCCTTGAAAATAGTAAGGATTCCCAAAATCTTAGTGCAAATGTTGTCTTATTGACTTTATTCAATACAACCCAAGATTTAAAAGCCATGCATTTGGTTACTATGTTATGGAAAGGTGTCTCGTAACGAACAATTAAAAATTGTTTACTCATGATTTTGAATGTTTTGTAAATGAATTGCTGCGCAAAAATAGCAGAAGAATAAAATTCGACGATTTCTGCTCTGCAAGTCAATAATTTATCTCTAGTATTAGTTTGATGTTTCTTCCTTGTTACTATATTTTCTCTGTAACTTCATTTATTAAGTTTCAAGATTACATGCATTAAAATTTTCTGCAGAAATCACCATTCAACTTCCCTCGTTTATTATAATCAATCGGTCATTTTTATCAAATTACTTGCGTCCAAATGTGATTACATTAAGCGGCATGAATCTATATAAATTCACAACTTCAGGAAATTAAAAACATCGTATTGATAAAAACAATCATACTGTGGTTTTAGCAAGAGTTTCCGAACTTGAGTACGTACATTAAAGAATTGGAACTTTTTTGCTGTTATTTTCAATTTATCTCAGGTGTGGAGCAAAAGTTTTCCTAACGTTATGAAGTTTTTTAAAGACTTTTAAAGAAAAAAGCAAAAATAGAACTTTTCATTAATATTTCCTTTAAAATCAAATAAAACGAAATTTGTGGTATGTAATCATTTGCATTTTTTTTTGTGTTTCAAATTATTCAAAAGAGAACCTAGTGATGTTTTCTAGTATCAGGAAAATGTTAATTATATTTTCCAAAATGAGCAAATCATAAGTTTATTTTAAGAAATATTTCTATTTTATTAATAAAACTAGCGGTACCCGCACGGCTTTGCCCGTGGTATAAAATTAAAAGTTCATTTGTAAAATAATTGATATAGCAGAAAAAATACTCTATTTTAGTTATAATTCAAATACAATTCCTTCAAAGTATGATATAAAATTTGGTATGGACCCTACACTACTTCCTTTTACGTGTACATTTCTTAGTAGATGCCTTAAGTGCTAAAATAGTGCTTGGAGGGAGCAAGATAACAATTCAAACATTTATATCCCTAGTTTGCCACGAAACGATGCAAAAAAATGTTTTACAAAGATTAATCTCCTAAATATCGCCGATTTTAACATCATTCAGTGGATTTTTCGCAAAATATCGCCGAAACCCCCCCCCCCCAAAAAAAAAAAATTAAAAAAAAAAGCCAAATTTGTCGCCAAATTGGCAACAAATACTTGACGACCAAAGGCTTGGCGATATATCGCCAAGTGGTCGCCCCAAGTCATCTGCATTGAAATTGACACTGATTTACTCCATAAAAGGGGTAAAGCATCCAATTGTGACATTCAAATGAAACCCCAAGGGGAGATGCCCAAAAATAAGCCAAAAGAGAAAATAAGAACAATTTTGTTGCTCACAGAAACCAACAGAAATCTTACCAAAATTCGAAAGAAGAAGAAAGTTTCCTTTCCTAGCTTTAAAAACGAAACAATACATTTTCCGAAATGAAACACTTTAAAAAGAACGTTGCAATGTCGCAATTTATACGATATTTGGTTAATCTTTGTGCTTTGGGTACTACCCCTTTCTGGCTAAATGGGCGATAAACGCGCCTACTACTGTTTCCAAACATTGCCAAAATCAATATCGCTGAAATGCGAAATCTATGAAAATGAAAAAAAAAAAAAAAAAAAAAAAAATCCGCCAAATCTTTTAATTAAGTCATTAGTATATTGGAAACAGTGTTGCCAGAAAAATACTACGCTCCTTATTTGGGCCAAAAAAAATACTACCGTAGTATCAAAAATACTACGTCTGGCAACGCTGGAAAAAGAACGAAACAAAAATAAGTATGAACACGTAACCATGGTAACAACATGAAAAGTTGATTTCCGTTGATAAAATAATTCATTTCATCTCTCTTTTTAAACAAATTTTATTCTCGAGCTCAACCATTTTAGAATCGCTTGGCTTGCTTTACTGAACGTAAGCCTTGAATTCCGGGATTCTAAAAACAATTGTTATAGCTCTCCTGATGATCGTAGAAACTTCAAAAAAACTTCATTTTGTGCAGAAAATTTCAAGCTTTCGAATGGCATAAGACTTGAAAATGTGCATGAAATATTTCTTCCCTATTTTATCGAATTTCCGCTAAGAATTCGAATAGAAAAAGAACGAAATGGAATTTTCGAAAAATCGCTTCGAGGTGCAAAACTACATGCTACAAACTAATTTTGTGCCAAGTGGCATGAAAATCGACCGAATGGTTTTGGCGCTACGCGCGTAACAGACAGAGAGACAGACCCACTTTCAGCTTTTATTATTAGTAGAGATACTTTCCTTTGAATGAATAAATAAATAAATGAATAATGTAAAAATAATTAATAGATTAATGAAAATGAAATAAATAACCAAATAAATAGATAAATTGATCTGCGAGAATTAATGAACGCATATAACCATGAATATGTAAGGGAACCGTTAAAGGCACTTGAAAAATTGAAGCATATAAATAACTCGATTATTCGTGAAACTATTTTAACCGAAACCTTCCTAAATCAACGGTTGTTTTCTTGATTTTTTTCTTTGTAAGCAATATTCCTCCTAGGTCACGGGAGGCAACCATTTCAGTTGCATGAACCAAATTATTTGTCTTCACCTCCCCCCTTTTCCACGCAACCAGTAAGTTTCTTAAATACGGCAAATCAAGACAAAATTTTGCCAAATTCAAAGAGGTTTGAATGTGGAAGTAAACTATTTTTGTATTAAATAATTATTTCTTTGCTATGCATTCATTATTAAAATCAAAGACCGAAATATAAAATTCAGTGCATTATTGATAACATAACTAGGACTACAGTTTTACTATACTGTGTCCTATTAATTTTATACTGTATTTTCTGACTTGTGTAAAATTTATCTATCGAAATTATTGTTTTAGTTACAGTAGTATTATTAAAGACATCACATTTAGCAGTTACTTTGTAAATGTGTACATACATTGTAATTATCTCTCTTTTTATTCGAAAATTTAGATTTCATGAAGTGATGGGATCCTACTCACTTCTGTTAACAGTGTTACTGTACCCGTTAAAGATGAAAAAAAAAAAAAAAAAAAACTCATCAAAACGGATATCTAAAGGCTGAACTGGACACCAGGATATGAATTAGCAACAAATTTTCTATACAACTAAAAACGGAAACTATTTGAAAGATTTGTACTTTTCTACTAGTTGGACATGTTTGTTACTCAGCTGATGTGTTTTTTCTGTTGCCCCCCCTCCTCCCCGAAAGAAAAAGATTAAACAGAACCGCAAAAATTTTACCATTTTTTTTACTAATTACACACATGGATAAAAATATTTTTAGTGTCAAGTAGCAGATCTTTGCATTTTCAACAACATTATTAAAACAAAAATCTATTGAAAAAAAAAAACAGTTGAGAGTTCTTCGATTTACCTTGTAGCAATCTCAATTTCTTTCCCAATAAAGTTTACATTTGTGTAGAAAATGTGCGGTACAGAATATACAAATATTTCATAGAAATGTTATGTATTTTTCAGAATTTTCAATTCGAGAAGATCATAGAACAGTTTACTAATAAAATACTCCGATTATATAATACGTAAAAGAACCTTAAAAACATTCCGAAAAATAATGTACAAAATAAATAATGCTAGTACAGTCTGGTATAAAATTGAAAAATATAGTTTTCGAAATCTCAAAAGATTTTGAAACATTTAGTTCGATTTTAAAAGATGAAATTCAATTTCATTCTCAGAAGGAAATACTCGAGAGCAACCATGAAACGAATGTATCATATTTGTCAACATAATGTCTGATTCGAAGAACTCTTCTGCATGTAAAGAGAGCAGCAGAGAAACGATAAAATTCGAGATTGTAAACTTGTTTTGGAAAATTTCTGTATGTATTGGACTTTTCATACTGGCGAAAGACAACGGGAAAAAAAAACTTTTATTCAGAATAAATTGACGATAAATTGCAAATGTATAAAATGTCTTTCGTAGAAAATGGCATTTCGAGACGCGGATTCGTACAATGGAATACTTCACAATGACTGAAAAGGTCAAATTACTCTGAACAAAAATTTAGTTGGGGGGGGGGGGGTACCAAAAACCCTAATTTCAACAAATGCCAATCCGAGTATTGTATTACGCACTCATACAAAGTTAAAATTGTAGTTGTGTATCGCTCTTTCAATGCCGAAATGGTGTAATACATCACACTGCAAAAAAAAAAAGCTGTTGTTTTTACAGTATAATCATGGTAGCAGATTCTTCAGTTTAAAACTAAAAGCACGGTAATAAGCTGTAAAACTATCTATTTTACAGTTTATTACTGTGAAATTAGCAATTTACAGTTTATTACTGTGAAATTAGCAATTTACAGTTTATTACTGTAAAATTACTGCAAAATTAGCTATATTATATTGTAAAAATAACATGTTTTACAGTGTAGCTGCACCTTTTTAACCGCTTAGTCGTCGTGCCCGTTCCTCATACGGGCAGAATATTCGGGCAATTTTGTCATGCCAGTGTCTCATATGGGCTGCGTTTCTGATATTTTTAAAGCTTCAAAACTTTTAATTTTTGTCGTGCTCGTATTGGCTTTTATTCCTACAACTACTACACCTACTAAAGAAGGTGGAAGAAAAACAAATTTGGAGTTTCGAAAGGATCTGGTCGATGAAATATTGGAGAATTATCAAGCTTCTGTTCCTGTTTCAAGAGGAGGTCGTCCATCGAATGAAGCGTCACTAAGTCGATTGATTGAACGCCATTTTCTGGAAATAATACCCCCTACAGACAAGAAAGCAAATCCTGCGAGAGAATGTAAAGTGTGTTGTAGTAAGACGAATGCAAAGGAAAAAAGAGTTCGAAAGGAGACAAGATACTACTGCAAAGACTGCAATGTAAAGGACTATGCAATATGCATACCATGTTTCAAAATTTACCACACGCAGAAATATTATTAACATTTCAATTAATGTACCCCTATTATAGATCTCCAATTTTGAAATATTGTTTGTCACCAACGATGCGCATTACTTGAAGAAAATAGAAATTTTCTCCGCTCAAAATTTACTTTTTTTTGTCTCAATGTCTGCATTGAAGCTTTTCAGCCTGTCTTGGGTGCACGAGGAGAGCAAACTTTAAGGTAAAATTGAGTAAGTTGATTAAAATTTTCCTACTTTTAAAAAACCACTAAATTCAAAAGAAAATGAAGTCTTTTTTATTTTAATATATTTAAAATATTATGAACATAAAAAAAAGCAAAAATGAAAAAACTGATGAATTTTGATCAGTTTTTGGAAAAAAAAAGCGACGAGTAAGCGGTTAAAAAAGGTACTGTGACTCCTTATGGCACTATTGAGAGTGTCAAAGGTGTGCCCTAGAGAGTTAAATAACACTCTTAAGAGGTAATGCTGTTGCTAAAATATTTTCCTTTAAAGGTGTCAAATGTAACTCGCAATTTTAACTGTATAGTACATTCTAATGATTGCAATGACAACTAATTTTACTAGGGCAATAGTTCTAAACCGGTGGTACGCAAAAATCTGTAACGGATGTGTGATCAACTACCAATTAGTATTCTAAATTACATTGATATGTGATAGAATTTAATTGTGTTTAATGTTTTTGTAATATCGTAGAATTCCACACTAATATAATAGTGAAATACTTTTGGTATTTAGCGTCTGGGCTGGTTGTAAAAGAGAACTCAAAGAACAAGCAGACATTGATGTGGGGTACGTTTTGTAGCATGCGACAACATACTTGGGAGTAAAAGAGCTTTCTAATTTAACAGCAAGAATAGAAAAGTTGAACTTTGAAGATGATTTTCAGTTGACCAAGTTAAAATATAACATTGATGATTTTTTTAAACAAGAGCAAGTACAGCGTTCTTACCAGTTATTTCCTGACACTTTTTTAAAATATTTATGTCTACTTTATAAATAGTTTATTATAAAATGCTTGACTGAAGTGCGCATTGATTTTTAAAATTTAAATTAACTATTAGTAATTAACAGTTTTATACCCAAGTAATTTTTAAGTGAAAATTTTCCACTTTGTTTTTTTTTAAGGAGCAATTACTACCAAAAATGAAGAATAATGATCAAGTGCCAGTTTTATTTTACATAACTCTTTATTTTTGTACTGTAATTTTCGAAATAAACTTTTATTACTGAGTTTTAAAACAGGAGCTTAGCTATTTCTCTTTTGACTCGCATTCCACTACTATGCAATAATTTAATAATTTATTCTGACAAAATTAATAATAATAAAAAAAAATTGGAAAATGCACAATTTACAGTTTTCTCAGGACAACAAGTCTCAGGTTCCAAGTTAATTAACCGTCATTTATATAATTTCCAACTCCTTTAACAGACATTATTCCTTATTCTGGCATCCTCAACTAACATCACGTTCGGAACTTGAAAGGATTCCGCAACAACTCCCAATACCTGGAAGGCCCTTTTGTTTACTTTCCAGAGAAAGACGCTTTCAACAGGTTGTTGAGAGGAAGCTGTAAGACACTTCGCAACTCAATAATTCCAGTAATGGAATTCGTATTCGAAGAATTTGCTGTTTGTCTTCATCTGCATGGATTCAGACGAATGAGATTGAAAAGGGCTCGTTAGGTTTTAATGTTCTCTAATGATTTTCGAAAGTTGACGCTCTTCGAAGACAGTCTGTTTTGAGAAAGTATTTGTTCGAAACAATAACTTCGTACAATTCGCATTTTCATAATTTATGTATATTAGCTGACCAGTACGAATCATTCGCACTTGAAACACGTTTTTTTTAAGTATTTTTTTTGAATAACAGCAAAAATGTGAATTGTTTCTTTTTCACTGCTAGCTTAATGTCTTACTTTTGAAATTTGATGAAGTATTACTATAGTTATGGCGTAAAAAGAAAAAAAAAACGCCCACACACTCACACACATTTGAGAAAGAATATATATGATGACAGAAAACTGGATCAGAGAATTTTATTAAAGAAAACTCTCCTTAAAACGATCTTTTCGGCCCGGATTCGAACTCACGCCCTTTCCATTTTTAGCAAGGGCGTTCCAACCAACAGCGCCGATGAGTTGTAATTTTCGAATGATATTCATTGAAGATATGTACAATAAAAAACACGGAAAAAACTAAAAAAAAAATGTTTGGACCATAGGTCCATACATTTCGTCATTAGCCTGCCCGATAGACTTTAAAAGGACGCGTAAATCATAAAATTTGATAAAGGAATAAGAGATACCTCGTGTAGTGACAGAAAAACAGGCTGGAGAAATAATATATAAGATATTTTACTTGACAGAGGGCTCTTAGTTGCAAGGCAGATGTCCCAGCTAGGTGGCCAGCCTAACGAGGAACCCAAGTGTTTAGTTATCTAGCACCCTTAGTACTTAATGTTACTTAAATATATTTAAATGCACAAATTATGATGATTTAACTATTTACTTTCGTATGGAGGCAGTTAGTGAGTAAAACAATACGTAGAATTGAAGAGGACGGTAAGAGAAGGGGTAAGGGACACCCTAATTCTTTTGGTTAAGATTGAAGTAATGAAAAAATATAATATTTCATCTTATTTCTTAACGATATTTTATAAGTTTTTTAAGGAAAACGTGTGTAACAAGCTACGTTTCAGGATAAGGAAAGAACGCTTCCTCAAAAATACAGTACTTTTTGAAACTATTTTTTTAAAAATTAATACACGACTCGCATTATTTTCTGATTATTAGAAAAAATTCAAAACGAATTTTGTTAGATACTTATTTGAAGATATCAACTATAAAGGCGCATTGCTTAAAAATGAATATTTATTTCATTTACTTAATTTTTTCATTATTATTTTACTATTACCTTGTGATTCCGGAAAGATTTTAAAATGTGGAGCTGCATCCTTCTTACATCGAGGACATTAACTGTACGAATTCATATAGACATGAGTTTGGGCAGTACAAGGAATCTATTTAACTGTACAGAACTTAGGTGTTTCAAAATACAGTTGGAAGCCGGTTTATTGAATCAGTAGTCAATGAACCAACAACTTTATTGAATCAAATAGTCGAAACAGAACATAATCTAGTTTTCATTTAATTAGCCGTTTTATTGAATCAAAATGCTTAGAGCAAACGTGAATCATGTAAGTGGTGGCCACTGTATAAATAAGGGGTACCAGTTAAATGGAAAGCTATTTTAAATAAAAATAAAATTAAAAAATATATATAGAAATATGTTGTAGTGCAATTGGCTTTGTAACACTACTACTGTAATAACTCTGCATTTACTATCAAATTTTCTTCTTTTCTTTTTATAAGACTCATTTAGCTAGCAACCAGACGCCTTCCCAGCTGTAAATACAATCGATAAGTGCCTGAAAAAGAAGATCGAAGAAGACGAATGGATTATCTCGAAAGACATATCGAGTGATTCATTATTATCGCAATACGTTTTCGTGAGTTATAGAAGATAAATGCCTCGAGCCCACCTAAATCTTCCCCAGCAAAATTCGAATTCCTGTAAATCATTTCTTTTCCCACAGCAATATTTAAATTTGTGAAATGACAGTTTTTCTACTCAAGTCAATAAGTTATGATGTGTAACTTACAAAAGAATGAATCAGATATTGATAAATATTCGCTAGAATAGAGTGAAAAATGTTTTCTGAAACTTAACAACGTGGCATTTTTTCACACAGAATTACGCTAAAAAAATGCAATTCTAGAAAATCTCTCGGAAATCCATAAGATTTCCTTAAAATATTTAAGAAAAATTGGAAACTCCCCCATTTTGAGATGAGACAGCAAAACTGAGCCTTTTAGGTAAAAAAAAAAAGTCTAAAACAAATATGCTTGCTAAAAATTTGAAAGTGGCTTAAGGTTAAAATATATAAAAAATTGAACATTTAATATAAATGTACGCACTTTAAATCAGATATGCTTGTTCTCTTGCATTCTGCCCCAGGCACTAATGTGCTTTGTGCATAAAAGCCGTTTGTTCAACTGAGCTAAATGATTTAACACCACACAGTGTTTGCTCATACCAACAACAATACTTTAATGCGCATCTCTTATATACATGTTGGGCTGCTGCGCCCTCTAGGAAATTAAAGTAAAAGTTTATAAATCCAATTAGCATAACTTCACTGAAGCTATCAGCAACACTTAATCATATTAGTATTTTACCCTCCTGTTTTGCCATCACTTACGCTAGGGTAGCTAAGCATGTGCTCTGATTAATAAAGGTTCGTTCATGTTGTTACTTGTGTCCCCGTGCGTATTTTTGTTAGATAAGTACTATTCAATTAGAGTTACAGCTGCATTCCATTTAACTAACAAGTTATTTTAAAAGGCATAGCTCAAAATTAACCAAGATGACTGTACCGCTTTTACCTGCATGATTGTAAAGTAAACAATGATGACAGACTTTATGTACAGGCATATTGAGTACTCCGTCATTCTTACTTAATGAATTTTTATCCCAATGAAAGATGTTTTATTTCATCGGCGTTGTTTTTATGTTTTAAATCGTTATTTCTTATTAATATTCATCTATCCTGCTTTTTATTGTAAATTTAAAAACTATAGTGTTCTAAAGATATCAAACTACTTAAAGATATACTTATGTGGAACATTTTTGAAAAAAAACGTTTTCATCTCTGTGCAAAAGAACGAGTACGTATCATAAAAAAATTGGAAATCTATAAGGATTTTGAAATCAATATCAAATTCCCACATCAGTATTCAAAATAGCATAAGGAATTCCCGCTTTCCGATATCGCACTTAATGCTTGGAAAATGGGTTATTATTGGACTAAAAGCACTAGAAAAATTACATGTATAACAAAAATACATATGACTTATTTTGATTGGTTATTAGTAGCTTACTTTGTTTCTCTTGACAGAAATTCCGCACGCTTATTGTGATACCGATGGAAATACACAAATATTTTTAATGATTCATTTTTTATTTCCGTTGGTGAATTTCCTGAGAATATTAAAGTACTTCAAAGTTAAGTCTTTATTTGTTATATTTTTTAAAATTATTTAATGCTCATAGTAATCTAAAATTTCTGTAATACTGGTAAAGCATTCAATCGCTGCGACTACTTTTTCTGATATAAAAATGAATTCAGCTACTATTAAAAGAGACATATATGTACTCTACTAAGTTGAATTATGATGGGACAATTTTGTGAATAGATTTCGTAAAAACAAATCTTGTTTAAATACTTTTAATAGCGAGGTAGGCGAAGCTAATACAATTAAATTTATTGCATTCTTGTACATTTTTTGTCAACAATCTTTTATTAAAAAGAGCAGCAAATTATTTATTTATACTTCTGCTTCAATTAGTTTTCGTACTTTTATTTTTATTACCATGAAATGGAAAGATAAACTAAACATAGAAATTCAGATATTTGAAAATAAAGCAAAACCAAAAACCTTCTTCGGGAATACTTTTTTAAAATATGAGCATGTGCGTTTATGGGCAAGACAAAAAATAAACTGCCAGGGGAAAGAGGAACGCACAGGCGGGCGAACAAATTCTTTTTTAACGAGCGAAAAGTACTTTAAAATATTTTTGGCGACTAAAAGTAAACGTAATATTTAAAAAAAAATGCATTACCTTTAGGCTCTATATTCTAACAAAATGGAATATTTTAAAAGTAAATTAGGAATTAATATTGTTGTCTATTCGGAGCACATTCTTTTCGTAAGTATCACAAGCAAATTCCAACTGATAAAAGAACCAAAAAGCTTAAAAGTACAAAGAACAAATAAAATCATATTACTTTTGAAAAGGAAACCGGAAAAGAATGATAACTTTGATATGAAAGGAAAGTACGGCCTGTAAATATTTTTAAGTCTGTATCTGCCTTCAGTGTGATAAAAATAAACTTGTTTTAAAATTTGAGCAAATTAGTTTCAAAAGATACGTAAGGCTTTAAAAAATACAATCATTAAACGAAGCAGCGTAGTTGCACATTTGAAATAAAATCATAAGCAAGCTAAGAAAACTGTTTTCCAAACAAAGCATTATTTTCTAAATGCAAAATAACTGTAATGAAGAGATGTTTAGAGGAAAACATTTTATTTGCTATATTGGCTACTCAGTATAGATTTTCAGCTTTTTTTTCTATACAAAAACGTTTTCTTCTTAACTCAAAACACTTCATATTTTCCATATTATTCAGTTTTTTAAGTCTGTTGTTTTTATTTATACCACAGTCTTAAACTAGTTCGTAGCTTCCACCACTACTGCTGAATTAAATTTTTAACACATGCGTTTCTAATCAATAAACATTAAATCTTTAAGGTTTTCAATGTTATAAACTTCGGAACTTGCATTTTCGTAGAAAAATGAAACTTGAAACTTCAACATTTTTATTTCAAACGAAAACAAAATTTACATTTTTAGCCTAAACTTCACAACTTTCATCAACTTCACAAATTTTATCATTGTTTAGATTTTAGTTCTCACTTTTTCAAAATAATAAAACCAACAGCTTTTAATTCAATAAACTTTGTAAACAACATCTCTTACACTAACAATAAACTTTAAAACGTGCACCTTTCAAGTGACAAATGCAGCAAAGTTGTTAAAAACTGAAAAAAAGGAATGAAGCAGAAAGATACCACCCCTAAGCCTGGGCTAAAGCATATCTACATATAATGCACCTCCCAGCTCGGTTATATCTTTCACAGACTGCAGTTTCGTTTTTATTAGAAATCATAAGTTTGGAATTGGTAGAAACTGAGTTATATGCAGAAACATCTTATAGAATGTGTTAAAATTACATTGGCTACCAGTTTTTTTTGGCTCTCTTACCTTCTATTAGATGTTTTCTGCACCCAGCTCTGTTACTACTTATTCCAAACTGATGAGTTCTAATAATAACGAAACTGCAGTCTGTGGGAGGAACTAAGGTGGCGGTTAAAAAAGAAAGTTTAACGTTTCAGCTCACACTAACCTTCCTAAATTCAACCTTTCCTTACAAACTTTAAAACATGTACTGAAATAATAATCATTTTTTTTTTAGTATTTCAACATTATATTCTGTCAATCTATTTTCTATACAGACAGAATCAAATTTTAAAGATTTTGCTTCATGCTAAAAAACTCAAGAATATCCATTTCAATAAGCTGCTGAAAGTAAAATAAGATTAGTATTGTTCTGCCAATCATAAGAGATTTAAAATAAGAAATTCTTCCCTCATAAATAAGAAATAAAATTTTTAGACTTTGACCTCTTCCTCTGATATACAACTTATCCTTGAAATTCACAGAGGCTTAAAGTTTTTTTTTCTGGTTTTTTACTTTCTTTCTTTGAGTAGAATGTAAGATACTGATGTAAGGGAAAAGTAACGCAAAAAGATTTTCCTTTAGAATTTTAAATCAAATTCCATACACTACGAGCATTTTTCCTCGAAAAACTTTTTTGTTGCCTAAAAACGTATTTTATCGGAGGAGAAAAAAAGTTTATAAATTATGTGTTTAAAACAAATTCAGTCATGGACGGAATAAAAAGGGGGAAAAATATGTCTGTATTCTGTGATTTTTTTAGATAGTAAATCACTACAGCTGCATTCATTGGTTAAAAACTCGGCCGCGAGAAAAAAAAAAAAAAAAAAAAGAAGATAAAGAAAATAATAGGGTACGGTTTACTACTACAAGGATTGTCAACAGGTGTTTTCCCATTACTCGATATAGGGATAAATATTACTTATCTTGATATGGCAGCCTGTTGATACAAAGGAAGATTTATATATACGTGATAGTTCAAAAGTTTTTAAGAGGAGGACAATATCACATTTTTGCTATATTAGTGTTTTATTGCGAATGCATGTTATTAACCAAGCAAATGGAAAATGACATAATTTTTATGTGCAAACCAAGTTAGAAAATTTCACTCTTTTTGTAGAAAAACATTGAGAAAAAAAATCCTTCATTGAAAGCATATTCCTCTCTAAGTTCTTCTTGTATAAGAAAAACAAACTGAAACTGCCAACATTTTAAGCATCTCTGTCACAAATTTTCAAACTAGACAGTTTTAAAAAAAATCTTGATTTTCTAGAAGAACATGAAAATTATTAATTTTCATTTAAAGTAGGCGGAAAAAAGAAACCAGAAATACAGAACTCAGGTAGCACACTTAACGTTGAAACGTTTTAAAATGGTAGTCACAAGGTTAACAGCCATTTCAAAACATTTATGAAACGAAGTGCATTACTTGGAAATGGATTAAAAAAAATGAAAAAAACTCAAAATGTATTTATCTATATAGGTTGCATTAATAGAAGTATCTATTATTCGTAGTAGTTATTAGTAAGCAACTAATAAAGTCTATAATACTGGTCAAAAATAATTTAAGGCGGATTTTTCTTGATATTTGATGATTTCCATTATACGAAATTAGTTTTAAATAAATACAAAAATGATATTTATTTCCCTTTCTCTGACAAAGGAAATATTTACAAAACTTACCCTTTTAAACATCGTATATGCCAGTTGTAAATTATTCAAAATGCATACGGACCGTCAAAAATGTTGAAATACATTGAAAGCAAAATAATTATGCGATTGATTCACATTTCGGAAAAATAATAAAAACATTTCTTTATTTTTTTCACTAACATGTTAACACTTTCAGAGAAAATAAGAGAAATAATTAGAAGTAACATAAAGAAAATTTTAGAGGACCTTTAGCTCTCTACATTTTATAGCAAACACCTTCTATACAGTTACTATCTTTCCCAATGATTTGAAATTACTGGAGCTTAAATAGATGCACTAGATACTCTCATTCTATGAGCAATTACCGACTTTTACAATAGTATTGGCATCACGAACTTGAAAGTTCTTATTAGGCTATGTTCCTAAACTTTCAATACTTAAGGCACGCAACAACACCTTTACGCTTCAATTTTATCACGCATTTTTGTATTGGTTCTTTTATTTTTCTAACATTCACAATTCAATATTAGAGAAATTTGTTAGAGAAAAAGGCATGCTGCGTTAATTACTCTCGTAAGAAAAGAAAAAGTAGATAAATAAACAGTAATGCATTAAACCCTTATTTGGAAACAACATTACTTCAGCTTAATAATTAAAGATATATTTCGATGGTTTAGACTAGGGGTGGCCAACCCGCGGCACCCGTGCCACAGTGTGGCACGGCAGAGCAGTAGAAGTGGCATGCGAAGACTTGTTGAACTTTTTTTTTAATTAAGGAAATAATGCCAAAAACTAAGATTTTTACTGCGATAAATGCTAAGATAAGCTGACATGTTTTTAGAGGCTGGCATACTATTTGCCAAAACAATTGTAAGTACTTATCGTTAGTTTCGGATATCGAAAAACGTCTATGGCATTACAGACCATGCTTTGTAAAGCATTTCTCTCATGAGCAAGAAAAGTGAGACAACTCAAAAAAAAAAAAAACAGATTTGGAGAAAATCACGGATTTTTGCAACAGTTATTTTAAGAGTCTCACTTATCACAATCCGCGCAAAAGAACTACGAAGTAATGTTTGCTGGTTAATTCTTTTAAGTTAATAATGAATACTTATCAAATTAGAAATTTTTTCCGCTAAATTTTTAAATTTCAATGATGTTTCAGCACTGATTATATCGCGTTTGTGCCACCACGTACAAACTATGTAAGCTAGCTTCGTGTGAGTTTTACGCAAGAAAAAGTATTAAATTTGGATTCTGAACCACTTGTTAGTACGTTATTTCAAAGTTTTGAGTTGCGACATTTTTCCTGCTCATGAGCGATATTTGTGCGTAACACGAATAAATTTTGGATGCTGTCGAAGAAATTTTGGATTTATGCTAAATCATTGAAATATGTGATATCCATTCAAATGAAAAATACTTACGCGGTTTTAGAATTTGAGAGAATGTATTTTAAAATACCTTGAAGGAATGGGGCTTCTTACTTAATAATGAAGATTAGCAATTGATTTAGCTACTTCACACTTTATTATCCGACGTCTAAATAATTTAAATTTAAGATTGTAGAGAAAAAACTATGTTTCCTAACCAGTATAGATCATATACGTTATTTCACAATGAATTTCTCAACTTTGAAGTAAAGAGATAAACACATTTCACACTAATACTGGAAGAAGCTACTCATAGTTAATAATGTCCCCACGATAGATAATAAAATTTTATATATCTTTTGAAGTATACATTCAGTTTTGGGGTTGAGTTCTAAGCTGATAAAAAAACTACTGACCTTTTCAAATTCTTTGCCTATTTCTTCGCAAGGCATTACTTGTTATCCACCTGAAATTAAAATTAAGTTTGCCGACTTGCTGTATATTAAAGTATTGAAAATCAAGTATAAGATCTCACTTCAATTGCAAGTCATCCAAATTATTTTGAATTTTGCAAATGTTACCAACTTTTTTTTTTTTTCAAATTTACACGCTTTTGCTGTTTAGCGTTGTAAAATTGGTACAAAACAAGTTTTTGTTAACAAATATTTTTTATAACGAATAAAAAAATCAAACACCCTTGAATGTTAATTGATGCACTTAAAACACTTTAAGATGATAGCTTTTCTAGAATTAATCCTAAAATTAATGCCTGTGTGAAAAAGTTACAAATTTTTGAGCCACATTAAGTTCGGACTGTTTAATTTTTAGAAGTTAATGTTTCACGTTATTTGTTTATATTTTAAGCATAATCTAACTGACTGAACTTATAAACCTATTTTTATTTATTCATTTGTATTATTTAATTTTCATACTCAGACTTAGTTGAAAAAATGTACTATTTAAGTAAAAATCACATAGTCAGTCAACAAATAATCTTTTTCAACTTTTTAAAACTGTTCAGCTAGTTGAAAAAATTTAGAGTGGCACTTCGACCTTTTTCTCCTCAGATAGTGGCACTTTTCCCAAAAAGGTTGGCCACCCCTGGTTTAGACTATATACTAGTACACTTCATGATATACTAACTTATTCTAAGTCAGGCTAGTGTATGCTAGGTAGCTTTTCAGGAGGCAATAAAAAAACGTTTATATAATGTATCGTTTGCGAGTTTTAATACAAAGAATTTTTCTATTTGTAGGAAACATTTGGAGTCACTCTGTTATTTTTAATTAAATCAGCTGGAAATAATAATCAAGTTAAGAAAAAAAATATCTATTGTCAATATCTGGCGCTTGCTGGCTTACGTCTAATCCATCGACTTGTTTAAATAAAACAGAAATAAACTAATAGTAATGGGATATCCAGCTGTTAGTAATACTCAGTTAAATAAATGTAATAATCAATCCAAACAATATCTTAAATGTAGATTTTAACGCTTTATAGGAACATTTAACTGTGGTCGTAAAATTCGAGAAAGCATACTAAAATGGATGCAGAACGCTTAATTTCGCACTCTTTCTCCAAGAAAGGAAAAGTAACGCTACGTTGAATATCTCTAATTCATCTGGCGTTTTTTTATCACTCCTTTACACTTACTTTCTAGAAAAGACTCGGTGACAGTTTCGTGCCAAAATGACGGTTTCTTGCTCTTACTGCTATTGAAACTGCAACCATACCTATCCCTCTAGAGCAGAGAAAAGGTGTCAGAATTTTACGATCAGAGATAGGCGTTGGAACACCTCGGGCTAAAGTGTTCCGTTAGCCGAGGAATAGAACATTAACGTCGTAGGCTTTTTTTGTGAGACTGTAAATGTTATCAACTGTTCCAATTTCGTTTTATTGGTTAAATCGAAGCATTTGTCATTTGAGAATAGTTCGTAAAATACCGCTGAAACGAGGGGAAAAAGAGAAACTTTAAGCTAGCTGAAGAGTTCTGAGGTAAAAGAAAAAGAAAAAAAAATCGCAAACATTTTCTAAATGTTTGCTATCAACAGTTTAAACATTTTATTTTCTTTTATTTTAATCTCACTGGCATTTCATTCAGTGCCATTTTTCAGAAATTTCGAGGTATTTTAATGGCCCTTCCTAGTAATAAATTTTTCTTGAAAGCTTTTCGTTTAAATAGGATGTACTTCTAGAAGTCCGTAACTAGTACATAAACAATATGTGCTTTACTTGCTTGCTAAATAATAAAACGTTATTTTTCTTACGATCGTATATTTAATACAGTTTTTGTCATATGAAAGGGAAAATCTTTGCTTTTTACCCAGATGAGCTGAATTTGATTCCTATCATAATATATAATCACAATTTCAAACTGTTATCGGGGATTTTTACTTATTTTGAAAGGTTTTAGAGCTGTATGTAACATTAAACTTAAAGGGAAACACATCTCGGCACAAGGGCGGATCCAGAAAATTTTTAAAGGAGGGGCGATTGATTTTTATTACTTACTTTTCACTATGCATACTGGTTTACAAATATTGATCATAAAGGATCGATTCTGAACCATTTCCGGAGGCCGAGCCCCAATGTTTCTTCCCCCAACTTCACTAAAACCTACATAAAATTGTATTTTTAGAACTTCAGAACCTATAAATTACGGGTGAAGAGTGCCCCAAGGGAGGGGCGATCGCCCCCTCGCCCCTGCCTTGTATCCGCCCCTCAGGGCTGCAGGTAGAACACTATACTAGAATGCAACTTAACTTGACACTAAACGTCACTACGGGCGGAGCCAATAAGAGCGCACAAGCAGTCAGCGATCTCCTCTAATTCGCCAAGTAGGCTGTGACGTTTTATTTAGCTCGTTTTTCATAGGCTAACGTCACGCTGACGTCACGATGTTGTTGTCAAGAAAGGTTGCAGTGTAGTATGGTGTCACATATTACGTTAAACAACCTACTAGAGCACCGATGTTTGGAAAACATGTTTACTTATAAATTGTTGACTTGATTCACTTGTTAAAGGGCCATTCCCCGAAAAATTAAACAATTTGTTCCACACGTGACTTATCTGTATTTAATTTTAAAGTGTTTAGTAAGCAAAACTTTCTTTTACTAAGCAATTAGGGCCCTGCTCCACATTAGCGGAAAACGCGAGCGTAAAGCAGATTCGTAAAATTGATTAAATGGTGTTCCTATGGAAAATATCCGGATTTTCGGTTTCTGCCTTCGGTTTCGGTCGCGCTTTCCGCTGATGTAGAGCAGGGCCCTTACACGCGCATGTGTTCTTCTTTATGATAAAGATTGATGTATATTATATTTTTCAAATATTATCGATGTGAACATAGTTCTGCAACCTATAGGACGAAATGCCTGATTTTCTGAGAATGGTTCCTATTTTTCTCTTCCAGAAACTATCATTAAAACATAACTATCAGGAAAGCAAAGAATATTTTGAATAAATTTGCAACAACAGTATCGAAGGATATAGGGCTAAAATCGTGAAATATATCTAAAGCAGATGTTCAAAACTGTGTCCCACACGTGGCAAGTAAATTTCATTAAAAAAATAAGTTTAAAAATAAAGTAGAAAAAGTGCGTAATAAATCGCATGAGTCAAGTACTTTCACCAGGTCAACAAACTTTTGACTTTCAGTCCTTTTTAATTTATGTATATATGAAATTATAGGAAAAATTTAGTCCAAATTGTCCCACACATGACAGTGAAAGCCCCCTCTCCTTATAGTCGTTGCACTGTATCTTACTGTAAAAATACGTTAGTTAAAACGTACAAAAAGTAACTAAAAATCAATTAGCTAAACAAACAAAGAAGAAAAAATTGCAGAGCAATCCTATACACTTTTTAAAAAAACAGAAATCATTTGTCTAATTTAATCAGTTTTAAACTTTTAAAAATGAAGCGAGTAATTGAGACATTGTCTCTTCACTCAAACAATAATTGATTAAACATGTAATTAATTAAAAGACCGGCATTTTCTATTTTTGCCATCAATTTCCCGCATGAAGAAACTAATTCATTGCATCTGAGAGGAAGGCAAATTGATGGAGTTCCCTTGGCGGTGAGAACTGCTACTACGCTTTCAGCAGTTTCTTGGGGAGTGTGGAACAATGTGAAGAAGATAAGAAAACTTTCATTTTTGAAAAAATGAAAATTTATATTGAACATTATAGTGCGTAAAAAATGACGGGACATTTTATGATACACTCGCAGTCTAATGTGTTTATTTTCTGGTGCGAAAAATGTAAATTGAAAAAAAAAAAAAAAAATGGAAAAATACCCCTTGCCTCATGGACGCGGCAAAGTGATAATTGAAATATTTTTTCAATGAAAACTTTAATTTCTGAGAATTAAATGGAAATTCCACAAAATATCAATATGAGCATTAAAATATCCTTATTAATAAAATTTTAGCTATTTAAACAATAGGAGACCAAAAACCCGAACTTATTAGGACCATAGATGGTTAAGTTTTTCTAACATAACCGATGAATACCACTTAGAAAAATAGCATGCCATTTATTCAAAATAAGTGGTCTATACCATATGTAAGTATATATGAGCCAATATTTAGAAAAGTGCGAATTTGAAGTTGAAGTTTTCTGATAAAAAAATTTTTTTGCAGAAAAAAACTAATATTGGATTTTAAGTCTAAATTGGGTCTAAATGCAAGAAAATAAAAGGGGGGAGGTCAAGGAAGTTATTTACCCCCTCCTTAGATTACCCCCTTTTAAGCCGTTACAGATCTGATGAGTGTTACAGATCTGATGTTAATATGAGCTACGTATTTGAGTTTATGCTTTCAGTCTTCGTTAACATCTCTAAATATGATATCATTTCCTTGCATTTTTAACATAGAATTAAGATAATTATATTAAAATATATATATTAGGTTAAAAAATCAAATTTCATTATAAAAAAGCATTTCTTGGAAATAAAAATGAGCGATAAGGTTTTTAGATAAAATAAATTATGAGATTACCAGATCCAAGCTAATAAAACATTTGTTTTGTTTTGAAACAACACACAAATTCAACTTTTTCAACATACAACTCTGCTGCTTGCTTTTCTTTATTTAGTTGCAGGAAATTTAATTTCTTGATCAGAAATTCAAATTTAGCATGCTAGTTATTATCTAGTTATTTAGCGAAGTTATGAGAAATTGAAGTACCAAAAAATAAATAAATAAATAAATAAATAAATAAATAAATAAAGAAAATAATAATAATTAATTAACTTAATTTCTGCAGTGTCAATTTTTCTTATTTTACTAACTTCTATTGTTATGTCATACAAACCACAAATGAAGCAATTGTGCTAAAACTCATTGCTTTTCATTTTTTAAGAACAAAAATATTCAATATATATGGCTAAAACCTATGATTTTTGCTTTTTACAATTCTGAAACGTGTGAGTTAGTTCTGTAACATATTCGCTGTTTTTCAATGTTACCGTTCTGACTGTTACCGATCAGACAAACTGACAAAGTTTTTTTTTTAATTTCCGAGTCGATCGCACTAAACCAGGGGTGGCCAACCTTTTTAGGGAGTGTGCCACTATCTGGAGAAAAAAAGCTCAGTGTGCCACATTGTATTTTTCTAACAAACTGAAAATTTTTAAAAAGTTAAAAATAGATTTTAGGTTGGCTGACTATGTAATTCTTACTCAAATGAAACCTTTTTTTTTCTCGTAAATCTGAGCAATTGAAATCTAAATTATAATAAAGGTAAAACAAGTCCGAACTTAAGAGTTATCATTAATAAACACTTTTACAAGTTCTGTCAGCTTGATTATGCTTAAAAAAGAAACTAATAACATCAAACATTCTATTCTAAAAATTAAACAGTCTGTACTTAATGTGGTTCATGAGTCTGTATCTTTTTTACCAAGTCTTTAATTTTAGGATTAGCTCTTGAGAATCCTAAGTTTAATTGTTTTAAGTGCTATCAATTAATATTCAACGGTGGATAGATTTTTCTGCATTCATAACAAAAAATATTTGCTTAGAAGCGTATTTTCAACCAAATCTACAACAGCATCAGACGGCTAAAGTGTGCAAATGTGAAAAAAAAATTGTTAGTATAAATTTCCAAATTTCTATACAACGTGGATGACTTTCTGTTAAAGTAAGCTCTTGTATTTGATTACCAATGCAAAAGGTCAGTAATTCTTATTTGGATTTCAGAAGGGTAACAAGTAGTGTCTTGCAGAGAAATAGACAAAAAATTTGAAACGATCAGCATTTTTTTAATGATCCTGAAAATCATCAAACCTAACACTGAATGTATACTTAAAATAGGTGTAAAATTTTTATATCATTGGAAAATTATTAAATTTGGGTTGATACTTTCAGTATTAAATTTAATGTTTTATTCTTTTTTCTCCAAAGTAGAGAGAAAGAAACTGAAGTTTCGTCATAAAAGAATGTAGATGGCCTATACTGGTTTAGGAAACTTTTTTTGTACTATCTTAAATTTAAATTACTTAAACGCCGGATAATAAGAGACGACATAGATAAATCATTCGCCCCCAACTCCCCAAAGTTCTAAAATATTATGACCATTTTTCCTTTGAACAGCTATTGCACATTTCAATGAAGGAAAAACTTGCCATGCTCTCATATTCTCTTGGGAAAAGTTCACAAAACATTCAGAGCTCTAATTCGTAGTTTGTTAATAGTGAACTCTACAGGGTGAACTCTACAGCAGAGAAAAAGTCTCATTCTTTTTTTCAAGAAGTTTGGGATAATTTTATTTCCCAGATTATTTTCAAATAATGTAACGAAAACAATTTAAGGATCTTCATTTGTGCAACCATATACCGAATTTTGTCCAATCTGGTTTCTTAATTTTACTTGCAGAGTTTTTTTTTTTTTTTTTAATTTCATCACCCGTAGCTGAAACTATTACAGATCAAGAATCTATTCAGCAGCTTCGAAAGTTTCATTCGTGTCAAGCACAAATATACTTTACAGAATATTGCAGCGTCACAGCTTTCGTTGGATGTCCGAAGCTAACGCTAAGTACTTTGCATTATTGAAGTTAAGACAATTTGTAAGTCATCCTCTTGACACTAAATCGTCATAATACACTAGGTGGCCAAAAGTATCCGGACACTTTCAAAAATTCACATTTTTACATATAGCTCGAGAAATAAGTGATCAATTGTTCTTTAACTTTAGTCATACAAAATATAGGCTTCACCGAACATTTCCAAGTTGAAATTAAATTACCCTTGCATTTGGGGGACGACAATAAGGGGGGTTGAAAGAAAAACCGCTTTTTGACCATAACTCTTCGAAAATAGCTCGGAATAAGCTATCAATTTCAGTAATTAATTAGCATACTATGTATAATTACTGTACAAATTTTTATGAACGTACCACTCTTACTTCTGAAGATATGAAACATTTTTGAAAAAACGGCAATTTTATTTGAAGGGTTTTTGCTCATAACACGCAGAGTTTTTGATCAAACCTTATCACAACTTCAGGAAAGATGTCAAAATACAAGAGAAAGAACATACTAAAGCGGTAAATAAAAATATTAAAAATTCGATGAGATATGAACGTTAAAAGGAAATAATTTTTCACGGCGCATGCGCGAACGACAGAAATTTATAACTACAAAAATATTGTAGCCTGATTTATACTCCATCTTATAAAAAAAGTTTCAGTTGAATATCATGAAAAATGAAAAAGATATCAGCGATCTAGTGAGCTGTATTTCATTCATTTCGCAGACAATACATAAATAGTGAGGGTCTGTCCACAAAGAGCTATTTTTAAATTAAAGGTTATTGCGTCGTCTTTCAAAACCAACGTTTCAGAGGGTGTCTGGATACTTTTGGAAACGTACGTATAAGGTCTTTTTGGCCGAACAGACGAAATGTGACTTCTATGCCGAATATAAATTTTCAAACTGTATACAATTTAACATTGAAAAAAAATGATCGATTGTCACCACACTATTTGTGGACAACCCCTCACTATTTATGTATTGTCTGCGAAATGAATGAAATACAGCTCACTAGATCGCTGATATCTTTTTCATTTTTCATGATATTCAACTGGAACTTTTTTTATAAGATGCAGTATAAATCAGGCTACAATATTTTTGTAGTTATAAATTTCTGTCGTTCGCGCATGCGCCGTGAAAAATTATTTCCTTTTAACGTTCATATCTCATCGAATTTTTAATATTTTTATTTACCGCTTTAGTATGTTATTTCTCTTGTATTTTGTCATCTTTCCTGAAGTTGTGATAAAGTTTGATCAAAAACTCTGCGTGTTATGAGCAAAAACCCTTCAAATAAAATTGCCGTTTTTTCAAAAATGTTTCATATCTTCAGAAGTAAGAGTGGTACGTTCATAAAAATTTGTACAGTAATTATACATAGTATGCTAATTAATTACTGAAATTGATAGCTTATTCCGAGCTATTTTCGAAGAGTTATGGTCAAAAAGCGGTTTTTCTTTCAACCCCCTTATTGTCGTCCCCCAAATGCAAGGGTAATTTAATTTCAACTTGGAAATGTTCGGTGAAGTCTATATTTTGTATGACTAAAGTTAAAGAACAATTGATCACTTATTTCTCGAGCTATATGTAAGAATGTAAATTTTTGAAAGTGTCCGGATACTTTTGGCCACCTAGTGTATCATTATATTTATCAGTTCAAGGGTTTTGGTTTTTATCAATATTTTTGGACCGACATTTTCCCCTCAATTTTGGAATTTTTTCAAAAAGTCTTTGCGTGCCACTGTTACTGCTCTGCCGTGCCACATTGTGGCACGCGTGCCGCGGGTTGGCCACCGCTGCACTAAACCAAAATCAAACACGTGGTTTTTTCACTTGTAATAAAGGACTATACTTATATATAAAATAATTTTTAAAATAATAAAAACTGCGCATTTTAGAGCGTGTAACCGATCTGATGACTCAAATGACACACATTTTATAAAATCACTTTAAAAAATCTTACCTACAATTTTAGATGCAGAAATGCAAATTTTTAATTACGATTCGATAAAACTTTCCACCAGGTACTCAGTATCACGTGGTATAGGCGCAGGAAATGATTTTGGGAGCCTAAACATAGATCGGAAGTTATTGTTACCACTCTGACGGTGGAACTTGGGACACGCTTATTTCGCATCGGTTAGAAAATCAGAAATCGATTAAAACAAAAATGAAGTAAAATATTAACAAAGGGGTAAAAATAGAATCGTTTTTTGTGCAAGTGCGTTTTTTTGGGAAGTTAGAAAGTGCGCATGACCTGTTTGCATGCTAAGCTTTGCTACTGGGGACACGTTACCGTTCTGATTTTTGATGTATAAAAACAATATTTTCTAAAGATTTTTTTTTTTTCTGATGTTATTAGATGAAATGAAAGTAGAACCTTATCTTCTTTCTGGGGAATTTTTTCTTTTTAAACTAGTTATTGAAATACTAGCGAAAATTCACTTGGGACTCAAATTGGCACTTTTCTAAATATTAGCTCATATAGCATGCAATACACTACATAACATTAAAGTATGTAATTGGGATTTTAACAAAATTTAACTACAACGGACTCTAAGGGCCCTGCTCCACATTAACGTAAAGCAGAAAAATAAAGCAGAAACGTAAAATGGATTAAATAATTTTCCTATGGAAAGTACCCGGATTTTCGGTTTCTGCCTTCGGTTTCGTTCGCGTTTCCCGCTAATGTGGAGCAGGGCCCTAATTGTTTCTGCACATAAAGGAAAAATGAAAATTTTTTGCAATACTTCATCAACTCTGCGAGGAACTATTACGCAGTAATTAAACATAGGAAACTGAATGAACTTCTAAAAATGCAATACGCAAAGAGCAAGAAGTTCCAGCCAGAACTAAATGAGCCTACTTTCTCGATTACAAACACTGACATTCTATCATCTGATCAATATTCTCTTAATTATATAGGACTGCAAATGTATGTCTTCGCAGAGATATTTAAAAAAAAAAAAAAAGTTTGCTCGAGTCTGATTGGTCCCTAAACAGCTAATAGGGGGTCATTTTTTGATCTGCTCAAAACTTAAAGAAAAAAATGTTCAAATCAAAATGACAAACACCAGAAAGAAGCGTCCTTGTCGAGATGTTTTGAACAAGAGAAAGCTTGTTCAAACCTTCCTATTCAAAAAGGTATTAGGGGACAATGGCAGACTGACAGACACACATTTTCTGTCTCAAAACCCTACTTTCCAATTTTTGTTTTTGATATTTATTTAAAAATTTAACTTTTATATTTTTTTAAACTTGGGTCATTCCACGTCAAGTGATCCAAAATATGAGAAAAATTTTACCTTACATTTTTGTATTTCTTTCAAATTTGGCTCATCAATTGTACCCCTTGAGGTAATCAAGTCTCAATTTTTGGATTTTTATCTCTATTATTTTTTCATTTATGAGACTTTGAACTTTGGATGGATAAGGGAACATAAAAGGGACCATAACTCGACACCAAATATAGATAGAATGATTTGATAAATGGCATTTTAAAGTACGTTAGTTGCCACTTAATCTGATATGCAACATGACTAATTTGATAAAAATTTTCTTTTTCAAAAAATGAAATTTAAATTTTAAATTTAAATTTCTCGAAAAGCATATAATGAATTTTTTTGAAAAAATTCTCAAAAATTTTTATGTATTTTTTTCTATGTTTGTACAAATTTTTAAATTGGGATCTCAATGGGATCATATTTTTTTGAATTTTTGAATAAAACTGTATAGGAAAAAAATGATTATTTTTAGATTCTATTTATTTAAATACTAAGTTGTCTGGATGGTGATGGTCTAAAAAGTAGTAAACAAACATGAATATGTTTAAAGTGAGCTGGCATGAGCTTGTAGATTTGTCAGGTTCACCCCCTCCCCCCTTCCTCCCCCGCACAACCACTCTTTTTTAATTCAAAACTGTTCAAAACTGTTCAAAACGTTAAAAAAAAAACTTTGATACAAAATGAACAGTAAACTTATTTAAAGTTGGTAAATGGGTTTCCTTAAACTAGACGAAGTATCCCCCTCAAAACCCAAATGTACCATTCATACTACACTAATATGACGTCTAACCTGGGGATTGAATTGAGGATTATTTTCACCCTAGGTATATATATTGTTTTTCAGACGAAGTGTTTCTTTTTCGATCCGAACTTCAAAGTGTTCTTCCATTCAATATCTGAAACTTAACTTTATGATTCATTTCATCTTCTACTCCAGCACCAATCTTCAATTTTGAAGGGAGGAAATAAATGGGTCGCTCCAAGATCATAGCGAACATCAAACTAGCACTGTTTCTCCTTGTTCTCATCGTTTTTTCTATTCTTTTCGCACAAAACTGAAAATAAATGAAAATATCAGATCATATGTCTGTGTCCCCATAACTATCTTTCCACATTATCTAGTGTGCAGCTGTTATTTAATTTTTTTTAATTGTTTGTGTTCTTTTTCATTTTGTTGTAAAGGAAAGTAATGCAGCAAGATATATTTATATACATATATTAAACAAACACTGCTTTTTTGATAATAACCTCTCATGTTGTTTAAAATTCTTTACAGATTGCTCCCCCCTTACCCTACCTTCCCACTCCAAACTTTTATTTTCTTTATCATCCCGCCTAACCCCATTTCAAAGCCTTAGTCTCTACTGATGTCTGGTAGTGTTTCAGTTTGTTCTGTTTGTTACTCTTTCCTATTAGCTCATGAGCTTTGTCCAATAAGAGAAAGTAAAGGCAGTGATGGGGACTGACATATAACCTGATACTTTGATTTCTTTTCAGTTTTGCGTGAAAATAATGGGAACACATTATGAGAACAAGGGGAAATAATGCTATTTTGCTGTTTGCTATGATCTTGGGGCGAACCGTTTCTTTTCTTCCTCCAAAATTGAAGATTGGTGCTGGGGGAGGGAATGAAATGAATCATAAGTTTAAATTCAGATATTGAATGGAAGTACACTTTGTGAAGGTCGGATTAAAAAAGAAACACTTCGTCTATTAAACAGTATATACCTAGGGGGAAAATAATCCTCAAAACAATCCCCAGGTGAGACGTCATATTAGTATAGCGTTAATGGTATATTTGGGTGGGGGAAGGGTTGTACTTTGCCTTGTTATAAGGAAGCCCATTTACCAACTTTAAATAAGTTTACTGTTCATTTTGTATCAGAGAGGGTTTTATTTAGTATTTTAAACAGTTTGGGGGGAAAATGGTTGGGTCGGGAAGGAAGGGAGGGGGAGCTGACCAATCTACAAGTTAATGCTAGCTAACTTACCTAGAGTAAAAATAATAGTCAATTCAATCCCCAGTTTAGATGTCACAATAGTACAGCTTTAATGGTACATTTGCTTGGGGAGGGGGATACTTCGTCTAGTTATAAGGGCACCCATTTACCAACTTTAAATAAGTTTACTATTCATTTTGTATCAAAGAGTTTTTTTTAAACATTTTTAACAGTTTTGAATTTAAAAAAAGTGGTTGTGCGGGGGAGAAAGGGAGAGGGCGATGAACCTGACAAATCTATAAGCTCATGCCAGCTCACTTTAAACATATTCATGTTTGTTTACTACTTTTAAGACCATCACAAGCAAGAGAACTTAGTATTTAAATAAGTAGAATCTAAAAATATTCATTTTTTTTCCTATACAGTTTTATTCAAAAATTCAAAAAAATATGATCCCGTTGAGATCCCAATTAAAAAATTTGACAAACATAGATAAAATACACAAGAATTTTTGAGCATTTTTTCAAAAAAATTCATTATATGTTTTTCGAGAAATTTAAATTTGAAATTTAAATTTCATTTTTTTAAAAAGAAAATTTTTATAAAATTAGTCATGTTGCATATCGGATTAAGCGGCAACTAACGTACTTTAAAATTCCATTTACCAAATCGTTCTATCTATATTTGGTGCCGAGTTATGGTCCCTTTTATGTTCCCTTATCCATGGAAAAACGAGGGTTTTTCCAAAGTTCAAAGTCTCATACATGAAAAAATAATAGAGATAAAAATCCAAAAATTGAGACTTTTGATTACCTCAAGGTGTACAATTGATGAGCCAAATTTGAAAGAAATACAAAAATGTAAGGTAAAAAACGTTGGATCACTTGACATGGAATGACCCACTTTGATTTCTACGGTGCATTAAGCCACCTTCCTTCTTTTTTCGTTTTTCATTTCGTTTTATGGAAAATAGGCTAAAATTGACCTCAATTCATTTTTAAAACCCCGGATTTTAGGGCTGAGATAGTTTTGAAATTCTTTTGCGGTTTTTTAATGTAATGGAAGAATTTTTGGATTTTTGACGTTTCATTGTATTTAATTTGAAAACTTGAAATATATGTTTGAATATTGTACCAAATTGAGTTTTGAATTATATATATATATTTTTAATTAAAAAAAAAAGCCGTAAAAGATGTTTCTCGTCTTTCCAGATTTTTCATCTGAATTTCGTACACAGTAATCAACCTTTTTTGTAAAAACATTCTCTAAAAAAAAAAAAAAAAAAAAAAAATGGTCAGTGTATTTCGTTATAAATTATAGTAAGTTTCATACTGTGAGCTTATCTCAAAAAATATCCATATGCGTTTTGTTCAGAAACAATTTCAAACCCAGTTTAAATGTCAGTCAGTTATCATAAAAAAAAAATCTCATAAAAATTACATAACTTAATAATATCTATAGTTTTTTCAGGAGAAATGTAACAAAGTTTATGCTTGCATTAAAACATAGATATGTTTTATCTTAAAAAAATCTATTTTAATCAATTTATATTTCCTATTGTCAAAATCGTATTCGAAATTCGTGTTATAAAACATGGATTTTTAAAGGATATGAGAGCTTAAATACTTCTTAATACTGATTCTTATGTCACACAAGTTTTATAAAATCTACAATAAAATGATAAAACTCTTTCGAGAAATCAATGCTTTTGAATTAAAATTATTCTTCCACATTAAGAAAAATCAAATTAGAGTTCCCGCAACTTGCGTAAAAAAAACTTTGAAATAATTAAATATATTTTCTACTTGGATCATTTTAAAATATTAGTTTCGAAGCAATATAAATCCAATTATTTAAATGCAGAAAACTTAAATTGATGTCGCGTTTAATAACTTTTCTACTGACTTGAAAACAGTCGAAAAAGAAACCATCTTTTACAGATTAAGTTATCAAATGAAGCAACTACTTTATTTGTAACCACGATAGAAATAATTATTAATCATTACCCTTCTTCAACTGAAGCGAAATTATTTAAATTTATTGTAATGATCTAAATTGAAATTAGCAAACATGATACTGACAACAATTTTGATAGGATTTTTAGTACCAAATTTAAGATAATACCATTGTAATTGCGTGAGGTTTATTTTTATTTCAATTGGTTAATTAAAGAAATTTATAAAACACTATATCAGACGTCTTTTTGTATTCGGTTTCTCTTGAAATTATGTAAAATATTAAATAAGTTTCGAACAAGAGCAAATGCGACCACACAAGATTTTACTCTAGAGAGAGGAGGGAGGGGGGTATACAAAAGAAACAAATGCAGTGACTTTTTAAAAATTTGATGATGAAAAAATCTCATGTGTTGTTTCTTTTGCCTGTTTTTCTCTCACTATGCAAGATCTTATTTCTTTATCAAACTACATGATTTACCTCTCACTTTAAAGTTTTTCGTACCGGCTAATGGCGAAAAATAGATCCAAAGTCTAAAAATTGTTCCTTTTGAGTGAAAAAAAAGGAACACCGCCTTTTTTTCCTGTTTTTGAACCATAGTACTTAAATGAATAGCGTCCGAAAATTAAGGCACATTGGTACGGTGGGATAGAACGTCGTGTTCATAATGGGAAGGGCAGGAGTTCCAATCCGGGCTAAAACATTGTTTTAATGGGTTTCTTCTTTAGCAGAATTTTAATCCAACTTTCCATTTTCACGTGCATCATTCCTTTTTTTGTAGGCACCTCATGAGTTTAGTAATACTTCTTTAAATTTCAAAAGGGAAGAAGCATTTTAAAGATGTTTTTACCCTATTGACACAACACCGAACCCAGACAGCGTAAGGAGCAAATTAGTTTCGTTTTAATTGGTCCAACCAGTCACATGACCCTTTTTTGTGAATATTTACCTCAAATATTCACACAAACTTGATTGTTATCCAATAACTAACACAACTTTAAATTACAGAAGCGTAAATGTAAATAATACTGGAAAAAATAGTATAAAATAATGAACAACATTTTGAACAAGAAGTTCTGTCAAGAACTAAACGAGCCTACTTTCCCGTACATCGACATCGGCATTCTAGCATCTGATCATTATTCTCTTGATCATCTGAGACTAAACATGTCAAACATACCTTTTTAGCACTTAAAGCTGATTTCTAAAAGCAAAATATACCCCTCTCATCAGATGAAATAGAGACATAAAAAGTAAATAAATGAATAAATGAAGTTTTGTCGCACCTTTTAAAGAATGTAACTGTTACAGTTCTTCCGTAGAAAAATTCCTCAATCGTTTTCAAAAAAAAAAAAATAATAATAAAATAAAAGTACAAAGTACATCAAAACACATTTTATCAAAGAAAGAAAAAAAAAGAAAAAAAAACTCGTCCGTTAATAAAATGTCTCGAATTTCACTTTTAATCTGTTGCCAGTTGTTAAATATAAATAAAGAATAAAATGTTCTCGTGAATGAAAAATTTTTGTTACAAAAAAAACATCGTCTGCCAAAAAAAAAAAAATAATAATAATAAATAAAATAAAACAAATGAATAAATAAACAAAAAATCGTCTGCACAGTCAGTCATTTTTTTCTGAGCCTGCATTTCCGCCATGTTTGCGGAGTCGGAGTCGGAATCAGAGTCCTCACAGAAGATTACTCAGAAAAGTACTTTACAAACATTATTTATCAAAACCATTTTGTTACAAAGTTAGTTTGAAGGAAATCCGACTTTAAGTTCAGGATCAACATTCAACTTCAATTCCCCGTAGACGCTAATGTTAATTTTTTTTCTGAACGGTTCAATATTGAACGAAAAATGGTTCAAATCAAAAAGCGAAATATGGGAATGTATGGAAGCCTCTCCGAGATCTTTCAAACAAAAAAAAGTTTATTCCATTCGGACGGTTCACTCAAAAGTTATTAGGTGGGGAAAGGTTGCTTGAACGGTTCAATGTTGAACGAAAAAGTGTTCAAATTGAAAATTTAAATACGGTAATGAAGTATCCTTGCTGAGATCCTTCGAACAAAAAAAAGTTTATTTAAATCGGACTGTTCACTCAAAAGTTATTAGGGGTGACAGCTTGCTTGAGCGGTTCAATGTTGAACGAAAAATTGTTCAAATCGGAAATGTAAATACGGGAATGAAGTATCCTTGAAAAGTTCTTTCCAACAAAAAAAAGTTTGTTCAAATCGGACTGTTCATTAAAAAGTTAGTATCGCGGGACCGGTTGTTTGAACGGCTCAAAGTTGAACCAAAAATTGTTCAAATCGAAAAATCAAATATGGGAATGAGCTGTACTCGCCGAGATCTTTCCAACAAAAAAAAGTTTGTCCAAATCGGAATGTTTATTCAAAAGTTATTAGGGGGGGGGGGGACAGACAGACCGACCGAGAGACCGACACACAAATTCCCCATCTCAATACCCTACTTTCAAATTTTTAATTTTTCGATATTCATTTTACCTTTTTATTTTTTTAACTTGGCGATATTTTTTGTACTTGGCGATATTTTTTGGACTTGGCGATATTTTTTAGGTTCATTAAGCTACTTTTAATACTTTTTTCGTCTTTTTTATATTTTTAACACGAAAGTAGGCTAATAAAAACGATAAAATACCTTTAATACCTAAAAAAATGCGCGTCATTCAGTTTTTTTGTTGAAATAATGGAAAATTAAACTTTTACCAATAACCCGCTTTTTTTAGGTTTGAAAACCTCATTTTAGTAAGTGTCTTAAAATCAATCAACGAGTCTTAAAGCGGAAAACTTATTTGCTTAGTACTAAGAGGCTGAACTTTTGTGTTAGTTTTCTCAATATGCACAGATAAAAAAGACGTTGGCGATAAACTTTCGAGGATGTTTTGTAAAGATAGAAGAGTAAGAATGATTTCTTTCCCGATTTGCATTCTTTAATAAATCAGTTTCTAAAGGTAACACAGGCAAAAGCATCAAATATACAGGAAGGTTTCTTTTAATAGAGAATTTCTCTCATGAATTCTTACCCAACTTGAAGTTTTTTTCTCACATCATTTCAAAAAATGCAAAATTGCATTTTCGTTATGCGCATCTTATGGAGCCGAAATTGTTTATCTTGATTAAAGAATTAAATTTTTTGTGATTTTCTAGTCTTAAAAATTTATTAATTCTCCATCTCCCGCTTAGAAGTGCTGCACTTTGTCATCCTCCTTTAAAAAATGAGAGTCCTCTATCACCCCTTGATCATTGGTCTTCTTCATTTCAAAAATATAATTTATCAATGTCACTTAAAATGAGAAGAGCTTTGTTATCCTCCCCTCCGAAGAAATATAATTTTGTATTATACTCTAGATGAGTCGAGTATTGTAATCTGTTTTGAAGTAAAATTTCTTTCCACTCCTTTGGAGGAGCTGATCTTTGTTATCTTCCTAATTTAAAATTAAAATTTTGCCATCGCTTTTCTTAAAAAACTAAACTTATAAACTGAAATTTAAAAGAAGTAGTTTAATTTTTTTTGCTGAAGTAATACTAAGTTATTGCTCTTCTATTTATACTTTAAAGATTCTTCAGTTTCGAACTTAATTCTGAATGAAAATGAATAAACAATCTAAGCGCCTCTAGTGGGAGTAACTAATGCAATCGACGTTCTTTAAAAATCAGATGTGTAAGAACTAAAGTTATTCTGTTATGGGAAACAATTGCTTAAAGTAGTGACATTCGTCCTTAGTCGATATTTCCATTAACAGTAGTGACTGAAACGTGAAGGTCACTGAAGGACCCTTGTCTTATGACGGTCACAAAACGTCACAGTAAAGTAGTAAGCAGCTTGCAGTAACTTACGAATGTCAGCCCGCCGCGATGTCACAAAATTACGCTACACAGACTTTTTCAAAATTTCAAAGTGACAGTCAGAAATTAATTGTTTCAGGGAAGCCGCAGTGGAGTTACATGAAAGATGTCAAAAATGAGTCCCAATGTGACTCCTGTGAGACGTGACAATTCTGTTACTTTGTGTCCGTGACCGTTGTGACACGGAGTGACATTCCCAGCATTTTGACGTGACATGTGCGACAGGAATAGTACTATTCGACATATTACTACTGACTGCGACTTGGTACTACTCGACATATCACAAAACTATTTTAACTAAGGATTCACTAGATAATGTCTTATACAGGTTAAAACCCATGGGAGAAAAATGCAATGTTTTACCCTTATCGGTAGTTTTGTAAATCACCACAAGGTAGCTTATTCAAGCTCTGGAGTTGTGAATAAATTACAGTGCAATAAACTAAACATTGCAGACGGTAAATTTAGAATGGTTTCTAGGAATTTGAATATTTTTTAATCCTTAAAGACTATAAAACATCAAACATTACAGCAAAAATAATATGCCAACTGATGTAAACAAACTTTTGCGTATCGATTGTTCAGAGCTTCCTAGCGGGTAAGTCTGCTCCTTTGAACGAGGTTACAGCCTGTATAAAACGTTATCGAGTGCCTTGCTTTAACTTAAAATTGTTTGATTCAATAAACCACGTCATTTCTACAGATGTCCCCGAAAAAATACATTACCCTTTATTTTTTGCTTTTATGTGCTAGCTTTTGGAATACTCTTCAATCTTTGCAGCAAATACTAAAGATTCTGAAAAAATTGTACAGTTTTCAGGATTTACAACATATCTGAAATTCAGATTGATAGCTTCAGATGCAAAAACGCAATCAACAGAGACCGTTTGAGATGACTAACCAATTCGATTAGCTAGTCTGGGGACTTTTGCCCGACTTTTAGCACAGTTCTATTAGGAAATGAAGCACTAACTTTTAAGGGTTAAAAAGTTATTATAGCGAGGGAGAGAAAAAATATGCATTTTACTACCTTACTCATCGGATTTTACGATTCCGGATGCTAAAAAGGCTGCTGCGTGCACTTGGAGATAGCGAGATTTGTTCGATTTTAAAATTTACTCTTTTTGGTTTCCCGACAGTCTAAAAAATTAAAATGGTTTTACTTTGCGTTGAACTGTGGGGGAAATAAACATGATTCCGAAAAAGGAAAATACTGAGCATAAATATAAAAAAGAAAAGAACAGAATATTTTCTGTTATTAACAAATTAAAATGGCCGGAATAAAAAATTCAGTCAAATTTTTAAACACGGTTTAATTTGTTTTTAATTTTCCAGTATAGAATTATTTATGTTAATTTTTTATAGAAGCTTTGTGAAAAGTCTCTAATAATAATATCTTTTCATTTAACCTTTTGAAAAAACGATGTCCTATATCAGCATTATGACCATACAGCATTTGAAAATATCTGAAATTTATAAAAGTCACGTGTTATCCGCTGAATTTAAATAAAAATGTGCAAATAAAACAATTGCGCTCGAAGATATTTTTAACGCTTCTGCAACCGAATTTGACGCATTGAAAATCTGAAGCAGTCCTCAAAAAATTTACTAAAACTTACTTTCGCGATTTGTATTTTAAATAAAAAATTAGCATCGTTCAGAGTAGCGTGGAAAAGCTATTGAATTTTTTGAAGTGTTGCATTGGATTGTTTTGCTAGCTTTTGGATTTTTTAAAATACAAAATGTCGAACTTTATTATTAAAAATCAAAATTACGCGTCTGCTCTTTTTCTTCCGCATTTTTGTGTGTTAATCGTAAAATTTAGTATGTCAAATAATGCTTAGTTCTGTGCACCTTTCTCGTTCGGGAGTTATTATACTCCCCTCCCCGACAGTCACCACATCCGTTTAAACCCCCACCAGGGTAGGTTTCGGTGCGATTGATGCGGTTTAAGTAAATAATTCTTACGACGTTTATTTATTCTTATTTATTTATCCATTCATTTTGTTCAGAAGGATCAAATACACTCAAGTATACTTTTCAAACATACTTTAAATCTATAGTGCAGAAAAAATAAAATATAAAAAAACACTTTTTAAATTTAAAGACTATTTCTGTCTGCTCATTCGCACTAAAAAGTATGAAATAAACGGTGAAAATGCGCTTTGGGTCCCTGTTTGGCGCATTTTCAAAAAGTCGCCAACTGGCGCGTTTTTCCTTGTTGTCTCGCGAATTGAAAGCTCCGAGAGACATTACGCAAAAATTGGCGACTGTTTGAAAATGCGCCAAGCAGGGACCCAAAGCGCATTTTCACCGTTTATTTCATACTTTTTAGTGCGAATGAGCAGACAGAAATAGTCTTGAAATTTAAAAAGTTTTTTTAATATTTTATTTCAAAGTTTTTTCGTTTTAAAATTTATTTAGAATTGCGTGAAGACAAACGCCGTTAAGCATAATTCACCGAGAAAATAACAAACGCCGTTAAAAATGCTATTCACTAACACTTTATTTTTTATTCATGAGAATATTTCGTTTTCAATTTTGTTAATTTATCAACTTACTTTGAGTCAAACGCCATCAAGCGTAATATTCAATTTGAAGAACTACCAATGCATTTTCTACAGCCCTTATTAGCCTTTTTTTAATAAGTCACCTAAGCAAATTTTTGAACTGGCCTAATATGTTGATTGTTAGCTAATCTCATTCGTTTCATTTCTTCTGCTTTAATATTGCAAGGTTTATCTCCAACAATTTCAGTCGGATTTAAAGCTTCCAGTCGTATTCCTGCTAATGATTGTACTCGACTCAACTCCACTATAAAGCGGAAGTGCGTTAAAGTTCATGCGTGGATTTAACTCTGCAACCGGAAGCAAAACGTGAAAACCATGACAGAAGCAAGTACAGAAACAGTCTTTAAAAAGCTGTAAATTAATACTTCGCGCACTTTTAACATCGTTTTGAATCTACAATCCCATCATAAAAACAATGCATGCTCTATGCATATTAAAATTCTTTTAATAGAGCTATTCTGTGGATTTCTGTGAGGAGATGCCAAAATAATGAATATTAAGTTTTTGCATGTTAACAACTATCCAAAGAGTTTGTCCATAAAATATTCATACCGAAAGAGCTTTGAGTACGGAAATCACGATAAAGACCATCAACGAAGCCTCCATTACAAAAAAGTACACATAATAAACCGAAAACCGTCACTTCTTTGTAATGAAAAACAGTTTGGCACACAAGAATTCCCTCTTGCTTTTGTGCAGAAATAATGATAATCGCTCCAGGTACCTTTTGATAAATTGTTTCATGCAAAAAAAGACAAAGAAAAAAAAAGCCGCAATTTACTGTAACTTCAAGAATTAAATTAATAAACTAATGCATGTTGCTCTTTTTGTCGTCGTCTCCAGGGATTCTTAAATTTTTCAGGAGATGGATATGATTGCAAAAAAAAAAAAAAAGGTTTTATTTCAACAAAAATGATTTATTTTCTGCTCATCTGTTAGAATTGATTTATTTTGAAAGGGACTTGCTTAGGAAACGACCCAAAGCGACGAAAAAAAAAAAAAAATCTGAAAATGCATCTTTTAAAAATTTGTTTTCCACGACAGTTGAAAAATGCCCCGGGATTATTCATTATAAAGGCTGTTTTAAGTGCACTGTTTACGCCTTAAAATTCAGTCTTTGAGAAGAAAAAGTGTCGTGACTTGTGTTTATGAGAAATGGTATTCATAAGTCATTTTGATATGAGATAATTTGCAAAGCTAAGACTTAATCATATATTTTTTAGATTTATTTGTCACTTAACTAATAAAATGATAAAGATAAATACATAAAAAAGAAAATATTAAAAAAACTAAAAACTCTTAGAGCCACATAAACATTTCATAATTTACTTCCTCAAAAAAATTCTTGTATATTTGTATAAATATACAACAAAAAGTAATGAAAGTTTAAAGCTTGCAGGCTTGAAAGTTTAAGCGATGATTGTTTTTTCTTTGTTTTTTTGTTATATCCATAAAAAACGTCTATATTGTTTTATTTTTTTGTGTTTTTTGTTATATCCATAAAAAACGTCGATATCTGTTACTTAATTTTATTTTTTATATCAGTACATTTTCAACTTGATGCATATGCGCAGTAAAAAATAAATTTACACGTTTTTCAACTTAGAGTCCACACATTAGGTCATTTTCACTCAAAATCTCGTATGAAAGCATGATAAAGTTGGCTATGCGTTTTCTCTTCCCTACAAATTTCAGACTTGTGCTTCTAGTTCGGTATTGCGTGTGCTCCGAAAAATGTTTAACTTTCTTGTGCTGCGTAAAAATAATCGTGCATGTCTTTAGCGTATAAGTTTTGTGACATAAAAGGACAATAAAAACTTATTATGGGTAACTCATTAGGGCATCTATTCCTTTTTTAAAAAGTTATACACAAAAAGAAAAACAAAATACCTTCATTTCTTATTTGCATTTTCATGAGCATTGGTTACTCTAGTTGAAAGAACAAATTGAATTAAAAACTCACGCATTTATCATTTTAAACAGGGGTAAAAATAATGCAAACGTGTCTTAAGACGCTTTCGCTAATTTTTCCCAAAGTTGCATTGATTTCTTAATGAAAAATTATAATTTGTTTTTGACAATGTTTTAGCAATTATCTTTTTCATTGCTATATATTCAGACGGATACTTCCATAAAAAAAACTTCTTGTCATGTGGTTGACAGTAAAGTAACATCTCGTTACATTGCTTCTTTTTATATTGTTCATTCAGATATATTGCGATTTTTTTTGACTCCTATAAAAATGGTGCTTTACATTTGACATCACAGAAAAAAATCAAGTTATATCTTTCGGAAACAGTATTTTCTTCCATTTTTAAATTGATAAACAAAACTGGCATATTTTTTCATACACTCAATTCGTTGCAATTTCAGCTGCAGCTTTCGATTAGTACTCCGCCAACAAAGGAAATATATATATATTTAAAAATTTGTTTTTATTTTAAACGTAAAATTGGCAGACTTAGGCAGGGATTTAAGTGAAACACTATTGCAATCGCTTCGAATTGCAATAGCTACTGGATGTGAATTACATTATCATCAACTTAACTTGGCACTGACGTCAAGCTCTACGGGTGGAGCCAATAAGAGCTCACAAGCAGTCAGTGATCTCCTCTTATTCGCCAAGTAGGCTGTGACGTTTAATCTAGCTCGTTTTTCATAGGCAAACGTCACGCTGACGTCACGATTTTTTTTTTATCAAGAAACGTTCTAATGTAATTCATTTCCAGTCGCGATTGTAACTTGCGATCGCCTGTTTCACTTGAATTCCTGCCTAATCTTCTTTTGCTTTGATTAGGAAAATCATCCTAGTCTTTATATATAAAAATTAATATATTTACCTCTGCATGTATTGTGAACCTATAAAAGTATGTATGTCCTTTGTAGACTCAAAAACTACCTGTCTCCAAACTGTCTACTGTCAAAAACTACCGTCTACCGGATTTTGCTAAAAATTTCACAGTGCGTTTGTGTCCTCACTGGGCACATCAAGAGACCAATTAGAAAAAAAAATATGACAGGTAGTTCTTTTTTTATTCCAATTTTAGCTGAAACTTTCACATAAAATCTCTATTTTTTTAAGTCTTTCCTCCATAAATCATTATTTAGTGCTTCATCTCAACTGCACTTCAATAGTTAATTTTGCGTTTGATATTATCTTTGCTTTGCGTGTTTTTTCGAGGCTTCTCTCAATTCAAATAGTTAAGAAATGTTTCTTTCGTGAGTATTCATTCACCCTTAAATATACAGGGTGGTTATAAATTAACGTGAGGTGTTTGGAACTCTCTAGCGCGCGAAGTACTGGGCGAGATATTGTCAAATTTTATGGGCGCACATATTAGATCATGGGATTTTGATTTCTGAAATAAAAAAAATTAGTTTAAAAAATCGCTACCAGGGGAAAGTTTGGCGCTGTAACAGTGTAATACTCGGAATATCGCGATTTAAATTTGAAAAAATGCTGTACAAAGCAATTTCACAAAGAAAAAGTGATTGTTATTTGCAAATGAGGTTTAATATGATCGGATTAGAATTTCCGGGATGACCACAAGGTCGCCCAAACTCAATCCATGTGATTTTTGGTTATGGGTATAGCTGAAAAGGGTTGTGTATCAAAGACATGTTTCTGAAAAAGCAAGTTTAAAAGATATTGTAACTTTAAAAGTCAGAGAAATCAATTCTTATATGTTACGAGCTGCAGTGGAAAATGTTGAGCATCGTATCCAGTTCTTCCAACTTCACAATGGCGATCAAATTGAACTATATTTGTGACAAAAAAAGCCTGTTTTGCAAATAAAATGGACGCATATTTTGTCAGTAGCATTTAATTCTTCAACAATCAGAGTAATAGACTTTTTCAAGCGCCAAAATTTCCCCTGGTGGCGAGTTTTTAAACTATTTTATTTCAGAAATCGAAATCGCACAGTCTAATATGTGTACCCATGAAATTTAGCAATGTTGCCCCCAGTACTTCACGCGCTAGAGGGCTCCAAACACCTCACGTTAATTTATAACCACCCTGCATAATATTTCTTTACCTACCTACTTTTACATTTTTTTAGAAAATCATCACAAATAAATATCTCATTTAAGTTTGCTATCACGTTGTCCTTCACGCCGATTTAACTGACTAAGTTGTCACAAAAATTACCTTCTTGGATTTCGCATGTTGCATTTTCACCCTCGCGACGCCGGGCATATCCACTATATAGTTTGATAATAAACTTATATTTTTACAGACGCACTTATTTATACAGACGCACGTCATTAATTTGAACCTAAATGCATTGGTACTTTTGCCTCGGCTATATCGCGTTTTTCTATTGTCTTTCGACAAGGGCGACACAACGGTTATAGGGTAAGTGCTCCAGTAGTCGGCCATTTAAGACATCTTTTGTGGATCTTGGCTAACCTAGAACTTTCAGCTATCAATACAGCAACAAACACAAGGAAAAACTTTAGAATGAACCTTTCTGATAGTGAATCACCTACTTGTTTCAGAAATTTAAAAAAAAATTACGTTAAAATCCAAGCTGTTGTCAACACTAGTAAATGCTCCAGTAGTCGGCCACAGAAATCCAGTGCTCGGCCACGTTGAATCCAGTAGTCGGCCACTTCATTTTCATTGATCTTATCTGATATAGGGGGTTGAATTAAAATAACAAAACAAAGGGAAACTTACAACGAACCAGACCCGTCATTTGGGGGGTCAGGAAGGGGGGGGGGGTCAATTGCTCCACCCCCCCGGTTTTGAGAAATCAGTTAATTAATATATAAGTGGGAGTGGTGTTTGCTTTTTTCCGATGAAATTGCATTGTGTTTGCACCCTTTGTCCCCCCCCCCTCTAAAAAGTGAAATGACGGGCCTGCAGCGATGCATTATACTTAGTCTGGTCATATTTTTCGTGGTACCTCTGGTACTCAACTGTGTAGATGATCATGTTAGTGTACTTCTTGATACACTATGTGCTTTACTTATTTCTCTAACTATCAATCTACCATTATTAATTTTAGGCAGTACAATTAGCACAGATTTCTCGGGACATTAATGTTTTTATACTTTAGCTGCCTAAAAACAGTTTTTTATTAAAAACTCGCACTAAAAAATATTTTTTTCTGAATAATGTCTAAAAATATGTCTATATCAAAAAGAAAATAATTTAAAACATCAAAAAAAGCTTCATTAGTGTATGAGTATAAATGGCGCAACACTTTTTTCCCAACATACTTGGACCCCTCCATCCCTTTTTCTCAGTGTTTCTCAATTCAAGCTACCCTCTCCTACCACACTATAACACACAAACAAATTGTTATTAAGGAATTATAGTTGAATTATAACTAAAATTGAGTATTCTTTCTGCGATATGAATTTATTACCAAATGATGTTTTAGTTTTATATCACGGGCAAAGCCGTGCGGGTACCGCTAGTTGTTACATAAAATGCTTTTGTGCGAACCAAAATATAAAAACTCATATTTCTTGTTACCTCCCCCCCCCTGCCGCTATCTGTCACGTCACAGTTTAATCAACCACCCCTCTCTTGTTAATCCCGGACACCGTTTTAGGACGATCTCCAGAAATAAACGATTTAACTTTGTATTGTGAAATGAGTGATAAAAGATAAAATAAATGTTGTTGCAACAAAATATTACGTATTGCGTATACGTAGTTTGGGCTTAAAAGAAAGTTAAAAAAAATGCTTCTGAAGAAAAGAATTTCAGCAGCACTTGCTAAAAATGCAAGAAGAGACAAAATAAACGAAGTTTATATAAAATGTACAAAATGTACTTGCTTAGGAAGTAAAAAAAACAGGAATAGCTTTGTAGTGAACAGCAGTTTTTAGTGATAATGACCAAAGAATCAAGAAATGAAAAACTGCTTTACTGTTTATGTAGCCATAAAGACGTAATAATAGAATCGACACAATTCATGACCAATAATCACGTCGGCACTTAACTGGTTCACATTCATTAGAACGGAATTTCAACATACGGAAGATAAAACTAAAACTATAGTTTCAGAAATGATTGCTTCTAAAACTATGCAAGTAAAAATACATTGAAAAATGCGCTGAAAGGAATCTCCATCAAGGCTTCATCTAGCACAAAATATTCCCCTGAAGCAAGGTTATTTGTTTTAAACTAATTGAAGTAAGATGAAATAAGGAAGTAACTGGAACTCGGGATGTCATGAAAGTAATCTTTTTACCTTTCGACAAGAATATTAGTAAACAAGGAATAACCTTGAAAACAAACCAAAATTTAGTTTGCAACAATGTAACCATGTAGTTTTGGAATTAACTCAGTACAATTCTAATCCTCTAGCGAAGAAAACTCAAGAAGTCAAACATTTGGGGAGAATCATTAGTGAAAATGTACCAACATTTGAAACAATTATCCTAAATAGAGCACAGGGGTCTTGAACCTTTGGTAAAGCAAAAAGTTAAGCTTAATAGCAAAAGAAAGAATAACTACATGCTTGGCACTCATTTAATAACTTGAGTCTATGTGACTATTGAAGTAATGCATCTTATCTCCTATAATTGGGGAATGTTTATTAACTGCCGAATAAGTATCAATAGAAGTCAAATCACTCGTTTCGACAATTTCATTAGTTTAAGATAAAATTTGATAAGAAAAAATATTAAAACACCATTTGATAATAACTAGATGAGTATTAAAACTTATAATCTTAACGTATGCGTATTAAAAAATATCTTTTTTAGAATTTTCAATTAAATTTACAACACTAGGAGCAATAAAATGTCGAAATGGTGGTCAAAAGAAGTTAAGACATTTAATTACTATTTTTCAAGAAAAATAAACTTTGGAAAAGGTATTTTTACTCAAAACAGTTAAATTGTCTCTGTATTTCAATAAGTTAATTTAGTTTTCATTTGATGAACCCATATTAAGAATGAAAAGCTACAGTAAGTATGTGGCCGACTACTGGATAAATCATCCAAATTGCTTAGAACCAGTGGTCGGTCTACCATGGCCGACTATTGGAAATGCAGAAGAATTCTGTACCCAGTAGTCGGCCACCCCTTTAAAAACAATCGAGTCTAACCAGGAGTTCGCTCTTTCATTGAAACATAATGTTAGACATTCCATTAAGATAAAAATCACTCAAATTTACAGTAGAATTGAATTAATAAGTGTAATTGGCCATTTTAAGAAGACGTGTCCTCTTAGCTGAAAAATAAGCAGAATCGCAATCTTGGATGACGGGCACACCATTCAAAATGAAATGACTCATTACTAATTCAAAAAAAGTACCCAAAACTTAACTGCCACTGGTTGATGATTGAGGATAGGTACATGAATGTGTGAATGCGCCATATCTGATTTTGAATTAAAAATGTACTATTTATGAGGAGTTTTATGTCATTGTGGCCGACTACTGGAGACTGGCCGACTACTGGAGCACTTACCCTAAGTACATTACATTTTTTCTGTTGAGGTGCGGTTAGAACAATTCATTTCAAGTTAATTGCACCCAATGGCTTCTTCTATGAAAAGTTTTTTTTTTCTGTTACAGAGATTATTGTCGTATTAGCATTTTCGCACCCTCTCCTTTTTCTGACCGCCTAATTAACTGAACAACCCGCAAGAGTGAAATTAACCATCTAGTTCGGAAAAAAATGCTCCAGAAACTGTTGAGATATTTAACTATTTACGAAGGCAGTGTTACGGTAAAATTTGAGAAGAACAAGCGGGTCTCTCTTTTCAAAGAAGAAAGAGGAAACGATGATTCACTGCAAACCTGGTTCTGAGAGTCTATCGTGTAGTTTACGAGAGGATACGAAAGGCTCGAAAAAAGTCGTACTCTTTTGTGCTTCAGGATCGAAAATAGGTTGTTGAATATTCTGTAAGCTCTAAAAACAGCGAATTTGATAAGAATTAATGAATCCTCAATGAAGGATGCAAAAAAAAAAAAAAAAAGAGCTCAGATTTTTTTTTTCATTTCGTGTAGGTTTTTTAACTTTTGGAGCGTTTGTAGACGTAATTCAAAATTGTTGAACAGTTTTATGACACATTTTCTCGTTACTTAAGACAACTAATCTTTAAATGGCTTCGATTATAATTTAAAATAACTCGTTAAGAATGGCAGAAAATACGCCTGATTTGGAGTAATATAAATTGTGCTCAAGGTTTTCTCATACCAATGAACAAGCACCGTTGTTCCAATCCCGATTATGATTGGGACCAAGTGTTTGTACTAAAGCATTTATGCAATCAACCATCTATTCAGCAGAAATAAAATACTGTCCAAAAGCAGCTAAATTTTAATAACTATTTTGTTGCCATGTTGCAACAAAGAACAAAATTAAAAATTCGACAGTTAAAAGAAACGAAATACAAGCTTCAGAGATGTATTGCTGATTTTTTTAAACATACTCCCAAGAGTGCTGGGCAAAAAAAAAAAAAAAAAAAAAAAAAAACCTTATGGATTCTTTAATATATTAAAAGCTTTCGGGTATGTAAATATTCGAAATGCCAAGCAGAGAGTGAAAAGTTACGGTTTTTAGGGAAAGTGAAAAAGCAATTGAAGAATGTAGTTAAAAAAATAGTGTATGCAAAAAGAATAGGAAATATGTTTTTTTTGTTCAATTAAATAAAAAAAAAAGTTTGAATGCTGCTTTTCTACGTCTTTTCAAGCTCTTCAAACGGTTGATTCTGAATAAATGCAAATCACTAGCCAAAATCTTAAAAAAAGATGATTATTTTTTGTACTGAATCTGGATGCGAGTTTACTTTAAAAGAAACGCATTTATTTTAATGAATCCACTAAAACATAGATTAAAAATACTTTTATTGATGCTTACTTGATGACTAAAAGGTCATCCGACATTATAAGCAATAAGTTACTCCAAAATTAAATATCATAAAGAGCTGACCTTCAAAAAGAAAGATCATTTTCATAAAAATTGATGGCCAGTTAAGAATAAAAGCTTGTTTAAATTATATAATGCTTATTTAACATGTTCATACACTATGCATCAAAAATAGAAGACAACGTTCCAGTAAAGGACGTTGCCAACGTTGCCAGCCATCTTGTCTAGTGATCAGAGGAGTCTGACCGTGATGAGGTGGCCCCGGGTTCGAATCCCGACTCAAGCATGAATGTACTCTGTGTGTATGACTGTGTTGTGAATGTCCGCCACACAGACCCTATAAACCGGTCTTTGGCAAATGTGAGTGAAATTATTAAATTAAAAAAAAGCGGATTGGGAGAGAAAAGCAAAATAGGCAAAACCTAATTAAATGATTTTTATAAAAATCTGTTAAAGGTGTGTGATATATTTCTCTCATCAACGTAAGAGCTTACAACTAATTCTGCATAATACCTGTCATGGACAGGAAACAAAAAAGCTTCTGTAACTTAGAAATAAATGAAATCTATATTTAACCCTCGTGGGTTCCTTGGGGTCATATGTGACCCCAATGCAATTTCTGTTTAATATATTTTGTTAATCAACCATTTGTTTTTAATGGCATTTTGTGGCTTTTATTCTTCTAGTTTTCTATTCAAAATAATGCTATTATTGTGTTTTATTTTTCCCGAATTGCATTTTTTGCACATAAGACCCTTGGGGTCACTTCCCCAGAAGGCCAAAAAAAGAGGACGTTGCAACTTTTGTCCAAGAGAACTGGACAGAAAATGCATTGAAAAATGTCATAAGTGTTTGAAATTCACTTGCAAAAATCATGTTTTTTCAGGTCTGTAACAGATGTAAATAAATCAGATGTAACAGATGTAAGTTTTGCTCTAAAATTATAATTTTAATTCATAAACCAAATTTTACTTTAATTGTATCTTTTTATTTTTTGTTTTTTTAGCATTAAAAAGTGTGTGAACTTAAATAATGCATGTAACATTCAATAATTATAATGAATTAATTAAAGGAAGCATTGGGGTCGTTTATGACCCCAAGGTTCTTGAGTGTAACTGAAATGGGAGGGACCCACGAGGGTTAAGTAAGACTTAGATAATAAGTAAGAAAAATCATTTCAAACTGAGATAAAAGTGAACAAAAAAAGGATAAAAGTATATTTAAATCAGCAAACTTTTTAAAAGGTACACTTGGGTAAGAAAAAAGGTCCCTTTAGTAAAACGTAAATTTCAAAAGATAAAAATTTGAATAAAGTACAAAGCTCTTACTAAGCACATCCTAAAGTAAAAATAAGTATGAAAATGTGGGTTTTAAGACAAACAAAAAGTAAAAATTAACTAAAAACATTTCTTCGATAGAACATATTTGTTAAACGATTTGAGATGAATTTAAAAGAAATAAATCATAGCGGAGGAAAATGTAAAAATTGTATGAACCGCTGTTAAGTGCTGGGTAAATCATAGGCATCGGAATTAATTATTTTAGGAGTAAACTAAAACTTATACTTCGAAGCGTTTATTAATTCGAAAGGAAATAAATTAATTAGAATATGTGGATTCAGCAGCAATACGTCTTAACGAACTTAAAAAGGTTTTTTTTTTCCTTTTTATCAACACAAAAAATTTTTTTAACAGAAAATAAACTCAAATAAGATCAAAGTCTTAAATAAGAAAATATTTCATGGGTGAAATTAATACTACTACAAAAATTTACAGCACTTTTTACTTATTTAAGCAATAAGTATTACTGGAATAAAAATATATCACTAAAAGTTTATTTATAGTTCCATTAAACATGAGATGAAGTAGTAAAAATAGATTTTTTTGATTGCAATACGTTAACACGCAGAAAAAGTTACTCAACGACTTAGTAAACATAAAGGTAGCTCACAATTGAAAGGCACAAAAAAAAAAAAAAAAAAAGGCACAAAAAAAGGCACAAAAAAAGGCACAAAAAGAAAAAAAAAACGCTGATGTGGACCCCATACTTCTTTTAAGTATGTTTATTAAAAACATATTAATTTTATAAATAACAAATGGTAAGTATGGAGAGGAACGATTGACGAAGATTGGCGATTCTAGTAAAACAAATGATGTTTTTGACGGCGTCTTGAGATTTGAAACTATTCAATGAAAACTGTATGGAACGTGTAAAAGGAACAAGAATACAATAATCTAGTTGTGCCTTACAGGGCATTAAAAAAAGCATTTCACAAATAATCGACAGTTTCACATTGATGTTTTAGGAAATTCGCCAAACATGGGCAAACTAATAGAAATTTTGGCAATCGATTTTCGTCGCCAAATTTTCCACCAAGTAGTCGAAAGAAGACTTGGAGACACATCGTTAAGTGCTCGCCAGTTGAAGATTTCACTTCAATCTGTTTTCAAACCAAAACTGATTTGCAACAAACCATGTACAGAGACTCCTGTGGAATGAATTCATTAGCTTAATGAGTCATTTGCATTTCTTCAATTTAATTCATCCACAAGTGTTGGAAAGTTTCGATTTCGGTCAGGCAGAGCGTTCGCCATTTCTTTCTCACTGTGGTTGTTTTTCGAGCAACGATTGGGAAAAGAGAATCGGATTTTTTCGCTGCCGTGACGAATTTGATTGACAGATGAAAGTTTCATTCTGTGAGGTATGACGTCATGGTTTGGGCGAGAAGTCGTTGTTTTCTTTCTTTTTTGTTTAGCTGGGCTTGTTTTTGTGCTGAGATTCTTTTGGAAAGAAGGCGTGATTGGACGAGAGAGATTTGAGTGACGGTTGGCCTGTGAAAATCCGTTTGGGGATGATGTAACTTGAAATGTTCTAGAATGTTCGATGGGCTTCGATTTGGAACTTTCTGCGGGGTTTGTAACAGAAAAACGGAGAGACGCTATCGAACCGTGGTGGTGTGAGGACGTGTGAGATGGCTCCTAGAAATTGTGATGGAGTTAAGCGTCTTCGGGTGATGGTTGCCCTAAAGTTGAATCGCCGCGGGGTCGTATGATGACGAGCAGTATGATTAGTGAACCGGAACGTCATGTTACTGATTTGAAACGTGTATTTTTAGCCCGTCTGTGTAGTATCGCTGACAATAGCCTGTAATGACTTTTTGTGTTGCAACGTGACATTCATAGAACTGTATCTGCGTACTGTGCCATTTCAAACGAGGATTAAAATCTACTGATGCAGAATTAACACTGGATTATTTGTGTTGTGTGAGTAACTGTTTCTCGTGTGTGTATTCGCGTAACATTTAGATTGGACTTCCAGACGACCCTCGGTCAATGGATACTAAGACTGAGTGAAGTATCCGGATAATTTCTTGATGGTGAGTCGTTACATTTTAGTTTCTGAAATTCTTGTGTTAAAGGGTGCCAAAATTCTTACCAGTAAATGTATATTGTCTTTGTTTATTTTTTTTGTATCGTACCGAGGCAGAGATCAGTCTCAAATCTCGATTAGTGGACATTTCTGATTTAGTGGGAGTTTCAGAGTCACCTGAACCTCCTGCCGGACCTTGGGGCGCACTACGACAATGTACTAGTCTTTGGTCTTATACCGAATCTAGTCGCACCACTTGTGCCATTTTTACTTTCTTTTTCAAATTCTATACGATCACACTTCTTCGTAGGCCGTCTCCACGTGACATTAATTGGTGCCGTGACCAGGATTACGAAACTAGTGACCAGGATAATTTCTGACCAGGATAATAATTGCTGACCAGGATGATAATTTCTGACCAGGATCTGTTTGAAATATGCATTACAACATGTATTTATGTTGAAGAATGACTGTTTCGGTTTTCAGTAAATTTTCTCTAAATATACTCGAGAAATGTCCACATAAAAAAATCTGGATTTGTTGTGTAGTCCATTGCTTTATAATTTCTTTTTGGAGAAATATTGGGTCAATTAATAAACTCATTGTCACTTTGCTTAATAATTTTCTTTGGCAATGGTTCACTGGTTGCTGAAAGCAATTGTTTTATGGAACATGTTGATAATTATGTTTCTTTTTATTAATTCGTTTAGACATCTCTGCCTCTAATAAATTTATGTTCTGCTTCACCGAACGACAAAAGAAATCTCGTTAAACAACTGTCACATAAGCAATTCTTAAGAACTTTTGTCAGAATTGATTGAATATTTTATTTTCATGTATTGATAAAAATGTTTGAAGGTGACATAAAAGTAAATCACATTGTTTGAATTGTGATATCAATAGACTGTTGATAAAATTTAAATATGTTGGTTTTTGAAAGTGTCATATTTGAAAACTTGTAAAAAGGAAAAAAAGAGTCAAAGGTCAAAATGCCACCGAAAAGAAAAGTGACACAGAAGTCTGTGGGTACAGGTGTACAGGCAATAGGGGATGCGTCAGGAAGCATTTGTAGTAGTACTACACAAACTGTCTCTAGCTCGGGAGATAATAGTGTGGGAAAATCACAGTTCATGTTAAATGTCGCACCTTTTGATGGAGATTCGAGCGTGACAAAGTACTTCGTGGAACAGGTCAAGGACATAATTGAAGTGAATTCGTGGTCAGAGAAGCAGGGCATTTTGTATCTTAAGAGTAAACTGACAGGAGCTGCATTAAAATATGTTTTGGAAACTTCAGATCTAAGATATGCCACTTCGGTAAATAAAGTGACCGATGCATTATTGTCTTTTTTTAGACCAGTAGAGAAAACTTACTCAATGGTGGATTTTCATGCTTTGACAATGGAACCATCTGAAACGATATTGAGCTTGGCTCATAGAATTAAACTCGTTACTTCGAGTGTCTTTAACATTCAAAACAGAGAGGTATTTGACGAAATTTTATTGCAGAAATTGCTGTCGTCCATTGATAGTAGACTAAGAATAAAAATTTTGGAGTTGGGATTGAAGAATTTTGACGAAGCAATAAAGAAATTGCAAGAGATTACTTTACTTGAGGAAAAGGTGAAATCGTATGATACTGTCAAATTTTCGAGGGATCATGTGTTTGCGTTGGAAAAGAAAATACAGGCACTGGAAGGACAGGGTGATAACTTGAATACAAAAACGGTTGAATCAGATGTGGAAATTAAAGGGCAGGAATTTAGTGGAACGTTAAACGATAAAAACAACTCTGACATTGACTATAAAGTGAATTATGTAGAGGTGGATGAAAATAAATTTGTGCCTAGGGAGGAATCGAAAACAAAAATAATTAGAAAGGGATTTAACAAGATTGTTTGTTATTTTTGTGGTAGAAGTGGACATATCCAGAGGAAATGTTTCGATTATTTGAAATTAAGTGGGAATGAAAGACGATGGGAGAATAGAAGGTCGAGAGGTAATTTCCCTCGTTTGGGATATAACGCGTACAAAACAAGGTATAGGGGCAATTCAAATTTTGAGCCTCTTGGTAGAACTACCTTTGGAAGAACGCAAACAGGTAATGAACAGAATCGAAATAATTATTTTCTAAGAAATCGAGAGGTGAAGCCAGAATCGGCACATCAGTTTGAAACTTCGAATAGAAATAGAGGTAGAAATCACAGTCAGCTTAATTTCTTGGCGGTAGAGAAGGATAGAGCTAAAGTTCAATTCAATGATGTGGGAACGCAATTTTCGCCAGTTAAAAGCTTTGGTTTTGTGAATGGAGAGTCTATTGATCCTGATGTCAGATTGGAAGGTGTAGTGAATCGTAAAAATTCTTTGTGGGGAGAATTGGGACAGGATGTAACCGCTAGTCTAGTGGGACCAAGTGGAAGTCAAACAGGGGTAAATCCGGAATTCAGAGGAAATTTTCCACAGCCTATTCACAATAGGGTAGAGCTTGTACCTACTTACAACTGTGATTTTGTTACGAATTTTGTACAACCCAGTACATATTCATACTCGAGTGGCTCGAATGTATTTCCCGGTAATATTCCTTTTGCTGGACAATGTGTTCAAAACAATGTGAATCATGACACTCAGAATTTTATTCCGACACATAACACATCAATGTGTTCACAGCCACAGTGGACGAATGGATTCTCTCAGGGTATTCCATATTTTAACCCTGCAGTGCAAAACAATGGTGGTAATAGAAATTTCATTACACAAGGTAAAAGTAGTGATTTTGTTAAACAAAAATCAACTGGAGTAATTAAGCTAGGTAAAACTTTGGCTACGCAAACATCACCAATTAAGGAAAAAACATCTTTTCCTTCTGTTTTGGCACAGGAATTTATTCCAGCCGCTATTGTTAATGTACAATTGCAAAATACGGGTCATGAGGACTTGTCAGGGAAACTGCCTCTGATAGAAATTCAGATCGGTCAGACATCTTCTGTATTTTTGGTTGATTCAGGAGCCAGCCTGAGCATTTTAAGTGATAGTGTGTTGCAGAGAGTGAAACAACATGCAAAGATAAAAAATTTGGGTAGACATATTACAGTGTCAACTGTCAATTCGACTGTCGAATTTCAGTCATGCGTTGAATTCTCTTTTAAAATTAAAAATCTTTTCTTTAGACATAATTTTTTTACGATGCCAATTAGAGAGGATTCGCCTTTTGCTGGAATTTTGGGCTATGACTTTCTCACAAAATACAACATGTATGTGGTACCAAAAGAAAATATTTTGTGCTATGATGGTAACAAATTTAGTTTACTGAGGGGTCCTCATGAACTCGAAGTCAATGCAAATGCATGTGACAATTGTAATGCTAGCATCAGCACATTTCCCAGTTTGAGCGTGGAGAATCGCGTTCAGGTTTTTTCAAAACAATTCGTTGAGCCGAATAAAACAGACCTTATTAAGGTATTTGCTCATGGAGAGTATGAGAAGGACTCACAATTTTTGTTTACTATTTGTGACTCAATTCAGTCATGCAAAATTGAGGATTCAATCATTCGTTTTGATAGAGCTTCTAAAGATCAGTCATGCAAAAACAATTCTTTTTTTTATACGTACAAAATACTTCGTCACAAACACTTCATCTAAATAAAAATATGGTGATGGGTCACTTAGCCAAAATTGAGCATATTAAGGAAATAAAAGAAAATTCGGTGCAACATGTCATCAATTCTATTCGAGCATCGGAGGAAGTGTTAACATTACGAGAAAAGGAATTCAACATTTCAAATTTTAAATTGGATCATCTAGACGAAAATCAAAGACGGACAATGCAAGAATTACTAAAAAGAAATACACAATGTTTTTCCGGATCTTTGAACTCGTTGGGGCATTCGGACAAAATTAGAGTGGATTTTCAATTTACGCATGATTTCCCGATTAAATCTCTTCCTTTCCCGATACCTCAAAGTCTTCAGCAAGAAGCTAAGAATCAGCTGAGTCAATTGCAGGAAGCAGGCGTCATCTCAAGGGTTCTCAGTGCATATGGATGTCCAATGTTACTGGTGAAGAAACGCTCTGAAGGATCTGAAATTCAGAAGTATAGGTTGGCTTTAGATCTCCGGCTGTTGAATTCCACTATAGTTCATTCTTCTTACCCGTTACCGCGCATACAATCCCTAATTAACTCGTTGTCAGCATACAAATATTTTTCAACGTTGGACTTACATGCTGCATACCATCAAATAGAGTTGCCACAGGAATATCGGGACAGATTTTCATTTGCAACCCCGTGGGGAACGTATGCATATTCTAGAATTCCATTTGGTGTATCTAACGGCGCTTCAATTATGCAGAACTATTCAGACACAATATGCGAACAAACTAATATGGATGGAATATTTTGTTACTTGGACGATTTGGTGGTTGCCGCCAACAGTTTTTCAGAAATGCAATCCAAATTGGAGAGACTTTTTGCTGTTCTCACTGAATTCAATATGACTTTATCACCGAAGAAATGCCAATTTTTTTTGGACAAAATAGATTATCTGGGTTTCCAAATTTCTCAGAATAAGGTATTGCCCATTTCGTCTAACATCATTAAAATCACGTCTTTTCCTCCTCCAAAAACCAAGAAGCAAGTGAAACGCTTCATTGGAATATGTTCGTACTATAGAACTTTGATTCCGAAATTTTCGGACTGGATTCATCCGTTGAATCAGCTGACTCATCCGAAAGCTATTTTTAAATGGACTGATGAGATAAATGAGTGTTTTCAACAACTACAGAAGATTTTTTTCAATAATCCGTATATCGTGCAACCCAATTGGAATGAACAATTCTACATAAATACTGACGCAAGTGGTCTAGCAATCAGTGGTGTGCTGTTACAAAAAAAACAGGGACTGTTCATACCCATATCATTTTTCTCAAAGTTGTTGTCGCCAGCAGAAACTAGATATCCAGCAATCAAGTTGGAATTGATGGCCATTGTCAAGACTTTTGAAGCATTCAAGTCATATATTTTTAATCGTCATGTTTATTTACTGAGTGATGCCAAGAGCCTGAAAGAATATAAGAAAACATCGTCCCCGGCATCGTTAACAACTCGATGGCTAATGACACTTTCACAGTATAATTTTTCTTTTTTGCATTTACCGGGACCAAATAATTCTTTTGCTGATATGCTCTCGAGAACAGATATGTCTAAAAACCAGGTGGATATCACATGTGATCCATCACTTTTAAACGACAAACAAATTAATCCGGTGATAAATACTTCAGATCAGGAGGAAGAATTCTTACCTGATATAGTTGAGGTATATAATGAAAGTTCTAGGAAGTGTGGTGATGCTATTGGTGGTGATAAAAATGTAAATTGTATACATGTGCAGAGTTCTGGTAACTTGTTAAAGCAATGTGTAAACGTGTTAAATTTCATTCACGAAGAAACAGATGCATTGTTGGAGATCACGAATTCGACTTTTCTTAAAGAGCAATTAAGGGATAGGAAGTTATCTTTTATATATAATAACATTTTAAATCGTGTGGTTTCAGACAAACATAGAAAATTTTGTATTCATCCCGATACTCAGCTTCTAATGTTTTGTAAAGATAGTCTGTCAGAGAATGATCAGGAAAATTTAAAAATTGTCGTACCTGATTCGTTGAAACCTAAAGCATTACACATTGCTCATCATTCTCATTTTGGTATAGCCAAAACATATGATTTTCTTTCTAAAAATCTATATTGGGACAAAATGTATGTTGACTGCTTAAATTTTTGTGCTAGTTGCATTAGATGCATTGAGACTAAACTGCATAGAATAAGAAAAGCTCAACTGCAGGAAACTTTTTCACCATTTAAGTGTAACCAATTGGTGACATTGGATATCGTTGGTCCTTTTAGTAATAACAAGTACATTTTAACGGTCATAGATGCCTTTTCTAGACATCTGGAATTGTATGTTTTGAATAATATTACTGCCGTGTCCGTGGCAAAATCTTTCTTTAAGTATGTGACGTTGTTTGGCAGACCCGAATTGGTCCTGACTGATCTTGGTCGACAGTTTAACTGTGAACTTTTTGCTAAGTTTAATCAGCTATTTAACATACAATTACGACACACAACAAGTGGTAATCCCCAGGCAAATACTTTGAGTGAAAGAGTGAATTTAAGTTTAAAAAATTCAGTTAAATCCTTACTAGCATCTGGTCTAGATTTTGAATATGCCGTCGACATACATAAAGCATGTTATAATGCGTCCACTCACTCGACTGTAGAGTTCTCTCCTAATTTAATTCACTTTGGTAGAGAATTGTCTTTGATCACTGACGTTGTAAATTTTAATATTAATCCGTCTCTTGATTCGGCTTTTGAGTTGCATAAAATCTTAGAGCAACTCCAATTTATCTATCGTCAGGTTTACCAGAATTCTGTGGGTAAGAAATTGGCACATAATCAGAAACATAACTCACATTGTAAACCATCTGACATCAAACAGGGAGATGTGGTGTACCTTCGTTCTAAGAACAAATTTAATCCATCCTTAAGTGGACCTTTTTTCTGCAAAAGAAGGGTTTCTCCAGTTTTGGTGCTAATCCAGACATTAAATAACAAATGTGCACCTGTCACTAAGGTCCATGTGAATCGGTTGGTAAGGATTCACAAAAGAAGGCAAGAGCTCAAAGCTGCTATGGAGCGAGTGGGAGAGAGTGTTGCCGAGGTTTCGCCGCATCATCCGACCGACGTGCCTGAAGTGGTGGACATTGATTCTGTTGGAGCTGCTGACGCGGAGAACTCCGGATCCTGTGCGGAAGTGCCAGCTGCGAGGTCTTCAGCGAGGGAGGAAAAGCGTCGTCACGAAACTTCTGGTGGAAGGAGGTCGCCGTATTCGCTACGATCAAGAAGAAACTAAGGGAGCAGACCGCCTGTCTTCCAGTTATCTGTGAGGGAATCGCTCATTGATCAACCCTTCTGACTTCCGTTCCTGTGACTTAAGATTGCTGCTTCTTCTGGACTTGCCTGAATCTGTGCCTGTCATCATGGGTGATCTTCGTCCGCGCCGAGTTTGCTGGTCATCATGGATCTTTGTGTCCAGAGCTGGAAGTGCTTCTGTTCGTGGTTTTCGGGTTAGGGCAATTGGCTAAACCCGCCTGTTGGACAAGTCTACTGCAGTGTCCTTCATCGAAGTGGTGATCCTTGAAACATCTTGGCCGTTGAGTCACCTGCGAGTGGTCCACCGTCCGCAGCATCGTCGATGGGAGCATCGCCGGGAGATCGGTGTTTCGTCGAGTTCCTCGAAAGTCCAGGAGGCAGGAGGTCGTTGAGGAGTGCGCGTGAGTGATTGATTCATCGGACTGGAAGCATCGGCAGTCATCTATCCTTTTGTCGGAGCACGAGAGTGATGGAGAAAAAGAAAAAGGACTAAAGTGACTTTTTTAAATGTTTTGTATATATTGTTTTTCTCTGATCTATTTAATTGTTGTTTTATTGCTATGTTTAAGAGAAAGTAGGTCGGTGAAGTGTGAATTCATCCCTGTCGCCATCATGCAGTGGAGTTGTTCGAGTTCAGCTGGTGCTCGTCATGTTGTCTAGAGGTAGATTTTTGCACAAATTTTTGATTAGGGAAAATCTTTTTTTGGTTTCAGAGGATTTAGATGTTTGCTAAATCGAATGTATGTTGGTGTTCTTTGCTGGAGAAACACAAAGTCGTTTCTTGTCCTTGGGTGGTGTTGAGCAAAGCTGATCGGGGTCTTGTGCCATTTGTTGGATCCCGCATGTCCGAGTTTGTTCAGGAGTCTTTGTGTTCATGGCAGCATCCTCGTGAGTTTTAGGGAAGAAGTTTTTCTGTGTTTCCTTTGTTTGTTTTGTGTATGGGTGCACAAACTGTGTACAGGTCATGTGGATGCCAATTTTGTTTGTGATCTGTTAGAATAGAGCATCTGTGTATATAAGTTCAGAGACATGTGTGTACAGAGGATAAAGTTATCTTGTAAGGCGAAGGAATGTAAATAATTTTTTTGTTTCGGATCTCTGTGACAAATCAGCAGTGGAATCTTACAATGTGGTGAGAAATTTGTAGGAAAGGGTTAGTTCAGAAAGTGGAAGATTTTCAGTGGCGTTCAGGTTTATGTAGTCCCTTTGAAAAATGTGCATGCACTAGTCAACAGTTTTTTTTTTAGGTTTTCCCCATTTTGGCATTTTTTGGTGTTATGGTACGTATTCGGGCTTACAAAATTTTGAGTACTCATCCGTTCATTTTGGTCTTCAAAATTGTTTTTGGTTTCGGCGATTTTTTTATCTATTTGCATTTGACTTTGTTGGTACCTCATCTAAATCAAGCATATCTTGGGCGTCATTGGAAATCTGGAGCAGTCTTCAGTTGGAAATAAGCGAGGGTGTTGTATAAAAATTTCTCACAGAGATGAGGTCATGTAAATGTGTCGGTGTCAAAGTAAACATGATCAGGTCAAGAAGGAAGAAGAGGACAGTTGTTCTGCTGTATTTTGGTGATGATATATATGTAAATGTGTTATATTTTTGGTCTCTAAGTATATTAAGTTTGTATATTACATGTTAATTGTATTTGATATGTTAATGCTTTGTCAGTGGGTGTTTCATCTGGACAGTCCGGTAAGTGCATCGTCTCCAGGTTGGTTTTTCGCGCTTTGTTCTTGTTGAAAGGGGGAATTGTGGAATGAATTCATTAGCTTAATGAGTCATTTGCATTTCTTCAATTTAATTCATCCACAAGTGTTGGAAAGTTTCGATTTCGGTCAGGCAGAGCGTTCGCCATTTCTTTCTCACTGTGGTTGTTTTTCGAGCAACGATTGGGAAAAGAGAATCGGATTTTTTCGCTGCCGTGACGAATTTGATTGACAGATGAAAGTTTCATTCTGTGAGGTATGACGTCATGGTTTGGGCGAGAAGTCGTTGTTTTCTTTCTTTTTTGTTTAGCTGGGCTTGTTTTTGTGCTGAGATTCTTTTGGAAAGAAGGCGTGATTGGACGAGAGAGATTTGAGTGACGGTTGGCCTGTGAAAATCCGTTTGGGGATGATGTAACTTGAAATGTTCTAGAATGTTCGATGGGCTTCGATTTGGAACTTTCTGCGGGGTTTGTAACAGAAAAACGGAGAGACGCTATCGAACCGTGGTGGTGTGAGGACGTGTGAGATGGCTCCTAGAAATTGTGATGGAGTTAAGCGTCTTCGGGTGATGGTTGCCCTAAAGTTGAATCGCCGCGGGGTCGTATGATGACGAGCAGTATGATTAGTGAACCGGAACGTCATGTTACTGATTTGAAACGTGTATTTTTAGCCCGTCTGTGTAGTATCGCTGACAATAGCCTGTAATGACTTTTTGTGTTGCAACGTGACATTCATAGAACTGTATCTGCGTACTGTGCCATTTCAAACGAGGATTAAAATCTACTGATGCAGAATTAACACTGGATTATTTGTGTTGTGTGAGTAACTGTTTCTCGTGTGTGTATTCGCGTAACATTTAGATTGGACTTCCAGACGACCCTCGGTCAATGGATACTAAGACTGAGTGAAGTATCCGGATAATTTCTTGATGGTGAGTCGTTACATTTTAGTTTCTGAAATTCTTGTGTTAAAGGGTGCCAAAATTCTTACCAGTAAATGTATATTGTCTTTGTTTATTTTTTTTGTATCGTACCGAGGCAGAGATCAGTCTCAAATCTCGATTAGTGGACATTTCTGATTTAGTGGGAGTTTCAGAGTCACCTGAACCTCCTGCCGGACCTTGGGGCGCACTACGACAATGTACTAGTCTTTGGTCTTATACCGAATCTAGTCGCACCACTTGTGCCATTTTTACTTTCTTTTTCAAATTCTATACGATCACACTTCTTCGTAGGCCGTCTCCACGTGACAACTCCGTTTAGAATATCGCCATGCAATAAAAAAAGGAGTCTGCAACTAGACCTTACATAGAGTCCACATGCGAAACTACAACTTTCCTTAGCTTACCGTTTCTAAACTAAACGATATGCATGCATATCTGCATACCTGCAGGCCCCCCGACAGGAAAACTTCTGATAATCGGCGATTGACAGTATAGATATTTTAGTCGTCCGGAAAAACTGATGTATATATGGCATGAAAAGACAGCACAACATTTATTCAGAAATGAGTAAAATGAAAATTTAGACCAAATTTAGATGAAGTTTCGCTAGAATTTTATTTTATATAAGAAAGTAATATGTGTAAGTACATACAAATAAGACACAGATTTTTCTTTAGTAACACAAATACCGTTAAAATAAGCGCATACAAATGAGAAATAAGAAACACGAATTAGTCAAATAAAAACCTATAATAAGTATTCAATTGACTTAAATCTGAGCGGTAAAATGATATGAATAAAAATTTATTTACTTAACAAATGCGAATTAATCTTCAATGAATGAGAAGTAGCTGGTATCTAAATGAGAAAAAAATCAATTGAAGGTTGATTCCATTGTAAGAAAACCTCATAGGGGGAATTGGCATTGCTGCTTTATTAAAGCTCATATTTATTCAAATTGCGGTTATACTTTGCGGACAATTGCAGAGATGAGGTAAAAGTAGTTGTTTTTTAAAAATATTTAATATAACTGATTGGTATTAAAAGAGGGTAACCTTAGCAAACAAGCAAAAATTACTATTTTTTCAACGTTTTACCTTATTGTGTACAAGGTAACTGTTGATTATTTATGTTAACAATACATGAATATGCACAAAAAATATTTTTTTGAAAATAAATATTTGCACATTTAGGGTTTTTTCAATAATAAGACAAGAAATCACAAACTAGTAAATTGCTATTAAGTTTAATATTAACCCCAAAAATAAAAATGAAATAGGTCTTGCTAAACACAGTAAAATAATTGAATATTAATCAGTTAAACGGACCATGTACAAGTATTAATCATCTTTATCTTAGCTGAGTTTATAGTTATATAACTTATGAGTTTTTTTTTCTATAATTCAGATACCAGTTAAAAAGTAGGGGAATTAAAAAAAAATAAACCTACTTTAAGGTGCACTATCATTGAGTCAAGACACATCGCTAGTGGTGTACTCGCTCTTAAGCATATATTTTTCAACTTTCAATAAATGAGCTGAAGTAGTATAATTAAAATGCCTAGTGAAAATATACATGAAAGGCTAATACATTGAGGAAAAATAATTATATCATTTTCTTGCTGGGAAATGTAAATTTATACAGAGGGAGGGGAGGCGGGAGGGGTTCGTAAAGATACACGAAGAAGTAAAACTTTTGTATTGCAGGAAAACATTAAGTACCTACCACTGATTACACAGGCCAACGATGAAAAAACTTTTTTAATGAAAATACCTTATTCTTATGTTGTTTAGTTTGCTGAATCCAAATATGATGCTTAAAAAGTTGTATCACCCACCATTTATTCACATTTTATAGTTACATTCATGAAATAAAGAAACATTTTTAGAATTTAACAGCTTTTTCATAGTTAAGATAACATGAAAAAATAGGTCTAATGAACAAAGATGATGTTGGCAGCACTGCTGAAACACATGCTACAACATGATGGGGGATTACTGTTGGTCACTTCACCGGGAAGTTCAGCAAGCTATTCATCGCAGGAAAAGCTACACAAGAAGCTTCAAGGAAAAAAGGGAAAGAAAATATAAAGCAATTCCAGTTGACAAGTGAACCTTGTATCATCACATAAAATTACTATTCCAAGTATTTTACTGTAAATACAAACCATTTTTACGATTCTACAGTGTTTCATTGATTTCCCTATATACTGTAAATGGGTATTAGACTATATAATAAAATACATTTTGCTTGGAAACTAAGGGTGATACATAAAAACTACAAGCAGATTTGGATTCAGCACATAAAAATCTATCAAGATCAGCTATTAAAATTAAAAAAGTTTTCAAAAAGTTTTTTTTTTGTTGGCCTGTGTTATTTATGTTCCTTTTGTCGTATAACTGTTCAGTGTTGCGCATTCTAATATCCATTAAATCTGTTCAAATAAAGGCATATTCGAAAGCAATAATAATATTTATTTCATAACGGTAGAAATTAATCAGGACCAGTTGTAGTACAAGGAAAGGATAGTTGCTGTATCAACAAGTATCAGAGGCATAAAAATTCCTGATAAACCTAATATAAATAGGAGGTAATTAATCGGAGCCTCTTGGAAAAGAAGAAAAATGCGGCATACACAAATATATATGTGTACGCCGTACGTGCCATATATATATAGGACATAACCCGTTCAACTGTTAGATAACTTTGTAAAAAGATTATACAATAGTTAAATCCAGTAAGTCAAGACGTAAATTTCATTTAAAAAATAGCTTAATATTATCCTGGGCAGGTGAATGGCAGAATCTGTGTGTAAATTTATTGTTTACCTTTTTTATTCTTCTGTTTTTTTTTTAATAATTTGGTCGGCAATCTTACTTTAGTTTTAGATTAAAAATCTGCTTATTTAGTTTTCATTAAATACTAAGAGTTTTTTAACCTTCAAATTTCGATCTATATGTTTGCAAGGAATCAAAACTAATTCCTCAAATAGCTTAAAAGTCAATTTTGTATACACAGCCAAAGACCTCCCCACGGCAGAATAGTACATTAATAGAAAAGTAATCATATTTAATCGAATTCATTAAGAGGTAAGTGTTATCAAAAGTAAAATAAAGCCCATTTTATTGAATTGAGGTCTTAAACCATTAAAAGTAAGCCTCGACAAAGATTAGGTTAATGTCTTACCTAATAACTTAATAAGATATATATTCCAAGAAGCGAAGATGAAACAAAATTTTCTCAACAGAGAAGACTTTTGTTTGAGGATATGAACTTAAGGTACCTGTTAATCATTGGCGAGGCTTAACACTGATGCCAAAGTAACATTTAAATGAAATACCATTAATGGAATTCATATGTAAAAGATAATCTTTAATTGGAGTCAAAGTTCACTTTATGCGGAGTAAGACAATGCAAGTAAGGTAGAATTCTGTAGAAATGAATAGATATTTTTTTCTCGGATCAGAAAAGTTTTATAATGGAATATGAACTTACGTTTCCTGCGGCTGTATGGCAATACTTTATACTTCACACAGTTTACAGTAAAATAAAACCTTTTTGATAAAATTTAACTTCTCATAAGGGCATTGTGTCATAAAAATTTGTGTTTAAAGTCATTTTACTTTAAAACCAATATATGAAATGTGCCAACAAGTGCTGTTTTCCATTGTCTAGATTATACTATTAGGAATTAGACTTAGTGCTCTATACATTGAATAGTATTAAAAACTGTTAAATAATAAAATTCTGTATCCCGATTTGGAGGAATGGGTCAAAGTGTCTTTTACCTCCGAGATACAGATACATAAAAGGATGAGATACGGATACATATCTTGAGTCAAAATTTTTATAACGCAAATTATGCCAACTAGTAAGACATATATGTCAAAAAGCAAAATTTTTCCTAAAAACCTTTGATCTAAATTTTTTCTTAAGAATGATATTTTACAATATGATATAAACTTATGGTTGCTCAGGCTGAAGATGTTAGATGTGCCATTAAGTGCTATTTTCCGTTGCCTATAGTATTAGTAGCTGGACTTGTTGCTTTAGACTTCCTTGGAAAGGTAGCAGTAAATGCAAATTTTAACTTTGTTCTTGAACTTTTGTCATATATTGTACTTTAGCTTTATTGTACAAGCTTGCTTTTTGGACTTCCGCTGAAAATAAAGTACAGAAAGGACCAGAAAATTCCTATGAAAGTACACCTCTAAATAGACTATAAGCAATTGAATAATATAGGGTTTAGATCCCAAGTTTGAAACAAATTCTAGAGTTCTATGCCTGGCAGGAACGGATATATAAAAGGTAAAATCTAGAGTCAAAATTCTCGTAAAGCGAATTAAAAACTAATGACCCAAATATCAATAAAACAAGACATAGTTTTTTTTCTTGAAGTGTAAAAGTTTTATTACTGAATATAAATTTACTGTGTCTATGGCTGAATGTCGATATTTGACACCTAAACCAGTTAACTGGAAAACAAAGCCTTATTAATGGAATTGAACTTTTTATATCTATCTAAGAGGAAAGAAGGACTGTGTCAAGAGAACAAAAATTTCCAAGGAGGTGTGCCTAAATTCATCCTACTTTATAACAAGCGAGTGAAATGTATCAGCAAGTGCTGTTTTTCATTTATCTATACCAGTGATGCCAACTTACTAAACGCGAATCACGCCCGTCTCACGAAGCTGACCCGTGTGGTTCAATGCTACAATTGAAAAGCACGAGATGTGAAAATGTCTCAAATTTGAAGCCAAACATTCAGATTGTTTTTTGAAAAACAGGCATTTAATGAAATAAGTGACAAGTAATAAAAAAAAAATTATAGGTTTTTAATTTTCCTTCCTGTTCCATATTTTCCCACGTTATTTTGAAAATAAAAGTTTATGCATAGTTCTGGTCCGCTAGAAGGATTTTAATATGAGGTTTTGTTGGGAAAAAAAGTTGAAAACCACTAGTCTATACCAGGGCCGTATTTAAGGAGTGGGTATTTAGGGTTCAAACCCCCTCTGAAATTTTTCAAACCTATCTTGAAAAATACGTTTCCTATACACTAGGTGGCCAAAAGTATCCGGACACTTTCAAAAATTCACATTTTTACATATAGGTCGAGAAATAAGTGATCAATTGTTCTTTAACTTTAGTCATACAAAATATAGGCTTCACCGAACATTTCCAAGTTGAAATTAAATTACCCTTGCATTTGGGGGACGACAAGAAGGGGGTTGAAAGAAAAACCGCTTTTTGACCATAACTCTTCGAAAATAGCTCGGAATAAGCTATCAATTTCAGTAATTAATAAGCATACTATGTATAATTACTGTACAAATTTTTATGAACGTACCACTCTTACTTCTGAAGATATGAAACATTTTTGAAAAAACGGCAATTTTATTTGAAGGGTTTTTGCTCATAACACGCAGAGTTTTTGATCAAACCTTATCACAACTTCAGGAAAGATGACAAAATACAAGAGAAAGAACATACTAAAACCGTAAATAAAAATATTAAAAATTCGATGAGATATGAATGTTAAAAGAAAATAATTTTTCACGGCGCATGCGCGAACGACAGAAATTTATAACTACAAAAATATTGTAGCCTTGATTTATACTGCATCTTATAAAAAAAGTTCCAGTTGAATATCATGAAAAATGAAAAAGATATCAGCGATCTAGTGAGCTGTATTTCATTCATTCCCAGACAGTACATAAATAGTGAGGGTCTGTCCACAAAGAGCTATTTTTAAATTAAAGGTTATTGCGTCGTCTTTCAAAACCAACGTTTCAGAGGGTGTCCGGATACTTTTGGAAACGTACGTATAAGGTCTTTTTGGCCGAACAGACGAAATGTGACTTCTATGCCGAATATAAATTTTCAAACTGTATACAATTTAACATTGAAAAAAAATGATCGATTGTCACCACATTATTTGTGGACAACCCCTCACTATTTATGTATTGTCTGTGAATGAATGAAATACAGCTCACTAGATCGCTGATATCTTTTTCATTTTTCATGATATTCAACTGGAATTTTTTTTATAAGATGCAGTATAAATCAGGCTACAATATTTTTGTAGTTATAAATTTCTGTCGTTCGCGCATGCGCCGTGAAAAATTATTTCCTTTTAACGTTCATATCTCATCGAATTTTTAATATTTTTATTTACCGCTTTAGTATGTTCTTTCTCTTGTATTTTGTCATCTTTCCTGAAGTTGTGATAAGGTTTGATCAAAAACTCTGCGTGTTATGAGCAAAAACCCTTCAAATAAAATTGCCGTTTTTTCAAAAATGTTTCATATCTTCAGAAGTAAGAGTGGTACGTTCATAAAAATTTGTACAGTAATTATACATAGTATGCTAATTAATTACTGAAATTGAAAGCTTATTCCGAGCTATTTTCGAAGAGTTATGGTCAAAAAGCGGTTTTTCTTTCAACCCCCTTCTTGTCGTCCCCCAAATGCAAGGGTAATTTAATTTCAACTTGGAAATGTTCGGTGAAGTCTATATTTTGAATGACTAAAGTTAAAGAACAATTGATCACTTATTTCTCGAGCTATATGTAAGAATGTGAATTTTTGAAAGTGTCCGGATACTTTTGGCCACCTAGTGTATTTTTGACTGAAAAGATTATTTTATTTTTATTTCTTCACTTCATTTTTCAGTTTTACTTGAAAAATTAAATGATCATTATTGAATAATTTTACAAATTAAATGTTGTATCTGTAGTATTTATTTCTATTATAGTCATTGCAAGCATCATCTCTTACAGAACAATACACCTTTTTCTTTCGAATTTTAATACCATAACCAAAAACACCGAAAATCTTTAAAAGTGCCAAACTCTAAGTCATAAAATATAAATTTCAGAAGTATTACTTCGAATGCGCGTTTTTGAGTAAACACATCACCCTATCAAGTAATAAAAAGACACCAAATATTTAACATTAGCTAAGTTATGCAGTGCACATATCAAGTCCTCTCCCCCTTCACTGAAAATATACGTCGTCTTTTTTAAATTTTTTTCTGTTAATGCCCTTTAAGCCTGTACTGCAATGAAATCAATATGGTATGGAATAGGATATAAATTTTCATTGATCATATAAATTTTACGAGAAATGTGTTTGGTAAAGCCCTCCACGAAACAAAAGTCTGGTTACGGCCCTGGTTTATACTATTAGAACATGAGCATGGGCATATTGTTTTATATCTTTGAATAGACTACAGCAAACTATTGAACAATGGCTTAGATCCCTATTTTAAAAAAATGTTCATAGTGCCTTTTACCTTTTCAGTTGCAGATATTTATAAAGGGTACTCTCCGAGTCAAAATTCCCTTCATGTACACCGTGTCAAAAAATCAAGACGAATTTCTCTCCAAGAATTAAAATTTACAGTAAAATGTAAACTTACGGTATCTGTTGCAGAATGGTGCGACTTGACGCTGATGCTGCGAATGACAAACTGTTTCCAGCTTTTCAACCGGTGATGCACAGCGCGTATGACATCATCGGGATCCTGCCTGTAGCACTCTTCCTGCCCGTAGTAGGCTCGGTTCTTCAAGGTATCCAGTTTGGATAGTCGGCAGGGGGGTACTCACTGCGTACCCTTTGGAGACCCGGACAGAAGAACACAACGCAGGGGATTCGATGGTGATAAACCCCAGAATGATCCTTCACTTAGCTTTCGCATGAGTGGATATTGCGTACTAAATGACACGGCGTGTGGTGATCTGGTGTTCTAGAGTTTGGTCAAGATAAACGGAGTTTTACAATGTTTCGAGTAGCAGTGTATCTTCATATGGTTTCATCTTTTTTCTATCTTCTAAAGAGGGAATAATGGACACCGTTTGCTGGCAAACCCGCACTTAAATACGTGGTAATGCTTGGTGGTTATTCCAGTACCCAAGACTTAGAAAAAAAGTAGTTCTCTTTGTAAAGTCTTTGTTTTTAGAATCCATCGATGGACATTTCTAAGTAAACTTCACAATAAAGTTCATTGTCTGGAATGGATGTGTTATAATCTTTTACCTCAGAGTTTGTTCAAAGAAAAAAACATCGTGAGTTCTGAAACTAATGTCATTTTTTGTGTACCACTTCATTTTGTCCTTAGGTGCCATTAACAGTCATGGTTCAGTGAGTTCTTCCTAATTAGTTTACTAGCTGGAAAGTACTTTTCGGAAAATCTAGTGTCCTAGAATTTTTTCAATTGCTGAACTTAATGATCTGCAACTAATATCTTTCTTTATATCGTTCGAATTATCATCTAACTTCATTCTACTGATAAAATACATGTAGCTCAAACTAGAATTTTGATTTGATCAACGGCATCAAGATTTATCATTATCGTTGTACGTTTTCAAAGACATTCATGCAACATTAAGAAATACCAATCTATATATAAAACTTCAATTTGAGAAATATGTAGCTATCTATCTGAAATACACATCCAATTATTTAAGTAAAAATAGAGTGCGGAAAAACACCTGTGCTTTTAAATTCACTTCAAATCAAGGAAATTGAGAAAATTCTTTCATGATGGACAACACTGATGTATACGACTTTGATTGTTATAACGGAAGAATTTGTATAAAAATCTCGTGTAAAATATGAAACATAGAACCCGTTTTATGATATATTTACAACAGGAACAGTGAATGAAGACTTTGAGTAAACATTTTATCTGTACATTCTTAGTGGTAATACTTACATTGAAATCTTTTTTGGATGAAATGACATGGAATATCTGATACCACTATAGAGCTTTTAAGACTTAAGAAAATAAATTATTAGTAGATAGATGAAGGAGTACACTATTTTTCAAACAAAATAGTACATATTGCTATTTAATACTGAAACCAATATTAACTTTTGACTTTTTAAATGATTTCAACCTAACTTAATTGTAAAAATCTGCGATGGCTTTCTAAGACATTAATAAATGACTATATAATTGCTATATCTGAAGAGTAATACTGAAATAATAGGATAAAAACATCGAATTTCTGGGTTTCTTATCTAGAGATTAGGAAACATTAAAGGTAAGTGATTTTAGAAAAAGTTGTATCGGGGACATTTGTAGAGAATATATCATTTTTGCCCCATGTCTCAAACTCTGCCGATCCTTTCAACACACATCAAAAAGAAAAAGAGTCCAATAACCGCAGTACAGATGACATTTTGTACTAGTAGTAAGAGATTTCCTCCCTGGTCTCGTTTTTTCCGATGCAAATTTACAGCACTTAAAATTCCACTCTCCTTTTGGGGGACGATGCGAGCGGCTGTTCGACGGGGGTGGATCCGGGATGTTGTTGTTCATTGTTACGGGTGTGACTGACCACCGGACATTCGAATCTCTCCAGCAGGGGAGGAGGAGACCCCGGGATGATTTCCGGAACCATTTCCGAACACATCGAACGTCGAGTTTCGAACAGAGACGAGTGGCGGATGATGCAGTCCCATCGTTTGGGAGTCGCTCTTGCTGTTCCAAAACCGTCCAGGATTTTCTCCGGCCGTGCTCAGTTCCATTGATTGCCTGTCCGGGCTTAGGAAGGAGTGCGCACGTCACGTGACTTCCCTCAATGATACGCCCCCCTTCGGTGTGAAAGGAGCGAGGGCGCTAGTTTGAAACTGTGCCAAACGGACGGCGAAGATGAGAGGGATCCTCGGAGGGGAGAAAACACAGACACAACATTTGAGAGAATAAAATTAAAAACAAAGCTCCTCGTTTCTTTTATGCAACAGATCCGCAACAAATAATTTCTTAATACTCGCAACAGAGAGAAACATTTACGTAAGCTTCACCTCGGAAATAAGCATGAAGGTTAATTATTAAATCGATAACCAGATAGATCATCTTGTTAAAAACAAATGCAGTTAAATTCCGTTACAAGGAATACCAACACAGCGAAATATGCTTTCAGTTCCGATTCATTTTCCATTACATTACCGGATTTCTTTTGTAAAGAAAATTTCTTTACAAGAAGCAAAATGTGCGGTTCCTTGCAACTGGATTTTTCAGTAGCTAATGTAATCTACTACTTAAAAACTGCAATATATTTTGATAGATACCAATGATATTAGGCTTATCAAATAGGTTCAGGTAAAAAAACAAACGAATCAAGAGAAAAATATTTGGTATGCCAAACGGACGGAGAAGATGAAAGGGATCCTCGGAGGGGAGAAAACACAGACAACATTTGAGAGAATAAAATTAGAAGCAAAAGTCTTCGTTTTTTATGCAACAGATCCGCAACCAATAGTTTCTGAATGATCGCAACAAAGAAAAATTTGTGTAAGCTTTACTGCATAAAGAATGAGTAATGGAAAGAAATAAGCATGAAGGTTAATGATTAAATCGATAAGCAGCTAGGTCTCCTAGTAAAAAAAAATAACTACAGCAAAATCTCATTACAACGAGCACCAATACAACGAAATATCCTTTTTAATGAAATAACATTTCCGTTCTCTATTGCTATTATATAACTTCAATTTTATTGTAACAAAGTTTCAGTTACAGCAAACAAAAGGTACGGTCCCTTGAAATTCGTTATAACGAGATTTCGCAGTAGAGAACTTGATTTACGGTTAAATAAACTGAAATTCATTTTGATAGACACTAATGAATATACGGCTAATCAGATACATTGAGGTAAGAAAACAAACTAATCAAGAGAAAAATATTGCGTGTGCAAAATGGACCCCGAAGATGCAAGAGATCCTCGGAGGAAAGAAAACTATGACCCAACTCTTATGAGAATGAAATTAAAAATAATGCTGTCTTTATTTTTTTGATGCAACATATCTGCAAAAAATAATGTCTGAATACTCGTAGCAGGGAAGTAATGTAGGCTACTATTTCATAGAGAGGTCAATTAGATACTTTTAAGAAGGGACGAATGCTGACCGAGAAAAAAAAAATATTTAGTGTGATAAACTAACAACAAAAGTGCAAGGCATCCTCGGAGGAAAGAAAACAAAGACATGAGATTTTTAAGAAGAAAATTCAAAAACAGTCCTCCTCTTTTTTTTTATGTAACAATAAGTTTCCAAAGTCACTCAATAGAGTGAAATTTATACAAGCATTGCCTTATAGAGAACTATGGAATTAACTATGAACAGAAATAAGCATGAAATTTAATGATTCGATTGATAAGAAAGCAGATCATCCCCCAACAAAAATAGATAAATTAATCGACTATTCAATAAACTGAAATGCATTTGACACTAATGAATTCAATCCTAATCAGATACACTTAAGCAGAAAAGATAACAAATCAAAAGAAAAAAATACTAGTGCCAAGTGATTACAGAGGATGCAGGGGATCCTCGGAGTAAAGAACCCTAAGACACAACACTTTCCGAGAATACAATAAAAAACAACGCTCCTCATTTTTATACAACAGATCAGCAACAAATAATTTTTAAAGACACGGAACAGAGTTGCATTTATGTAAACTTTACTTCATAGATAATGATAAAATAATTAAGTAGCAGAAATGAAGTTTAATGATTCAATCAATACGTAGATAGATCATCACGTTAAAATTTTGAAACATATTTTAATCTACAGTTCAATAAAATGAAATATATTTTGCTTGGTACCAATGAATATATAACTAATATGACATTTAGGTAGAAAAGCCAACTAACCAAGATGAAAATATTAGGTGTGCCAAATTGACATCGAAGATGTAAAAGACAACCCAAATTAAAGAAAACGAACACAACACTTTTAAGAAGAAAATTAAAAACCACGCTTTTAATATTTTAATGCAACAGATCTGCAACTAATAATTTTTAGCGCTCGGGAAACCTAACATAAAGCAATTTATGTTAGGTTTAGCTCATAAAAAATATGGCATGATTAGTGAATTGAAATGAGCATGAAGGTTAAATTCATTTCACGTTAAACAAATTAAATACATAATTTATCGAACAATATATTTTGACTGATAGCAATCAATATAAAGCTTATCCTGCCGGTTTAGGCAGGAAAACTAACCAAAATGTATGTACATTTTACCTCGTGAGGAATAATGAAATGATTAATGAACAGAAATAAGCGTGCATATTAATGTTCAAAGAGATAAGCAGATAAATTACCACGATAAATACCAACTAGGCAACTTAAAATGTACTGCAATGAACTGAAATATATTTTGATAGGTACCAATAAATATTAAACTAATCAGATACATTTAGGGTGGAAACTGATCGAGAGAAAAAAATTGGTAAATTAACAAATGTGGCGTGACTTATTACTTTTTATACTCGTCATATAACCCGCGTAATAAGGGCGTTACTGTTTTCGAAAAAAAAAACATACTAGTTCAAATTTTGTAAAGAATAATGTTTAATATTTAGATATGCACTAGCCAAGTTCCATATGAAGCACTAAATAGAAACATTAAACTATACGGAGAAACGGTATTACTGTAATATGATACTGGTACCGGCAAAAGATAGGTCATCGCTGAGATTGCGTCATTGAGTTTTTTTTTTTTTTTTTTGAGGGTAGGGGGATATTTTTAGGAGTACTTTTTCGTTGTTGGTGTGATTCTCATACTTTGGAAGGAGAGGGGATCTGTAGTAATTGAGAAGAGGGATTCGCGATCTCTCTTAAAAGGATAGAAACTCCGGATTAATGTAATGTATACCGGGACACGTTTACGCGGATTTTTTTCAAAGAATTTTCTAATTTTTATGTTTCAATTCAGAAAATTTTAGACGTTATGGTCTTTTACAGCAGTTAATAAAGTTTACGTTTGTGTGTTCAGCTTTTCTGTTTCTTGAGTATTTAAGCGTTAAAAACGTACTTTTAAGGCCAATGCCTGTTGCGTAAACAAGCCCCGTCCCCGAGGCACGTTTTTCCTATCAGTAAAGCTGTTATCCAAAAGTTAAAAACTAATTTAATAGCATCTTCGTTGTCACTATTACCCAGCTAGCACAAATAATCTTCAAACGTTTTATAAACGTTTTTAAGCGGTTGTTACAACTTTAATAACTATTTTACAACCTTTAAAAACGAAGTGTGCTACTTGGGTAGTTATTGTTAATACGAAAGCCTCAATTTAGTTCTAATAGTATTTTAGAAAATTTAAGTGCGTTGCTAGAATTAAACATGCGGGTTTAGGGGTTAAATAAATGTATTTAGGTATTGTCAGAGTACCAGAAGTCGCATAAAAAATGCAACGCAAAAACTTTTAAAATAAATAATTACAAAGTAAATATACATAAAGAAGAATAAATCAATATCTAAGTAAAATTAATTGATAAATGAATTGAAAGTAAAGTAGATTTCCTGCCTTAAGGATATTAGACAAAATACACTACATGTGTTTAATCTCTTTAAGAATAATAATTATAAAGATTCACATATGCTTACATAGCTAGGCTAATAAATTGAGAAAACAGGATAGAAATATTGAGAGCATAATTGGAGAGTAATCCGATACTCAATAAATAATCTCGCGATAGAGAAAAGAAGAGTAAAATCTAGCATATTAATCAATGAGGTATAGCAAGGTTGTTGAGGTGGAGCATTGCGATGGAATTGTACTTTATTAATCACGTACATAACGGGTTGTATGTAAAGATGCTTGATCTAATGTTAGCAAATAGCCGAGAAATTTTTAACGTCTCTACAAGCTTATTTCAAGCAGTAAATTGAAAATACTTTCCAAAAAATTTTGGCATAGTACAATTTGTTTTTTTAATAAAATTTAGTATCGTGTTAAATGGGGAAAAGGACATAAAATTTAAAAAGTGTTACATTTTAATCAACTGTGATTTTTCTACTAGCTCAAAAATGTCGCCCAAGGAAGAAAAGCGTGCTTATATATTGAAAAGTTTACAAAAAAAAAAAAGCATTTTTTAAATTTTCGAAAAAGTGAAATGTGTGTATTTGCTTTTAACTAATTAGAGAACTTTCCAATGTAACTGCTAGTCGAAGTATTGGTTTAAAAGTAAATCGAAGTTCGTCACAAAATATTTTTTCAGGACAAAATCAGCAAAAACGGTCATCAGTTAAATGTTAAGAGAAAAGAAAAACAGCGGATGACAAGGTGGCTTAAGAAAGGGATCATGACTTGAAAAGAAAAGTCGAAGGGAGTGTTTTTGTTCCAGTGGCATTTCCGCCACGAGGCTTAGTCGATTGTTAAGTTGAGAGATAACAATAAAGACAAATTTGGCAGCAATATTTTTTGAATTCAGGAAGTAGAATTCACACACACACACACACACAAAAAAATCATTAACTGAAGAAAAACATAAAGCATGCTATTATAATGATCGGAATTTAACTGCCCTACCAGTGGTCGGAAGTAGCGCGCTACAAGTAGCGAAACTACTGTAGTAGCTACATTTTTTAGTAGTTTATAGTGTAACGCACTACTTTTTAAAAAAAGTAGTGTAGTGAGTAGCGCGATACAAAAATATTGTAGTTTGTAGCGATTTCATAAAACTACTTTCTAATGGAGCAAAAAAAAAAAAAAAAGAAAAAAAAAAAAACGAAAAAAAAAAGATTCAATCGAGTCTGACTGGCGCATATCGTACACGATTACATTAGCGAAAGCAGTGAGAAAAATGAATCATACAAATTCGAGCTGACCTCAGTCATATCATTTTGACGCCATACGTTCTATATGTTAGACGGCATTGGTTTCTTTGGCGTCACCATTTTCATATTCCGCCAATATTTGCATTGAAAATAGTGCATGGCTGAGGAAGGAAAATTTATGAATAAGCGATAACTGAGTGTTAGTGTTTTATAGCAACCGAGAATGTCATGTAAATGAATGCTTTAGAGCTCAATGCTCAATTGGATTATTGTTCCAATATCCACCAAACATGGCAGCAATTTTAATAGAAGAGGATACAAATTTGATAGAAGATGACAATATCGAGCTGCCCTGTCCGGCGTATAATAAATACTTCACAGTTGTTGAAAAGAGTGAAAATGGAAATTTTACAGTTTCGTGCAAACTTTGCACTTTGAACAAAAAACTTTCTGTTTCTAAGTCATCTGCATACAATTTAAAATTGCATATTGAAGTAAGTTAAGCATTCTAAGTTATGTTTCACACTTCAGATAGCTTATTTATTAGTATTTCATAATGAATACTAGTACCGTTTTGTATGTTTTTCATATTTCTTTAGTTTTGCTTCTTTAGTGATGGAGTATTGATATATATTAAAATAATAAAAATCAATTATTAAATATTTTTGACATCATTTGACATAATTGGAAAAACGTTTTCATTTCATTTTATCGGTGGCGTATTAATAGGGATGGTGTCCAGACCGAAACCCAACCCCTCAAGGACGTAGCCAGGACTCACGTTAGGGGTGTGCAAGTAGTGGCACCCCAATAGGAGGTCACTCTGACCTCCCAAAAAGTTCTTATCCGATACAAATTGGCTGATGAAATTTGAAAACATTGAGACAGTATTGCAAGACTGAACTTCTTCGTTTTATTTTATTTTTTTTTCTTTAATTGATTAATTTATTTATTTTCGTGATGCCTCGCATCTCTTACAGTAGACATAGATAAGAATGCATTCTTGTATTTTATTTATTTATTTTTTAATCATTCAGTAAAGTTCCGAGTTTCATTCGGTAAATTGAGTTTTCTCCTCAAAAACAAGCAAGCTTACTTACAATATTTCACCCTAAAATTTTTATTCTTCGCATACTCAGATTAAAAAAGTTGTTTTCATGCTAAAAGACAAATTTGGGTTTGGTACAAGGATCCGTGTTAGGTAAAGAATGAAGCTGATTTTCTGATAAGTGGCGCCAAGGACTTAAAACTTATTGATGGGAGAGGAGGCGAAGGGGGGGGGGGAGAATCTCAATGACCGAATGAAATTCCAAATTTCGCCGAGTAATGAAATACGAACTTATTTGTCTGCACCAGCATGTTGCAATGAAAAGCAGGAAAGGGGACAAAATCGTTTGTCAAAAAAAATAAATAAAATGGGAGGTCACAGTGACCTCCCATTGGCTCTGATCTGGGGGGTGCAGCTGCACCCCCTAGCTACGCCCTTGCCAACCCCCCTGAAGCTCAAAATTAAATTCCTACAATGAAAATTCAATTTTTTTTCTCATATGTTTTTGAAAAGTAGCGAAGTAGCGACTACTTTTCAAAAGTAGTGTAGCGCGCTACATTGAAAAAAAAGTAGTTGTAGCTGTAGTTAACTATATTTATAAGAAAGTAGTTGTAGTTGTAGTTCGCTACAAAAAATATGTAGTTTTTCCAACCACTGTGCCCTACTATGTTTGTTGATTTTTTGTTGTTGCTGTTAGAGTGCACGCTTTAATCCGTGCTGTTTTAAGCATCATTTATGGGGCAGCTGAGTTTATATGTAAACGAAAAATTTAATACGAAAAAAAATCTTACCACTTAAAAAAATAATTTAAATAATAGACACGCAGTCCTAACTTTAACACTTTCAGGTCTGAGCCTTTTCGACTGCGTATCTCCCTCCAGACTGGGGGGTTTTTGTCGATTTTCGTGATTTTTTAAAAAATACTTGGAAAAAGTTAATGTTGGTAATTTTAATTTTAATTTTATTAAATACTTCAAAATGTTTTCTTTCATGATGAAAGACCTATTTAAGTGAAACAACAATTAATATTTAGTAAGAAATTGTCGAAAAATACATGTTTGGAACTTGAAAAAAAAGTTCCGCATAGGAAAATATAATTTTTAACCGTAAAAATATGCACAAGTTTAAGTAAAAACTTACCCAAATTTTGAACAAATATTTAAGAAAAAGATTTAATTTTCAAATACACATTATTTTGCAAAATTTGCTTTGGTGTAGTACATTTCAAAACACGAATTTGCACAAAGAGCAATACCACATGGTTCGCAATAAGTTCGTATAAGCCTCGATTCTATAGTGTCTCCTGTAGTTAATTTTGATTGGGGGTGCCATCTATATATTTTTTAAGAAAGTAAAAGGTCCATAGATAATATCTAAAAATGATTGAAACGAAAAAACCCTTATTTTCATTGTTACAGTAGTTCAAACTTAGGCTCGGGCTTAGTCATCTTCAACAAAAACGGTAGCCGAGCTCGGGCTTGGACCAGAAAGTGTTAAACTAAACCATAATGCCTAGGATACGTAGTCTTGGCTGTCAGAAAAATGTTATTGTATAGGGCACAGTTATGGCTGTCGTTTGAAGGAAATAAGGCAGCAATAACGCAATAATTATTATTTTGTAAGTCAGTATCTGGATTTAGAAACTCTTGATAATTTATGATAAAATTAAGTCTTTTGCTTGTGGCAATGGCTCTGATTTAGCCCTAAATGAGTTGAAACACCCCCCCCCCACCAGAACGACATTTCTATCAGGCAATGGCAGCAGTTTCGAAGGCGATTTTAAAGAATATGTCCAAAATGAATTCTTTAATATCTTTGCAGATATATTGTTATAATGGAAGACTCATGATTAAATAACTAGCGCAATAAAGCTGGCTAACATTTAAAAAAAAAAGCTGGTAGACGAAATTATAAGTTAAGCTGTAGAAAAGAAAAATCGTCACTGAAGCTGGTCAAAAGCTTGCTGGTTGAAAATGGTGGCAAAACTGGTCATCATTTTATTCTTATTTATCTTTTGCTTATGAATGGTGTCATTCACATGAAAGACAGGCCCACTTCTGACATAAGTTCGAAAACTGGGTAAAAACTGAATCAAAATCTTTCCTACACTAATTGTTTTCTAACGAATTGATCTAATTAAATATTTGTTAAAACTAAAAACAAAGCACGGGTATTTTACCTTAAGCGAGAAAATAAGAGTAAAAGATAAATTATGTTATTATGGTAACATTTTCTAATAACTCCTGAAACTTTGGCTTTTGCAGTAAATGGTCCTAACGCATTATAAAACTAAAATAAATGCGATTTGCATGATTTCATCTCATATTTACAGCCGAAATAAAATCATGCTTAAAGAAATTAATAGCATTCGTTGTGCGATATAAATTATTTAATTGTGTGCTTTATTTTACCAAATTTAAGTTCCTATCTATATTTTATGTGGCTCATTAAAATTTACGTTCTGCTATTCACCACATGCATTCCTTCTATAAAGGACTTTTGAAAGATATACTAACATCTCAGCTTTCTGAAATAAATTACCTCAATTTCTCCCACGGGCATTTTGAAATTTATTGCAGCGTTAATAACCCTTATATTTCGTGTCTCTTTTAAGGTATGTAAACATTTCGCACTTATAATGGAAAAGTTGCGATATATTTCAACTTGAAATAAAAACGTAAAACATATATTTACATATATTTCACATAAGCTTGATACATACATTTACTGTATTAAAGATACAACTGTTAATAGAGCAACAATATCTATTTTATAGTACAGCAAACGTATAAATCTGCATGTATTTTGTTATTTGGTGGTGTACCGTAAAATGGGGTCAATCGGAACACTTTTCAGCTTTGATTGTAAAAAAAGCAGTTAAAAGATTTTTTTTAATTTGATTTTTGGGGTAAAAACTTCAGTCTTGCTTTACTTTTGATATTCCAAGCAAAGGCAAAACATTTTGAACAATTATTATTAAAATATATAGGAAATTATGGGTGTTCCGAATCACCCCGCAGATAGGGGTCAATCGGAACACATGTTAAAATTTCTATATTTTTTTCAATTTAACGTGTAATAGGACTCACAAACATGAGTAATATTGATGGGGGAGAATAAGAACAGATAATTACTGTCAAATAAATGCTTAATTTCAATACCAGTAAACGTTTATAATTTGTCAAAATTCAAAATTATTTTGAACTTATGAAAAATGAAAAGTAATTTTGAGAAATGCTTTTGAATTGAAATACAAAGATTTAACATGAATGGAAGTCACTCATGTCGTCCACAAATATGTACTTGTCCTTAAAACTAGCCATTGTGACTTGGCTTAAGTTTTTTCCTAACATCTCCTGGAATGAACTCTGCCTTTTCTTTAGTTTCTTGAAATCTCTGAGTTTCGGGGATTGTCCTGAAAGATTTTTTCGCTTATTCATCATTGTCTGTGTGCTGGACTTTTACTACATAGTTTATGTGACTTTCCCCCGTGTATTTTAAGTAAAAATAGGTCTCCTGGAGAAAAAATCTTTTGAAATCTGCAACTTTTTGACATTCTAAGATCTAGTTGCTCACGAGAAGAGATAAACAGTAATAAATCCTTGTCCTTGTCTTGATTAGAAGAATTGGGGTTAGAATCTTGATTTTTCAAACAGTTTCCTTCTAATAAGTTTGAATTGGAACAACAGAACTAAGTGTTCCGATTCACCCCGCAAATTTGTTTCCTATGGCATTTTTCAGAATTCTTCATTTTTATGACACAATTTATAAAAAAATCTAAATTCTTATGTGGTATTCTGTTGTTCAGATACATGTATAGCTGAAACATACCACTCTTAGTTTTTAAATATAAGAAAGTTAGTTCTTGCATATGAAGTTTTGCAGTCTATGAAAATGTGATATTTTCTAGCATTCCACGTGCAGCCCTAATTAGAAGCCAGTAGCGTTGCCAGATTGACAAAAGCAATTTTTTCCTACTTCCTATGATCTTAGCTTTCTAAAAAAAATTCATGGCGAAAAATACCCAATAGTATATTTATGAAGAATTTCTTTGTACGGTCACGAAGTTTTGTTCCGATTGACCCCGCTGTTCCTATACACCCCATTTTACGGTACAGTAATAAATGCATTGTGTTTAAATTCGAGACTCAAATCCAATAACTGAATTACTACTGGATATAAACTAAGCATTATCGATGCACACAAAGCGTATTGAAAAAAAAATCATTGTAATGCAAGGTTAGTGCAAGGCAAGTCTTACCATTTTTCAAACTTTCATTACCAACATTTTATTTGCTTCATATTATATACATGTGTGTGTAAAAGAAATATCTTTTGGAAATTTTAAAATAATTGTAAATTTGAAAATTCTTTGCAGCATTCCTTCAAGTTTTTTTTATAGAATTCAGGAGATCTGTTTAATCACTTCCCTTACGATTTTTTTTGGAAAAAATTACAAAAACATTTTTTTTTAAATTTAATTTTGAAATACAAGAAAATGAAACAATACAACAAAAATATGTATAGGTTTGAAATTGAATTTTTAATTATTTATAGGCGTAAAATCAATTAGTTTCACCCGTGTTTTCTCGGGTTAATAATCACCTGCAACTCATACGAGCCCGAGATAACTCGGGATAATCAGACAAGCGGTTAAGTGAAGACATAAATAATATTTATTTATTAATATAACATTTTTAATGCAGCATAAAAAATGTAGATTGATTTTGAAAAATATATGCATATTGTAGAAAGTATTTGCAAGGTCATTGAACTTTCTGCAGAATCAAAAGTATAAACATAAGGATACAGATTGTGTGTATAGTAAAAGGTCAATTTAATATCTGTTGCTGACTTACAAGGAAGGGAGGGGGGGGGGGGGAGCGGAATCCCTCACCCAAAAGGTCTGGGTACGTGAGTCAAGAGATAATCAATTCAGAGCTTAAATGGATCAAGTCCTTTTCGACTTAAACTTCTTCAACACTCTGAAGGTTTCATTTATGAACTTAACATTTTGTTGCCAAATCTTTTTACCTTCAGTGCTAAAGTGTATCCAATAAAAATGAATTTAATTCAATTTTCCTCTGAACACCTCAGATTAATATTTATTTTGCAACTTAGAGCGTTCATAAGAGAAACTAGGTTGGTAGGTTATTGAATAAACACCAATCACATCTTTATTCAGCTAAATAAAGTATCAAGGCTCAGAAAACGAATAATGTACGTGAAGGTGGATAAATGAAGAATGAATGGCTAAAATTTAATTTTTCATGACTTCAGTAATAAGCCCTTAGTGGCCAACCAAGTAAATTTAGTTTCTTTTCCGCATCCAAATAGAGGAGAATGACGCGTGGTGAACAAACAATGCAATGCTTTCCAAATTTAGGAGTGTGGAGGCTTTTTGTTGCATGCCGACCTCTATATAGCTCTGATTAAGCCCCAAATGACTTCTTTATGTCTCTAAAACTAGTAAAAACTATTCAGAATTCTATTTCTCTCAGAGGCAATCACGGCAGCTTCGAAGAAAATTTTCAAGAATGTGTCCAAAAATGAATTTCAGCATGTCTTTTCAAACAGAAAAATAAAACGTAATAAATGGATTCAGGTCATGGGGACCAATTTTAAAATTTTAGTTAATGCCACCAACATTTGGAGGATTACGTCACATAATTATGTTTTATTAATTTGTAAGCATTCCTTATTTAATAGCGCTCTTAGAAACGATTCAAATGATAGGAAGTTTTTTTTTTTTTTTTTTTTTTTTTTTTTAACCGTGGAAAGACTGTTTCTTGTGATAGGATTCATTGAGGATTTTCAATGCTTAACAAAATGCTTGGTACTTGCTCATCAATCTTTCCCTGTGTATGGGTGTTTTATCACCCCCTCCCATTTTCACATTCTTAAAAAACTGTAAAACCATCTCCACAAATTATACACCGTTTATTTAATACGAGGTTCTTCAAACCTTTACGCACGTCCATCTTAGGACAACATAAATTGTACTGAAAATCTTCCCATTTCATCATAATCAAACGGACTAAAATGCTTCATTACTGTTATAGAGCACATCGCGGCCATCTTGAATGGAAACTCCTAAAACCACCAGCTGTGATTAAACTAGAAATGTAATTACTGCAACGGCGGTGGAAGTGTCACATGATTAGATATGAGTCTCATGCATCAATAAGGGAACGTATACAAAATTGTAATAATTCCTTTGGCATTCCTTCCTTCCTAACTGAGGTTGGCGTAGTTTAATAATCTGCTTTCTAATTTTCTCAATAGTAATTTATCCTCACAGTCTAGATTTCGATTGATTTGATATACATATTAACACGAGAAGTAATCGAGCGGTAAAAACTTGCATATATAGTGTTAAGTTTCAAAACCAGTTCAATCCTCGAATTTTCAATTTTTTCTCATTTTATACTTTGATATTTTGTCTACAATATCAGGCCGCAAAGTGATTTGAAAAATATATCCATCAATCAGATCAAAAACTGCTGTCAAAACCCCGTTTTACTTTAAAACCACCATAATCCATGCTTTTACCTCATCTTTAATCTAAAAACGTACGAGCAACATCACTAATAAATTGCTTAGAATAACTCTCATTTTTGATTTTGAAGGCAAGTATATCACATAAAAGAGAGAAAACTCATGAATTAATATATGAATTAGTAGACTAAACGTTTTTCCAGAGCAAAAAAAGTGGGCATAGCGAAAAATTTTTTTTTCTCTCTTGTGAGATTCAAAAATTCACATTGAGAAGGTTTAGGCGCATGGCCTCATACGCAGGCCTCATACTAGGCGCTGCGTATGAGGCATTGATTAGACAGTTAATCCGTTACACTAATCACTGAAAACTATTAGAGAAGCGTGCAAGAATGTTTCTCAAACATCATTTTTCACTAAGCTTAATGATTTTTATCAATGATTTAATCACTCTCGTAGTCAACAAACTTTCCCCCTCCAGAGTACAAATTTTCAACATCAGATCGATTAAAAATTAATGGATTTTGGAGAAAAGTTTCTGGAGATGGCATTTTAGACATTACCATTTCTTTTTCAAGTTTTTTTTTTGACAGATAGCGATGATAAATTATCTGGAATGGCAGAACATCAGATGGTACTGCGTTACATGCGAATGCTGGATGGGGCAACCTACTGAAATTTGTTGCTTTTTTCTAGAATTCGTATAGAGAAAAATGGACTTGCGTTATCATATAAGAGCGATTCTCTAGAAATGTGTTGTTTTTCATTACGAATTTTACAATTTATCACGTGGGGTGCGGTTCAGCATTTTCTAGAAATTCAAAGTACACATTTTTGTTAAACTGCAAACAGTCAGAAAATATCTTCATTTATTTTGTGGATATTGAGTGTTATTTTATAAATTTTACAAAATGTTTTTACATTCTATGCCTAAATCATGCTTTTTAGCCTACTTTCCCGATAAAAATAAAAGAGACGAAAAAAATATTAAAAGTGGCTTGATGCATCTAAAAAATATCGCCAAGTCCAAAAAATATCACCAAGTTCAAAAAATATCGCCAAGTCCAAAACAAAGTCAAAAAGAAAAAAAAATAATAGATGAAATAAATAACAAACAAACTTTTTATTTAAACAAACTTTTTTTTTGTTCGAAGCATCTCGGCAAGGATACTTTATTACCGTATTTAAATTTGAACATTTTTGGTTCAACATTGAACCGTTCAAGCAACCTTTCCCCACCTAATAACTTTTAAGTGAACCGTTCGAATTGAATGAACTTTTTTTTTGTTCGAAAGATCTCGGAGAGACTCATTCCCATATTTCACTTTTCAATTTCAACCATTTTTCGTTCAATGATGAACCGTTCAGAAAAATTTTTAACATGAGCTCCTACTTGGAAATTTAAATTAAATGTTGATTCTGAACTTAAAGGCGGATTTCCTTCAAGCTAACTTTGTAAGAAATGGTTTTGATAAAAAATGTATGTAAAGTACTTTTCTGAAAAATCTTCTGTGAGGACTCTGATTCCGACTCCGACTCCGCAAACATGGCGGAAATGCAAGCTTAGAAAAAAATGACTGACTGGGTAGACGATTTTTTGTTTATTTATTTCTTTTGTTTAATTTATTATTATTATTGTTGTTTTTTGGCAGACGATTTTTTTTGTTTACAAAAATTTTTCATTCACGAACAAAAAATTTTCATTCACGAGAGCATTTTCTTTATTTATATTTATCAACTGGCAACGGATTAAAAATTAAATTCGAGACATTTTATTAACGAACGAGGGTTTTGTTTCTTTATTTGATAAAATGTGTTTTGATGCTCTTTTATTTTATTTACTAGCGGTACCCGCACGGCTTTGCCCGTGGTATAAAATTAAAAGTTCATTTGTAAAATAATTAATATAGCAGAAAAAATACTCTATTTTAGTTATAATTCAACTACAATTCCTTCAAAGTATGATATAAAAATTTGGTATGGGCCCTACACTACTTCCTTTTACGTGTACATTTCTTAGTAGATGCCTTAAGTGCTAAAATAGTGCTTGGAGGGAGTAAGATAACAATTCAAACATTTATATCCCTAGTTTGCCACGAAACAATGCAAAAAAATGTTTTACAATGATTAATCTCCAAAATATCGCCAATTTTAACATCATTCAGTGAATTTTTCGCAAAATATCACCAATAGCGCCAAATTGAACCCCCCCCAAAAAAAGTTTTTAAAAAAATCGCAAATTTGTCGCCAAATTGGCAAAATATCGCTAATAGCGCCAAATTGAGTCCAAATAAAAAAAAAAAATTCGCCAACTTGGCGATATGTCGCCAAATTGGCGACAAATACTTCGCGACCAAAGGCTTGGCGATATATCGCCAAGTGGTCGCGCCAATTCATCTGCATTGAAATTAACACTGATTAACTCCAAAAAAGGGGTAAAGCATCCCCTTGTGACATTCAAATGAAACCCCAACTGGAGATGCACAAAAATAAGCCAAAAGAGAAAATAAGAACAATTTTGTTGCTCACAGAAACCAACAGAAATCTTACCAAAATTTGAAAGAAGAAGAAAGTTTCCTTTCCCAGCTTTAAAAACAAAACAATACATTTTCCGAAATGAAACACTTTAAAAAGAACGTTGCAATGTCACAATTGATACGATATTTGGTTAATCTTTGTGCTTTGGGTACCCCTTTCTCGCTAAATGGGCGATAGACGCTCCTACTACTGTTTCTAAACGTTGCCAAAATCAATATTGCTGAAATGCGAAATCTATAAAAATGGAAAAAAAATCCGCCAAATCTTTTAATTAAGTCATTAGTATATTGGA
>JAXGGA010000367.1:0-244951 GCA_038373865.1 Uloborus plumipes | reverse complement strand
GGTGACCCTGAGTTTAGCCACCATGACACACTTCAGAAAAGCTTTTTTATTCATATCAAGTAAACGTTTTATACAGTTAATATCTTCTTTTCACTTTGCTTTCAAGTTCACAGATGCCTGTCAGCATTTTAGTTTGCTGGTGTCTTGATTAATTGCAATATTTTATTTCTTCTTCTCACGGTGTAAATCTTTTCCTACCTCTCACAAACAAAGGACTTAACGTTGGTTTGAGTTGTCCTGTTCCTGCTCTGTAAAAAATAAATGTTTTTTTTTTTTACAGTATTTTTATACAGCTAATTTTATGGTAATTTTACAGTAATAAATGAGAAACTAATTTCAGTTTATTACTGTGTATTTTACGGTTATAAACTTGAACCTCTTTTACCAGTATTTACAGTAACAAACAGTAAAATTGCTGATTTTACAGTAGTAAACTGTATAAATTGCTGGGTTACGGAAATAAACTGTAGAATTTCTAGTTTTACCATTTATTACTGTACATTTACCGTTTAAAACTGGAACCTCTGCAGCCAGTATTATATTGTTGTTTTTACAGTATAATACAGCTAATTTTATGGTAATAAACTATGAATTGCTAATTTTACAGTAATAAATTGTAAATTGCTAGTTTTATAATAATAAACAGTTACATAGCTAGTTTTTCAGTTATTAGTCTGCATTTTATAGTTTTAAACTGAAACACTGTAAAAACAATAGTTTATTTTTTGCAGTGTACTTGTCAACGATTTATCTGCTATACTAGAATGCAACTTAAGTTGACACTAAACGTCACAATGGGCTGAGCCAATACGAGCTCACAAGCAGTCGGCGATCTCCTCTAATTCCCCAAGTAGGCTGTGACGTTTTATCTAGCTCGTTTTTCATAGGCTAACGTCACGCAAACGTCACGCTGATGTCACGATGCTGTTGTCAAAAAAAGTTGCAGTGTAGTTTAGTGTCTTGATTAATTGCAATACTTTTTTTTTCTCTTTCTCACGGTGTCTATCGTTTACTGTCTCTCACAAACGAAAGACTTAACGTGGGTTTGAGTTGTCCTGTTCCTGATCCTGGGAAATAGAGAATTTAGATACAATAATAACACCCCGGGAACAATGACATACGAATCACCAGTTTTACTCATCAGATAAAATTGTAGAGCTTCACCATTTTATTAAAAAAAATCGGGCACTGTTAACCAGAGGTGGCGCTAGGAAATGCCCGACAGGGGGGCAAGCTTCCCCGACAGGGGGGCATAAATAAAATTTTAAAATTTACATTCACTAACTTCCCCTACCCTCTTCTATCTTTCCATTTTTTATGATGCGTAAATACAAAAGTAATCATTATTACCTCTAACAAAACAAATACGAGTTTTATATTTACAGCTTATCATCAAACTAAAAAACGATGATTGAAACTAAATAAAATGATAGAAACATACTAATACAAGTTTTATTATCCGAAATAAATAGATATACGGAGAACGAAATTATTAATTAATGAAAATTTTGTAATTTTTTTAGGGTTTCACCAGCTTAGTTACGTCCGTTTTTTAAATTCTTTTTACTATAAATAAAAATATCGTGGGACCCCCCCCCCCCTCTCCCCCGTTTTCGTTTCTTGAAAAGAAATGAAAAGAAAAGTTTGTTTCGTAAATTAAAAAACACTCCATTTTTTATTAGAAATTATTAATTTCCCCATAAATATTTTTATTTGTTAGAAATCCTAATTCTGAAGTCCGAGTAAAAATGTTGGATTGAATTGACAATTTTGGAGTGATACCTTATAGTAAACTGCAATTTATCACTTCAAAATACCGAACTTCTTCAACTTTTAATCGGCTACGCCTCTTGTGCTAACTTTTCTCATTTTATTTAATTTTAAATGACATGCCACCCGAGTTTCAAAATAAAACGTTGTTTTACTTTCGGTTTTTTGGAAAATATTATTTAATTATTGAATATAAGACTAATAATAATGAAGAAACATTTTAAATCCATTTCTATTTAGTTTCATCTTTACATCACTTACATTAAAAAACGAAAATCACTAGAACTTTATTTTGCGAGCTTTTTTTGGCTGCAAAAGCTTTTACTATATTATCAAATGTTTACTTAGAAAATAATGATAATAATAATAAAAACAAAAATAAATACAAGCTGAGTAACCTTAAATATTTTCAAAACAAAAACAGTTTTTTGAATTCATAATTGAAAAATCGGGAATCGTGTAAAATGAGAGTTTTATCTTTATTCAGTTTATCTCTAGTTTTTCAGTAGTTTTTATTTTGAAATTAAGAAAAAAAAAAGAAAAGGAATGCTTCCAATTGTTTAAAAAAAAAAATCGTTAACTAAATACCAAATGAGTAATTGTTTTCCTTTTCACATTGAATATCATATTTAATGCGTTTGAAAACTATTTGAAATGAAAGAAATTTTAAAAGCCTCAAATACTTTGCAAATTAAAAATATTTTCATGAATTTCACTTTAGAAAAAATCTCAAGTAGAAAAAATGCAAATAACATTTAAACTATCCAATATTCAGCATTAGAAGAAGTGTACAGTGAAATTTTAAGAAACTTAGAAATCCTAAACTTTACTGTGTAAGAAATGGAACGAGAGTATTAAAAAAAAAGTTATTATTGAATAAATGTTTATTAATTATCATTTGTTTATTAAATACTCTACGAAACATCACATATTATGGCTGAAAAATATTCTGTACAATTTATTTATTTATCCGGAAACCCGATTAAGCGATTTACTTTAAAACCGGTCATTTTTATTATTCAAATTGTTTAGAAATATATATCTAAAATATTTTTTTAATAAAAAATACGAGCATCCATGTAGACTTTGATGCTTGAAGCAGTTGCTGAATAATCTTATCTGATTAAAGAATAAACCCCTCCCTAGTTTCTGAAAACGGAATATCATAGAGGAAATAAACAATATTAGAAGAGAAGAAATAAATCCGTTGTGGTAGCTAAAGATGCCCTTTAGTGAATGATTCTACTGGAGACAGATAAGGGGGACTTGTGGCTCCGATTCCTAAAACAGAGGCTACCGACAAGGGAACGATGCAAGGATTTTCCCCTAGGCCAGTGGGGTGAACAAGCTTTCGTCATTGTAAGCTAAAAGGAAGACACCATGTTGACAGTTTTATTGCAGTTTAATCTTGGAAAAGGGACGCATTTTCCGCTTCTTTGTATCGGGGTGCTTTCAAAGCTTCACTTCTCGGAGTGAGTGATTCAAGATGAAACTTTAACTGGTCACTCTCTAAAAGAAAATATATTCAAGCCATTTACTGGCCTCTTCTCACTTTCTCTCCGTTAATCTTTCCTACGCCTTTTAAACATTAAAAGACATTTCTTTAAATTCTTCCTGTGCCTGCATTGAGACTTTTTTTAGGGAGAGCTTTCTTTTAAAAATTTGTCTTTTTTTAAAAAAATAATGAAAAGAAAATTATGCAGTTACTTAGCCAGTTCAGCACCCCTAAATTCTGGCGCCCGGGACACGAGCCCGGTTTGCCCCCTCTAGTTACGTCATTGCTAACCCCACTCCCCAACAAATGTTCTTTTCAAAAAACATCTATAAAATTATAACCACTTTAAAAGTTTCTTTTTAGTTGAGAGGCATGGAAATTCCTTTGGTTTTTCCCCCGCATAAGACAATACTACAAAGTACTATTTTTTCCATTCTACACTTCCACATAGTAAAAAATTAAATAGTTTCATCTACACTTATAGGATAATTGCTGAACGCTTTGTAGGCGAAGTTTTCAAATCCTGTTACAGAAGAAAAAATATTGCGCATTTTATCATATGTTAATTTAAATTTAAATACAATAGAAAGAGAAAAAAGCTGAAAAAATTAAACTCGAAGCTCAAAAATATCCGTAAAAGAGACAAAATTAAAAATGAATGGAAAAATCGATATTAAAGGATATATATATACGAAAAAAACGGAGAAAGAGATCAATTTCGTATCCATCTTTTGGCTTTTGTTTTTTTTTTTCATATGTTGTGTCCCAAACTTTATTTGTTGGAAATCCCTTTCCTACTCCAGCCTAGCTCATACGATAGAATTAGCAAATTTAGATACACTATTAAAACTGATAAGAAAAGAAAAAAGAAGAAAATAGCAAAAAAAAAAACAAGCCGCCCAGTCCCAAAACAATCTCAAACTTGCTTTTCCAAGTTCTGGCCTTTGATCGAACTTAAATTTTTTATTACTTTAAAATAAAATTAATGATTACAAATGTTATCAGAATCTCTACATCAGAATCTAATACATTTCAGCAGGCCTGCCTTTGGGGGATCGGAGGCGAAAGCAATGTTCCACCTGACTTCGGGAAACTAATTGATTTACATGCAAGTGGGTGTGGTTTTGCTATTTTTTTTTTGGTATAATTTACAATGAGTATATACCCCTTGTCCCCCTTCTGGAAAAACGTAGGAAAAAATCTTATATTTTTGTGCATAGAGAATTTTAAAATTACTCAGTGCATGTTTACACTTAAAACAAATTTTCCAATGGCATAAATGATCTTCCCAAATACATCCTATCATGATTTCGAGTTGATTATATTTTAAACAGCGGAAATATAAATTGACACAAATAATAGAACTTTTAATTTAATCAGCTCAGTTAAAATCAATGCTAACCATCATTCTTCATGTATTATTCAAGCGGCAAAAGACTACATTCTGCAAATATCGTTTAATGTTTTAAAACCATCGGCATAGTATAACACAACTATAAATTATATCGATAAAAAGTTATCATATTTATGCATGTTAGAGAAGGATATGCAATGCAATTAAGTAACAAATTGAGAAGCGAAGCTCTATCATTTCTTTAAATGAAACACAATAAGTTCTTACCTCTGTAATGAAGAAAATTATTTTGAGCTTTAACTTTACTTTCTTGTACGAGTAAGTAAGTGCCTAACTCATTAGACAGAACTTTAAATTGCGTCGAACCACTAGTTACTAGAATCGTCCAACTGTACGACGATTTTTCGAATCGCTTTTGAAAAGTTTCGTCTGAGGTCTTCCATACGGGGACCTAAGCATTTCCCCACTTCCCATTCTACATTTCCTTTGAAAATTTCCGATAGCCTCCTAATTGTCACCACGGTCCTTACGCTGATGGGCTTTCTACCCCCTGCTGACAAGACGACGCGACAGTAGGCCAGCAGGCAATGAATGACAGGAAATCATTTAGAAAGAGCAATTCATCGAATCGCCATCGGGAAGATCGGAAAGTGTCTCTCGAATGACAATGAATGTTTGTTCAAAACACGCTACAGGCGGTTTTCGTGTGGTGTCTGATTAGGAAAAAAGATTTCTCCTTTTCAACAAAGAAACTTTGCCCAAAACTAAAATACCGTGTTCGCCTGGACACAACGAGATGAGAGCAGAAGGATGGATCACGAAAAGAACTTACCAGGAGGTTTTCGTGTTCTGCATTGGATAAAAATTCGCGCTATTTTTCAATTAATGGAAATAATTTAGATTTTATTTTTTTTGTTTGAAAAAAAATATTTCTTTGAAAAATTTTACTTATTCTGTCGGAATCTATTAGATTTCTATCGGAAAAAATTTAAGCGTCGGAATTTTTTTTTTCCGACGAGCTCGGAATTTTCCCCGACGGGGGGGCAAGACGCTTCCGACAGGGGGGCAATTGCCCCCCCTGCCCCCCACCTAGCGCCGCCGCTGCTGTTAACTTAATTACAAATGGGGAGTTCTGATATGAATCTGCAAGAGTTGAGTTGCACAATGCGATTTTTTTGTAAATTACGGCTTAGTTTCACTTGGAAGTTGTTTTCGAGGAACCCATTGTAGTTCTGCATCAATGGCGCCATTGTTTTTCAACCGAAAAGATCTTTCTTGAAGAGGTATACTTCGGTGAATCTTTTAATAAACCATTTTTTTCGTTGAAAATACGAGTTCTCCCCTTCTTAAAAAACGTATGTGTTTTAATGAAAGAAAAGTCTCAAAACAATGGCTCTGGTAAAAACTGGAATTTCGAGTTGGCAATTTACCTAAATTTATTAGTATTTGGAGAGTTTTTCATCACAATGCTGTAGTCAGAGATCTCCACACTTGACTTCTGTCTGTATATTGTAGAATAACTTTTTAAATAAAGTCATAAGAAAGAAACATATACAAAACAGAAAATAAGTAAATTGCTTAATAATAAAAAGTAAATTAATTACTAAATTTTAAAAATAAGAAGAAAAAGAAAAATAACGATAGACATACTCTACTACTTCTACTTGTGCTGCTGCTGCTGACAACACCAATAGTAAAAATAATAATATAACAATAACAATTAATAGTAAAAATAATAATATAAACAGCAAAAATAATAATAAAATAATAAATGTTTAACAGAAATATTAATAGTAAAAATTATATAATGGAACCCCAAAAAATTTAATAGTTATAAAAATAATAACATAACATCAACAATAATATTTAAAATAATAAACAACAAAGTGTTTATAGGAAAAATATTAATATAACAACAATAACATTAATCGTAACAATTATAACATAACACCAAAAATTATTATTAATGGTAAAAATAATAATGTAACAACAAAAATATTAATAGTGAAATTAATACCAGTGAAGTAAAAATAAAAATACTAATAATAGAAGCATAACACAATAATTATCACTAGTCTAATAAACTTTCCTTTCATTTATATATATTTTTTGATCTTGTGTAAATCATTATCAGAAGTATTTATTTTAAACTCTGATTAAGTGAATTTGAATTAATTTTTTGAAAATGTTTCTTTGAAAACATATTTTGCTTTTTTATTTTCAGTTGTCATGTTCACTGTACGTTTGAAAAAAAAAATATGTGTCTAATTTAAAATAATAACAGCATTCGATCATCATCTTCAAGCTTCAAATGAATAACTATTTGTGTTTCAAATCAATTTTTAGGATTATTTAGTGGTGTAAAAAAATTTCAAATACGTGATGAAGTTTACAACATCTCTTCTCATACGATTCAATCTTTGTTGATTAAATTTAAATAATTAAATTTTCAAAAGAATCGTAATTCTCCAATTCAAATCACGAAATCGAAATTTGGAAACATTTATGTAAAAAACGTATCGTGGCGTATTGTAACGTATCGTGGCTTTCCTCAATTAAATTACTTTTTCAAACAATTCGAGTTTTTAATCTCAGGCTTTTTGTCACTAAATGAACTAAAAGCTTAGTTGTTTGAAAAAGAAACAGCAAAAAGGCAACTTCTGAATAACCCAGCAGTTCAGGAAATAAGCGATACCTTGGTTTGCGATTTCGTTTCAGGTCACTAAACAACTAAACCCTGGCCGATTTTTATTTCATTTCACTTTGAAAAGATAAGGTAAATGTATATAAATCACAAGAGAGATTGCACGTGACGTGTATCTTACTTAAAAGGCAGCAAGAACTGTGGAACACGTACTGAAGTATTCTAAAGAAATTGGAAGACATATTTTTCCTCGTTTTTTCTTTTTTTTCAATAACGTAGTGCAGTGGCGTATCCAGGAATTGATTTTGGGGGGTGCACATCGAACATCGACACTGTGATGAGAAAGGAAAAAAAAATCAAGAAATATGGTGAAACTTTAAAAACGCAGTATTTCGATTTAATTTTTTCTATTGAACGTTGCTCAAAGATCATTTTCCTCTTACATTTCCACAATTACAGAATAACAATTAGTTTTGCTTCTTATTGTCGAAAACAGAAAATAATATGACAATATTTCAGTGTCCATAAAGTATTTTTCATTGAAAAAACCTGAAACATATTTACATGAAGGTTACATGTTTTTTCAAAATTCGGTGCCACCATTGTTTATAGTCTTACAAAATCTTGGGGGGTGCATTGGTCCCTTGGCACCCCCCCTGGATACGCTACTGACGTAGTGTAGATGGATAAAATCTGCTTGAAAAAAAAAATCAACAGATTTTATCCATCAAGTAGGGAAAAAAATTGTCTGTCATGACAGACAAATAGTTAAGTGGTCGAGTTTTTTCAGCCTATGTAAGAAAATTTATTGAAGCTCTTTTGTTACTTTCAAAAGGGGGTCTTGGGAGATGAAGAGGTTATGTGACGAAACTGAAATTGCGAGTAATTAAAGTTAATATTGTTGCAGCCTTTTTTTCTGGTTTTTTGTCGATAGTGAGCGTATGAAGTTGGTCTAATGACATCTACTTTTTGATGTACCTAATTTCATTTGCTTACCTGAGTCCATTGCTTACCATTGTCCAGAGTGTACTTTCAAAAAATGCATCATAGCTCCTTTATCCGATAAACATTTCAACTGTTTTATAATGTCTCGTATCGCGTATCAAAAGAACAAGCATGTTTATGAAATGATTTTTAATTGAAGTTTAAATAGCTTGCAAAAACTCATGACACTTACATAAGCTAACATTAATTTTTAATATTATTTAGTACAGAGAAGATTATAGAAATAAGACTAGAAAATCAGCATACGTTTGAGACATCTGGAACATCTGAGTTTAGTTAAGAACAGCTGTGGTTTGAATGAGGTTTGTAGCTCTTAAGCTAAAATTCGTGTATTGTCTCTAGATTTTTCAAAACTGTATAAATTCTAAAAATAAAGGCAAATAAAATCGGGTTTAAGTTTATCGTAAAATTGAGAGCAAACATGTGACACAAAATGTTTAGGTCTGCATCACTGAGCTAGATTTGAGTTGTAAAACAGAAATAATAAACGTTATAACGCACAAATTTGCAAGAAGTCTTGCAAATTTTGTGCATTATAACATTGATTATTCCAATTTTATTTTTCAGCACAAAGAAGATTTGAGCTGGTTTTGGCGAAAATAAGTAGGTGGACATATTTTTTATGCTCGTCTCAAAAACAATAAAATTATTAAAATTTAAGTTTTAAGAAAGACCACAATGCAAATGAAATGCCTTTGTTGTAACCGTAAACGCTTTTGATTCCATACCTAGGCAAAGTTACAGTAACATGGTCGTGGCGAGTTTGAAAAAAAATCTTGACGCCACAGACAATCCGAAAGTTCCACTAAAACGTAAAAATCCCGCCAATAACGATGTTAGGTCACAAAAATCAGCCTAAGTCCTATTAAACTTTAAAATGATCCTCAAAATGAATAAAACAAACCATCAAATATAAATAAAAGTTGCGTTAAAGGTACTGTCACTGGTGTTGTTATTATTATTATTATTATTATTGTTGTTGTTGTTGCTGCTATTGTTGTTATTACTGCTATTATTGTTATGATTATTATTAATGTATGAGTGTGTTATTGTTCGTTTTTAGCCTTTACAGATATTTTTAGATTTAATGTCGATGTTTTTAGCTACACTTTACATGTATGTGTAAGTGTGATTGATTTATGTAACGATTGTATACTAGGGTGGGGCGAAAAATAAAAAGTTTTTCAGATCAACTTCTAATAGTTGCCAAAAGTTGTCTTTGGTGATAGTTAGCTTTTGTGCAAAATTTGAGAAAAATTGGTTAATATCTTCAGGAGGCGCTGCGATCGCAAAGTTTTACCATAGCTTTGTTATGGTTTTTATGGTTAAAATATCAAAAAGAATGCCTTTAGCTAGTTTCTTTGTGTTTTTTTTACTCAAAAGATGTTTTCATGCATTAAAAGCATATGAAATGACTCACAAACATTATTTTATATGATATATTTATGTTTCAAAAAAACCACTTTTTTTTCACGTTTTTGTTTCTTTTTAAATGCTTGAAATATAAATATGTCATATAAAATAATTTTTTGTGAGTTATTTCATATGCTTTGAATGCATGAATATATCTTATGAGTAAAAAAAATGCAATGAGATTAGCTAACGGCATTGTTTTTCATATTTTAACCATAAAATCCCGATAAAAAGCTATGATAAAACTTTGCGATCGCAGCGCCCCCTGAAGATATTAACCGATTTTTCTCAAATTTTGCACAAAAGCTAACTATCACCAAAGACAACTTTTGGCAACTATTAGAAGTTGATCTGAAAAACTTTTTATTTTTCGCCCCACCCTATTGTATACACTATTATCGTATTTTTTACCTACTTTCGGATTACCTGAGGTTGATGTGCTACGCTATTTTGCGGATAATTGGGAGATTACTCTAGTTCGTTTTAAGAGTATTCGAAACAAAGAGGTTCGACTGAAAACTTAAAAAAATGGTACTAAATGTATGTGCGTTATGAAACTTTTGGCAAAAAACCGCGAAATTTTACTAAAACATCGGTCCTTAGTTGGGTTAAGAATTGCAAATAAACTGGTTAGACGCTTTGTTAGTCAACTAAAGAACGAAAGTATTTTTGCTTCTAGAACATGCAACCCATCTAAAAGATCCGCTTAGGGCTCCACCATTTATCATCCGGCTGGTTCCACGAAATCATGAATCAAATCCTTCTGAGAACGATTCGATTCATCCTGGCGTATCGATTGGGGATCTCTCTCTCTCCCCGCTATCTGGATATCCCCAGAGCAACAAAAGTGAAAATGTTGCCATACAGCACGCATGTAATAAACCGAGAGGCTCATTGTTTATTCTTCGCAATCCAAACAGAAATATTGGTGCTGGTGTTTAGCCACGTGGAACAGATTTCCTCTCTCTCTCCCCCTGGTGGGATCTTTTCTGGGAACGGATCTGGCAATTTTCATCTGAGAAACCAAATGCACTCCGGGCGTTTCTGTTAACTCATTGTTTTTTTTTTTTTTTTTTTTTCGTTTCTGCCATGCTCTTGTTCCGCGGGAAATACGATCACGAAGATTCGTTCTTGTACAAATTAAAATTCAAAAGCTGTAGCAGCAGCTTCTGGGCAAAAAATCAGAAACGAAAATCGTTCAAAACAATGCATAGAGCAAACAGAGCTAATGTAGTGCATTCAGATAACAATTCAATTGTTGGGGTAGTAAAGATAAAATGTTTTCGATCTTGCTTTCAATTTCGTTCACAAAGCAATCTGAACAAAACTTAAGTTTATGATCAAATAAGCTTTGTGCTAAACTATATTTGAAGTTAAAAATCAAATAAGGTAGCACAAATAAGGTAGAAATTACAGCAAATAGCTATTTCAAGGCTACAATGGAGCCCCTTCCTCAGTGCAAAAAGTTCAGCAAACAACAAGAACGCTGTGAAAGAACTGAGCGCGAAGCAAGTAGACACCGGTATTTATACCAAATGGGCCAGTGCGCATGAACTCACGAGAGGAGCGGACAACACCGACCAATCAGCGAGCAGCAAATCAACCCAGGAGAGACCCATCTCCTATTAATTATTCAGCATTAATGATAGAATTAAATATATTATTTTATATTTGCGAAGAACGTGAATTTTATCTTTTATTCAGAATTACATACAAACAACTGAAACACTAAAATACATCAACATGTAATATATTTTAGCCTTTAGTATTAATAATAGAAAAACTATATTACTTTTATATTTGTAAAGAACGTAAATTTTATCTTTTATTCAGAATTACATACTCACAAACAAATAAATCCACGTATGAAATTAATAAAAGCGTATTAAAAATCAATACATTCTGTCAAAAAAGTACCGGGAATTGATCAATAAAACAAAGTTCTTGTTTATCCAAATTTATAATATCGCCTTCAACTTGAGGCAACTTCCGAAATAATACACTTATGCCAACGTATAATCCAACCATCAAAACATTTTTAAATGCACTTTCTGGAAACAGCTTCAGTTCTCACCACGGTTTTTATAATGGACTAGCGGTACCCGCACGGCTTTGCCCGTGGTATAAAATGAAAAGTTCTTTTGTAAAATAGTTGATATAGCAGAAAAAAACACTATTTTAGTTATAATTCAACTATAATTCCTTCAAAGTATGATATAAAAATCTGGTATGGACCCCACACTACTTCCTTTTACGTGTAAATTTCTTAGTCGATGCCTTAAGTGTTAAAATAGTGCTTGGAGTGAGCACGATTACAGTTCAAACTTTTACATCCCTAGTTTGCCACGAAACAATGGAAAAAAATGTTTTGCAATGATTAATCTACTAAATATCGCCGATTTTAACACCATCCAGTGGATTTTTCGGAAAATATCGCCAATAGGGCCAAATTGAACCCAAATCAGAAAAAAAAAAAAAATCGCCACATTTGTCGCCAACTTAGCGATATGTCGCTGAATTGGCGTCAAACACTTGGCGACCAAAAGCTTGGCGATATATCGCCAAGTGGTCGAGCCAATTCATATCTCTTTTGTCTGCATTGAAATTAACACTGATTTACCCCATAAAAGGGGTAAAACACCCCCTTGGGGACATTCGAATGCAATAGAACCAACTCACAGAAACCAACAGACATCTTACCAAAGTTTAAAAGAAGAAGAAAGTTTTCTTACCTAACTTCAAAAACAAAATAACACATTTTCCGAAATGACACGCTTTAGAAAGAACGTTGAAATATCGCAATTTATACGATATTATTGAAGGTTCTTGGCGCTATTTCAAAAGTCGCCAATTTAGTAGCTAATTTGGGATACCTTGGATAATTCTGAACCCCTATCCCTTCCATAAATAAAGAAACTTACGTGTTATGACTTTCGTGAAAGAGAAATTGTCGCCAAATGTTAAGGTATTCTCTATGAAGCTGATTACTTTTTGGCAATCTGAAATCAATTTGAATATTATATTTGGCGCTAAATGTACACCATTCCGTAAGGCGTTAAAATAATTTCCAACATTGCGGTATATCATAGCAAATAGTAAGGACATGAAAACGAACTATTAATTAGATGTTTGGCGAGAAAATATAGTAACATACTCTGATTGAAAACAGCAATAGGTATAAAGAACAAAATAGTATTCGTCTGGAAAATAATGCATGACATCTAAGCCTCTACAAATCTAAAGGAGTTCCGAAATATGAAACTGAATCTCATTTGTTTTTAAAAAAAGATTGATCTATTAATCAAATACCTTTTTTATCCTTTATACTTGAGATAGTTATTGGGAAAACTTCCATTATTGAGGGCTCTTGGTGCGATTTAAAAGATCGCCAAATTTACGGTAGCAAGCAATTCCAACTATCTGCCAGAGAGTTGAGTTGATACACTAAATACTCGATTGGATTAATGAAAGCCTTCGAAAATGGAGTTTAAAATTGAAATTACAAAGACAGAATCAGGACTAAAATTGAAATTATAAAATAACTACCCATCGGATTTTGTTGAAACTGGTCTCTAAACCTTCCCAGTACCAAAAGGAACAAACGGTGAAAATTTCAGCCAAATCTCCCGGGTAGTTTCTGAGATCTTAGGGAACACACACACATACACATATACACATATACACATTTATCAACATTCATTTTTATATATATAGATAAAAACATTGAACAAAGGATTTGTCGCAAATTTTGCATTGTAAGTGGAATTTTGTGTGCCGAATCGGCCAAAAAGGCAAGTTTTGTGGAAAAAAACTCATGGATTTTTCACCGCGATAATGCACCATCTCGTAAGGATTTCATAGTGAACGAACTTCTGGCCAAGAATCCAACAAATACCATCTAAAAACCGTCGTATTCACCTGATATGGTTCCGGCAGACTTTTTCCTCTTTCCAAAACTCAAATTACCACTTAGAGGCACCCATTTTCAATCGACAGAAGACAATAAAGAGAACTCGCGGCGAGAACTAAAGTTGATTCCAGAAAATGCGTTCAAAAAATGTTTTGAACGCATTTTCTGGAATCAACTTTATGTTTTGATGATTGTATTATTCATTGGTATAAGTGTATTATTTCAGAAGGGGCCTACTTTCAAAAATAATACTTTTTCAAACAGTCAAATGAGAAGAGGAGGCAATACTTTTGCATGTTTATCATATAAGTAAAAGAAATTAAAGCAACGTAAATGCCAAAACATGTCTTTGCAGTTTTCCTACTCACTTGTACTTTTTACATTGTTTAAATTTCTTTTATTTTTCAAGCACAAAGGTACTTATTTACAAGTGCTGTATATTAGTACAAGTATGTATGGATCGTATTTCAATTGAAAGTCATTGCTTGCTCAATATCTTAATCAAAGTAAGCTGTTTGATTATCTTGTAGTGGAGAATAGCATGTGTGTTTTTTTAAAAGATTTCTGCAGCTTTCAGAAGACAGAAGAAAAAATCTGCACTTTGTCTGCAGTGTAATCTGTAGAACATCCTTGCAGTTTTCCTTGCAGTTTTCTCTAAATATTCTGCAGGTTTTTCGAAGCATGTTCCAAAGATGCTTAAAAATTTCTTTAAAATTCTCATATTTTTAAAGGCTTTTCAGCAGTTTTTTCGTTTTTTGCTGGGGAATCAGTGTGTTTCCGTCTAATTTATTATTATATTTTTTTTCTGAAAGCAATTTCGATATTCTAATAGCAGGAGTACGGATAATTAGAGTTCTGTTGCACCTTCATTTCAATTTTTTTTTGCAGAAAGCTCTTAGTCTATTATGAATGAGCGGCTTTTTTCTTAATGATCATCCACACTCGCTCAATATGAACCAGAATTATGAAAAAAAAAAAAAAAAAAGTATTATTTCCATTTCCTGGCTTTCGGAAACGTAATCAAGGTTGTAACTTTTTTGTTTACCTCCCCGCTCAGGCGTGACAGCTTTCCTGAGCCCTCAATGGTGGGCTTGTCGCGTCACGTGACGCCCGAATCTACGCAAGCGCGTTAGGTATGACAGCGCGCCTGGGACTGTTCCAAAGAGAAGAGAGCGCTTCGAAAAAAGAAAAAGTCATTCTACACACACCAGCTGCACGAATGGGAGCTATTTATACGGGGAGATTGGAGTTTTTCTGCAGTCAATGTCAAGGTCAAGGACAAATAGATTATGGCTTTTGCCGTTTAAGACCCTCCCTGTGCAACACGTAATAAAAAAGACCTGGTAGAATGTCCTTTTCTAATAAAAAAAAATATTGTAGGTGGGACTTGTTTGAATATGTTATAACAAAGAGTATCAAGAGTATCAAGGTCTACAATTGCTCAACACTGTTGGGACTCTATTCACTCTTTTAATTTCAACTCCTATCAAATTGTCCAAATATGTTCAAATCCATCGGATCTTGATTTTTGGGAATGTTTCCATATTCTGAGGAATCGACCTAATTTAGTTAATGATCTTGCTGCAATACCTTATTTTTCTTCAGCATGGCTTACATTTTTATAATTAATTTTTGTTTTCTAGATTTTTGTGCAAGCAGGTATCTCCCCTGTCACTTCCTACTCTTGTTATTTAACTTTACATTAATTAATTTATTTTTCTTTTCCAATACTTTGCTCACATTTTTTGACTAATTTCATTTATTTTTATTTCATTCTGTTTTCTTTCTGCAATTCTCCACATGTTACAATTGCTTCGGTACGTTTTTTTTTTTATCCTAACAGCAAATTTATTGCCAATTTATTCACAAGTAGCTTCATTATTTTGACAATATTTGATGGGGTCAAATATTTCTAAACATCTATCGGATTTTCGGAAATTTATTACTTAACGGTTTTTTCTTGATGGTTTCATGTAATAAATTTCGGCTCTAAGTATCATTTTGTCTTGTTTGTTTTGTTAATATCCAGTTTTTGCTATTTATACTGTCTATTGTTCCACCGTGTTGCTTCTCTTGGATGACTTTTCATCCTAAAGCTCACACTTCATTGCATTGAAAAAAGGGTTCCTTGTAGCCCCGAAAAACGTGTCTGCAGATTCTTGCAAATTTTACGTTGATTATTCCTGTTGAACTTTTCAGCAAAAAAAATGGAACTACTTTGATATAACCCCCAAATCGGAAATTTGGCGACTTTTTTTTCTCGCCAAGCAAAATACCTGTTTATGTTGCTGCAACAAAAAATTTGTTGCCACAAAACTTAAAAAAAAAAAAAAACTCAAAAAATAGTACAAAATACAAGAAAATACTAAATTTGGCAACAGCAAAAACCTAAAAGCTGAAAAAAACCTAAATTGGCCACACCAAATAAAGGAACAGCAACCCTAAAAAGTCGGTAAAGGAGTGCCAGATTTGGCGCTTAATTTTTGGGGGGTATATCAAAGTTATACCAAAAAAATAGGCGTATCAAGTTTAGAAATTTTGCGTCGTCTCCATGAAAACCGTACGAAAGAAAACAGCTCCACTCTTTTTTTAATGCACTGCTGTTGAGGCATTTCATTTATTTTATGTTTATCGATTAGACATGTGCTTTTTTTATATCCTCGTGTCTCAGTCAGTTCTCAACGTTTTCTAAAAATCTAGTCATACATTAATACAGCAAAAAATCTCTTAAAAACTGTTGTGCTTTAAAAACGTTGATTTTTCAATTCAAGAATAGTTTGAGCACAAAGCAATTTTAACCGTTTGCATTTATTTAACCATTGTTGCAAAAGCTAAGTGGGGAAAAAGCCCATTGCGCCGTAACTATGACAACCATCAGGGGAAATTATTTTTACTTTGAGCCGCCAGCTCTCGTTACACAACTCTCGTTTGGGATTTGGCAAAAACACTAAGGAGAGGAATTCAAAAAAAGCTTTGTGGAGAAAAAACGAGAGTTTATTGCACATTGAATACTGAAAATCTCCAAAGCAGAATACTGCTAAATTTGGAACGTACGTCGCAGAACAGATGTCTGAACTGCAGAACAATTCTGTTCAAATGTGAGGGAAAATTTTCTGCAGAAATCTAGAATTTCTGCAGAAAAGGCAGTTTTCTAACTAATGTTACAATTCTGCAGAAATTCAGAACAATTTCTGCAAATTGTGCTTATCAGGCACAAAATCAAAAAGTCGATTTTTTTGCGACATTTGCAGCAACTTTAAATTTAGTTCAAGCTGGACAAAATCTGCAGAATTTCCACATAATGACATGTTTAGTAAAAAGATATTTTCAGAAAATTATGTTTGACTACACCTGTTTTATGCTCCTTAAGCGTCCTGTCTCCGAGACTTGGTCTCATTAATGGCCATGTGCTGTTATTCTGAGTGAAAACATTTTTTCTAATACGGTGTCAAAGCATTTGGAGCTCTTTGATGTTTAGAGGAGCAGGCATAGTGAAGGGTTTTACATTTTCTGTCAAGAATGTGTGACTGGAATTTTAATTTCAGGCTTTTTTCTGCAGTAAAAGAAAGGAGAATTTGTACTGAACAAATTCTCCTTTCATAGTCCTGTATGAAACAGTTTTGATTTTAGGGTCATGGTTTTTGAAAACAGTCATGTTTCTATACGTGTACTGTACAGTGCTTAAAGTACTTGCAGAGCAATTTTGGTCAAATGATTTTACGTTGCAGAACATCACAAAGTCAGGGGCGCCCCGAGCTTACATTTTTGGGAGGGGGAAAATTCTCAATTTGCCGAATGGAACTTCAAAATGTGCCGAATGAAAAAATACGAGTATGTACACAAACCTTATACCACTACTTTGTAACAAAAGACGATGGGTATCACTTAAAAAAAGAAAAAAAAAACAAGAGCTTTGATAAATAACAACGGGGTTGTATGCTGAATCATCAAAGCGATTGATTGCATTTCTTATATACATATATACAGATTAAAACATTGGCTGCAAGACAGATTATAAAATATTGCATATATGATGCGTGTTTACAAATTAAAGCATGCTGGAACTTCGTCTGCCAGTATTATACTGTAAAAACGACAGTTCATTTTTTGCAGTGTAGGGAAATTATGTATGCAAAACGAATATTTCATTTTTGATTTTTTTTATTTTTACTTATGACTGCGCCATTGACGCGAATCAGTTGCTAGCCGAAAAAGATTAAGCTACACACACACAATTACACAGAAAATATATTATTAGTAGCTTATTTTTCAATGGCGAATCAACGAAATCATAACGGGATTTTTTTTTTCAACACAATTTCTTGCATAATTTATTGAAAATGATAAAAACTAATTTTATTAAATTCTAAGAAAAAAAGCATAATGTCTGAAAAATAATTTGAACAAAGATTAAAATTAATTTATGGCTAAAATTTGTATACAATTTTTCCAAAGGCATGACGACCTTTAACGAAGAAATCAATTTGTTTCTAATTATTGAGGTGTGTGGCGGATTTCCCCAAGTCACATAATGTCGCAACTGTGACATAAGAGCCCGGAAAGGAATTTAAACTGCACATGAAAAAATGTACACGTTAAACAAGGGGCTCCCAAAATGTATTGCCACAATGGCCATTGATTTAAATCAGTGAGTAAAAAATATGCATCAAAACAAATTAAAAGAGGAAGAAAAAAAAAGATCAATTTAAAACTAACCGTTGATCTGGCGATAATTCGCTGCTTGAAGCAGTTTTTATTTTCTTTCTTGCAGCATCAAATGGATTTTTTTGGAGCTGCAGCAAGTTTCACGGAGAAATGTCTTCCATAGTGGCAAAGTTCCTCATATTTACGTTTATAATCGTCATCAAAAGTACTTCCACAAATTGAACACTCAACTTTATATTGTTTACGAATTCTCTTCCTTGCAAGCAAAATCAATAAATTAAGTAAAACAGATAGATGTATTTCAGTACTATAATTAAAACGAAAAACAATATTGAACTGAAGTTTACAAATAAAGTTTACAAATACCTCACAATATTGAACTAGTTCGACGGTCGATTCTTTTCGTAGTGAAGAAAGTCAAGGAATGGAACGAAATAAATGAAGCTAAGCAGATAATATTTTTCAGTACGAGAAATGAGAAGATCTGCTGGGTAAAGTAATAAAAAAAAAAAACTGAAGTCGCCGCACATACCGTAAAGTCGGGTTACTTGGACCCACAAGGGGGTTACTTGAGCCCACAGTAAAATGATAAAATCTGGGTTTGGTACTAGCGTTAGAGACTGCAGCGTGCTTCTACCTAGCGGAGAAACGAGGAACTATGTGGAAGTCTTCAACTAATAAGTACCAAACCTTGATTTTATCATTTTACTGTAATGGGCTCAAGTAACCCCCTAGGGTCCAAGTAACCCGACTTTACGGTAATATTAGAGTTCTTTGCGTTCAAAGTGCAACATTTATGCATTGCAGCATTTTCAATATATATTATCCGTCTTGTCTGGGGTCATGCTACACATACTATGGAATTCCCCGAAAGGCGTCAAGGAAAGAAACGGTTTTGTTAATGGTAAATAACGGTAAATGAGATCGCGGCCACCTTGTCTAGTGGTCAGAGCCGGCTGCCACGGATGGTGTGGTCCCGGGTTCGAGTCCCGGCTTGGGCATGAATGTGCTTTCTCTCTCCTGTTCGTGTCCTTTCTTTGTGTGACTGTGTTGCGTGAAAGGTTGCCTACCCTATAAACGGGTATCTATGGCATGCGTGTACTGTAGAAGTCGGACTTCACACCAAATTGCGGTACAGTTGGAAAAGTGAAGCAGCGCACCCCAACTTGCCAGCCTGGCTGGCGCACGGCAAAAAAAAAAAAAAAAAAGAATGAGACATGTTTTTATTAATCGGATCTTCTCATTTTCAAAAACAAATGAAAAAAATATATATATTGCAAAAAAATATTTCAATACTGTCCCTGAATGTGCCGAATCGTTGTCCGAATTTGCCGAATGAGGAAGATGTTTGGGAGGTCCCGGTGACCTCCCTGGACCTCCCTTCGGGGCGCTCCTGATATCCATAGGTATTTTCCTATTGATGTAGAGAAAGTCATCACGAAATTGCAAAAAGCGGAAGTAAAAAGCGAAGGCAGTTAGTATAACCAAGGCTACACTAGATAGCGTTTTATACAGGCTTCTTCATTTGATCAAAATCCTTGGGATAAAAACGGACGTCCTTTTCCAGCGACATCTATCGAATTTTATGGTAACTAACATTTCTACAAATCAAATAATAAAACACAAAATTAAAAGTTAATTTGTTGGCGACCATTTTACAATTTGGCATTCAATTCTATTTTAGTGTATTTTAACGTTATTTAATAGCTCGTTCGATTTGTTGGTTTATTCTGCATTTTAACGGCTTTTTTTAATTAGTTCGTGAATTATTTTTCATTTTAATTGATTCTAATTATTAATTAACTATGAAACGACACTGGCACCGCAGAGCGATAAATGGCGATTTTGGAACGATAGTTCCATCAAAACTTTTGATGAGTTTAGATGGTCAAATTAATTTATTTGGCGATTTTTTTACATTTTAATGGAAGCTCTCCGTAAAGCTTTTGAGAATATTTCAATAACCGAGATCTTTGGTAGTATGTACGTTTCAGTTATAGGTACGTTTTTTAACTTGGCGATGTATTTTCTTGCCACCTAAGCGAAGATTAAAATTTTAAGCTTGCATCGTCTTCTTTTCTTATTTTGCATTTTAATTTAAATTTCAATGATAATAATGGCTCGATATATTTATTAAACTTGTTATGTTACATGCTAATGGAGCTTTTGAAGTTGATTTGGCGAGTTTTTTAATAAGAATTCTCACATTATTTCGCAGCTTTTTTTCAGTTGGCCCATTATTTTACTTTCAAGTATTAAACTTATGTGTGAAATTAGAAACAAAAAAGGGAAGATTTCGGTGATTGGAAGTCTGGTTATCTTTCACTATTGGCGTTAAATCTTTGTGTCCAATTTATGAGCGAGTAATATACTTCCTTTGCAAACATAAACTAAAGAGCAACAAAATAAAGTAATTATCGCCAAAAATTTGGCAACCACAGCAGATTCCCAATTATCGAAATATTATCAATGTGTGAAATTTAACATAAAAAGAACATTACCTTTTAATGTTGTGTAAATGAAAACAAAATTTTACAGTTGGTCGTCGTAATATTGTAGTTTTGTTTATTTTTTTCGTACTTGTATTGCTCTTTAGTACCAAACGATTATATATGCTCATTTCGTTTTTACTAAAGAAATTAATATGTTTTGTTGTCAATCGTCTTTCCGTTGAACACCATCGCTTCATTAGTGTACATTTCATTCTGGGGCATCAAAATGAAATGTCTCTACGAATAGATTCGCCATTTATCGCTCTGATGGGTCAACGCTATCAAAATGAACATCTGAGCTTTTGCGTAGCAATTAAGATCGTGTGAGCAACAGTAATGAAACAAAATAGTAAATAGAACAATATTATTTCATTGCTACATTTTTATTTATCGGCTGCGAAGAAAAGCGTATATTTTATTAATGCAGAGATGTCAAAATTGAACGCCATTGCTATATGTTGCTAATTCGAAGAAAGTAAACAATGAATGAATGTCGTATGACTGAATCATGAGTTGCGACCAACTTTACCTGAAAAGGGAATTTATTTCCCCTAAAAAGCAGTACGAAGAGGGCCTTCGGCATCAATTCACTCTGTACTCCACTTCAGTTAACTACATCAAATTTTTTAACCCTAAAAGATAGGATAAACGTCACTTTTTACAGCGGAAACAACATGCTAATAAATGTAAACAAACATTTGGGAGGTCGTTGTTCAGCGCTCTCTAGCGGGCAAATCTTTACCATTGATGTTTTGAGTAATGAAGAAGCCTGTATAAAACGCTATCTAGTGTAGCCTTGGTATAACCGAGCAGCGTCACTACAAGCAGGATTGAGGCATTAATAGCATTTGAATTTGTCCAATGCAGAATCTTTTTTTTTTTCCCTTTAATTTTTTTTTTTTTTTTGTTGTTACTCCACTTAAATGAAAAAAAAAGTTCTAAAAATAAGAACTATTTTTGTGAACCTACTATGTTTCTTGTTTTATTTATTTATTTATTTCATGTGGTGGGAGGGGGGCTAGAAACGCCATCGTAAAACTAAATTATTTCATTTTCATATATTTTCTTTCCTACACTAATGTATTTTTATTTCATATTGTTTTTACTGAACGGACAAATAACTGCTTGAATCTGAAGAAAATGAATAACAGACCAAAGAGCATTTTCCCCACTTTCTTAACTCATTTTAATTGAGGGGGGGCGCCAAAAAAATCTTTGGGGGGGGGGGCGCCGAATTGAGAATGAAACTGCCCCACCCTGAGAGAAATCCTGGATCCGCGCCTGAATGAAGGGGAATGCCATAAAAAAAAGTATGGAATTTCGTTACTGAACGAAAAATGATATTTCTAATTCTAAATTCCACGTATTATAGTAAGTCTTTCTCACTTCACAATATTGCCATTTACCTGAGGCAAAGCCTTGCATTTCCACGGAAAATACGGAATGAAAAACATTTTTAAAATATAGATGAATAATTTCGCTTGCTATTCGCAACTACAATGAACTATGGGGGGGCTCTGCGATCACTGACTACGAAAGGTAAAACAAATGCATGCAGTTTTGTTTTTATTGCTTCTAAGCTAAATGAATTGATATATTCGTGTGCAGGGCCGTACCCAAATTATTGTTTCGGGGAAGATTTTACCAAACAGATTTCTCGTGAATCTATATGATAAATAAAATTTAATTTCTTGTTCTATGTTCTTTTGCTTTTTGTTAGAGTAAATGCTTAAGGGGCTTTGTATGGCAAATAAAATAATAACATATTTTTCCAATGAAGGAAAAAGTTCTGATGTGGACAAAGCATCTTCGCTCCAGCTAAAAAGGTGTATTGTTGTGTATGAAATTATGCTTGCAAAAACTACAAAAAATAATAATAAATAAATACGGCAGATAAATCAATTCATTTATACTATCATTCAATAATGATAATTTAATTTTTCAGAAGAAATCGAAAAGTAAATAAGAAAATTAAAAATAAAATAGTAATAATAATATCTTTTAGCCAAAAAGGGCATTAAAAAGCATTTTTTGGAATAGTTTTGAAAATTTTCGGAGGGGGGTTGAACCCTAAAACCCTCCCCTTAAATACGGCATTGTTCGTATGTATAATTTTTTTTTTGCTCTTTATTCTAATTATATTGAAATGATTTTTAAAGTCTTGTGGATATTCTAGTCCATATGAAAAGCGATGAGAAACCAACAGTTATGAATAAACGTTAGAAATTAAAACAAATCGCATACCATCTTATTCTTTTCTAATAGTTTTTTCCACCTTTTTTCTTTTATTCAATAAAAATATGCTAGAACAATAATTTTAGTATTACAGCAGCTGCAGCTATAAAAAGATTTTGCTCGGAAAACTACTGAAGAAATTCTTTTTTAATAATGAACTGTGTTGGCATTCTGTAAAATGATAAAAATAAACTGTTCTGCAAGAAAAGTCAGTGAGAAAGCTTGATAATAATTTAAAATTCCATTTGAAATTCCGCCAATATTTCTAACGATGGAATTATTTTTCAAGATAAAATCTATTTAAAATGTACATCGACAACTAGAATTTTCCAGATTGCATTAACTTTAAAAATGGAAAATTTTAACAAGAAATTCTAAGAAAAATTTGATTGTTAATAATTCTGACCGTATTGTAAAAAAAAAAAAAAAAAAAAAAAAAACAATGAAACTCACTTGTTTTATGGTAATCCAGAACTTCGAACAGACGAGCATATTCTTATTTACTATCGTGCCAATACGAAGTTTGTCGAGCAACAGTTTTCTTCTACTCACACTTTCGCCATTAACGGCAATTGTCATACTTTTTTCACGGAAATCATGGAAACTAACATTAGCATCTTGAGAAGTCCGAGCATGACATTTAGGAACGCAAAAATTTCTGTTGTTGAACGCAAATTTAGACATATTGAAGAATGAATTACGAAACAAGCATTGTTTTGACACGTAAAACGTGCACGTGGAATGCACTGTTTAGCTCTGGAAGGAATTTTGTAAATCCCGCAAGGTGGCGTATTCAAGTTCTGGAGTTGCGAATTTTGATTCTTTTCCTCCTTTCTTTTTACGCAAACGACAAATAATTCTCTCGCTCAAAAAAAAGAAGAAGAAGAAGAACAGTCATATGCAGTTGAAAGACAATTTCATTGATCAATTCTGGCTAAACTAAGTCTGGCAACAACAAACAAGAAACGTAAATTAGATTTTTGGGCCAATCCATGAGAAATAGGACATAGACATCAAAATATGAAACTCACTTAATAATAACGTGTTATATGTCATTTAATTCACAAGAAAGCATAATTTCCTAATTCAAAGTGTAAAATATCCTAGTTTTTACTGTAAACATGGTTTCAACGTCCTAAAGTTACGGTTTTTCTAACCCATTTTTTCAGTTAAAAATTATCAAGTTTCCAGCCTAGACCCTGGCCACACCGGGTTCAATTTGGAAGATAACGAATTATAGTGCTTTAGTAAGCACCCCTTTGACCTTTTCCAGCAATCAATTTCTTTGTAGGTTGTATTAGTTTTTAATTACAGGCAGGCAAAATTATCTAGAATCTTTGTAACGACCGTAACCGAAAACAAGTATTTGTTATTCTGTAACAATAACTATTTGAGGTAGAAGTTTGCCATTTAGGTTTTACAGTGTACTCATTTATTCTAAAAACATGCACTAATAATTTATTCAAAAACCTTTTCGTTTTTGTGCTATGTTGGTTACGGGTGTTACATGTTTTAGGTCTAAATTCACAGTTCACGTCGGATCTTTGCCAAATTTGGTACATAAGTCCACTGATGCATCTGAAAGTTACTTTGGGGGTATTCGTCTCTTATAGAGTGGAAAAGCTCCTATAAAGGAGCTTTCCTACTATAAATACCGTTTACGTTAGTTCTTAGACAAATTTGACTCAGGGGTCATTCGATGTTCACCAGGAAACCATACAAAAGTGAAATAATGAAAAAAAATTAAGTTATTTGCATTTGAAACATTGTAGTAAAACATTTTGCTGGATTTATAAATTATTTGCCCTCACCTCCTCGTTTTCGAATTATAAAGTCCTAAAGTCTGCCGAAATTTTAATAAAGTCAGCAAATTTAGTGAGTTTCAGGTAATGATGGGAGACATCTTTCGCATGCTTTGCAGATAGATGTCCTATCACATGCAGATGGTGAAATAGTCGGCCTTCTATTTCCCCAGAAGCCTTTAAATTTGGAGCTTCACTTAAATTTAATCCTCTAAAATCTTATATATCGATAACGGGCGGACGAGGGCAAATGATTTATGGAGAAAAAATCTTGATGTGTGAGTATTTTTAAAATGTTTAAGAGCAAAAATCTGAGAAACTGTCACGCCTAGCAGTATGAGGTGATTCATGACCTCTCAGATTTTCTCTCAAAAATTACCAAATGTTTATTATCTTATTGAAAGACCAAATCCAGAATGTTTTGCTCTAAAGTTGAGTTGTTTAGTTTTTATGGACCCCTAAAGATGAAGGTGCGGTATCAAAAATTACGCGGATTTTCAAGACACGGAAGTTGCCGTGAGCCAAAACTCTTACCAGGAACTGTTGAACTCCAATTTCCTTTTTGTATATGGAATATAGAAGGTTGAAACTTACAAAATGAATGTTAAATTAGTGGTAAGTTGTTGCCGTAAGGTCAGTGAAGGCCCTCAAAACAAGGCATTTTTGACGTTTTTTAGCGTTTTTGAGATCCAAAAACAGCTTGTACATGGAAAAATGTACAGGAAAAATTACATTTTTTGGAAAAAAAATTTTCACATTTCGCCTCAAAGGACTCAACTGTTCTGTTAAGACAAAGAATAGAGTATGACATTGGCAAAAAAAGTATTTCAATATGTTGTTGGCAGAGGAAGTTATGACCGTTTGAATATCGGTAAAATATGACATTTTTCATATTTCGGCCTTACGCAACTAAAAGCACATTGAACTTTCCTCGGTTATTTATACATTATTTTAAAGTGCTTACACTCTTCTTTCAAACGACACTACTTTTGCCGTGTCAACTGAAATGTTCAAGCTGTTTTTGGACCTCAAAAACGCTAAAAAACGTCAAAAATGCCTTGTTTTGAGGGCCTTCACTGACCTTACGTCAACAACTTACCACAAATTTAACATTCACTTTGTAAAGTTTTAACCTTCTATATTCCATAAACAAAAAGAAAATTGGAGTTAAACAGTTCCTGGTAAGAGTTTTGGCTTACGGCAACTTCCATGTCTTGAAAATCCGCTAAATTTTTGATGCCGCACCTTCATCTTTAGGGATCCATAAAAACTAAACAACTTAACTTTAGAGCAAAACATTCTGGATTTGGTCTTTCAATAAGATAATAAACATTTGGTAATTTTTGGGAGAAAATCTGAGAGGTCATGAATCACAGGCGTGACACTCTCTCAGATTCTTGCTCTTAATGAAGTAGTTGAAGCAGTAAGGTGCCCGGTACAATCAATACCATTTACGTAATAAGCGAATTTGTAGAAATTTTTCTAAGCAAAGTACTGAAGAAATACAGAGCTCAAGTCACAGATGATTATGAGGATTTAGTGGAGCTAAAATATCTGAAGAGAGACTGGGAGGTGTGGGTATTCTGGTGAAGTTTCATGGGAAAACGTAGCTCAAGGGATTGGAAAGCTTCCAAAGTCTATGGTAATCAATTGCAGATTATATCTAATGGAATGAACTAACTGGAGAACCTTTCTGCTCATATGTCCATTATTTGACTTTATATACGGCGGAAAAATTAATTAAAATAGCCGTTTACTCATTTTTAACAGCATATACAGGGTGTCCACTCCAATCGTGGACCAATAGCTAATTTCTAAACCGTTAGAGATAAGCATATAGTTTATTTAGGAAAAAATCTCCAAATTACGAAAGGAATTTTGGGTCTATTCAATGTTTTTCAAAAAATCAAATTTTGAAAGAGTTACGAAATTTAAATTTTTATACAGCCCCCCAGTCCTATCAATCATATTTAGTAAAACATTCTTAACACTGTAATGTTTAAAACTAAAAAAAAATCACTCTTCTACGACAAAAATTGACCGAGTTATGACGTTTTGAAAAATCAAGATTTTGCATTGTTTCATGACGTCATCGAGAGAACGCTTTAGGGACCGTATGCGAAATCCTTCAAAATCTTGATTTTTCAAAACGTCATAACTCGGTCAATTTTTGTCGTAGAAGAATGATTTTTTTTTAGTTTTAAACGTTACAGTGTCAAGAATGTTTTACTAAATATGATTGATAGGACTGGGGGGCTGTATAAAAATTTAAATTTCGTAACTCTTTCAAAATTTGATTTTTTGAAAAACATTGAATAGACCCAAAATTCCTTTCGTAATTTGGAGATTTTTTCCTAAATAAACTATATGCTTATCTCTAACGGTTTAGAAATTAGCTATTGGTCCACGATTGGAGTGGACACCCTGTATATTGAAAATAGTCAGACGTGTAACGACCGTAACCGCTTTTGTAACAACCGTAACCGCAATTGAAAATTCATAAAAAAAAATTTTTCAACAAAAAAAGCTAAGTTCTTTGTATGATATCATGCCTTATTTATTGAGCCATTATTATAAAAATCCAGAAAATCATACGTGCAATAGATTCACAGAAAAGTGGCAGTGTTTCATAGCACTCAAAAAACCATGTCTTTTTTTTTTTTTGTAACGACCGTAACCACATATTTTTGAGGTTTTTCCACAACTTCCACTAATAATTTCAAACTAACGCTTGGTGATAATCATGTTGGGGGGGGGGGGAGCTTTATCATTCCCTGTTTTCATTAGAACTTTAACTGCATTTGTGAATAAAATGTGAGTAGCTGAAGTTGTGTGAATGTAACGACCGTAACCATGGATTGGCCCTTTTGTGTTCCAATACAAAGTTTTTGTGGCTTAAGTGAATTCGAATACTTGTGCTTCTCCGTAGAATAAACGGATTAAAACAAATATGGAGGTAAATGCTTTTATTCTTTTTATTTGTAAATATTTTCAATGTGCTGTGCGTCGTTTAAGTCAAGTTTTCTTGGAAGAATCTGCTTTTAGCGTTTGATAGACTAAAGCACATTTTTTACAAAGAACATGTATTGCGTCAGCAGTAACTAGTTATACCAAGTTGTTCTGCATTCAATAGATTTTGAAAAAAAAAAAAAAAAATTCGTTATTCAATATCAACGCGGGATTGATTTCAGATTTCTTCTCCCTCTCTCGCTTCAATTTTAATTTCTTAAATTTCTTTTTAAATGTTTTTTAAAATGTCCAACTTTTTAAAGAGCTACAAATTACCGTACGTAGGGTATACCGACCAGTGAATGAATACCTAAGCGAAATTTCGTTTTCAAAAATTCATATCATCGTTAAAAACTGTTGCATTTGCCACATGGCAGGAGAAGCACTTTTGCAGCTATATGTAATTGTTTTTTTGGGTAATGTCTGGAATCACCCCTTGCTTGGCGCTATTTCCCAAAATCGCCAACTCTCCACTTTTACGCGAGCGAGCGTAGCGATGTTTCGGAGCGGCCGTAAAGAGAAATTGCTAGATTTGGCAAATTATCGCCATTTGGTAAATAAGGGGGTGATTCTAGACTCTCACCGTGCCCAAACCCAGCGAATAAACACCCCCAAACAAAAGACAAATGTAGCATTTTCTAGCTTCTTTTTCGAAATGCGTATAGGTCTAGAAAATTAGTCCTAAAAATGAAGTTGAAAGATATGGGGTCGACTTATACGACGGGGCAGAATTTCCGAAATTTTTTCCCGAACAACTCTTGAAAAAAAAAAAAAAAAACACTCAAAAACGAGAAGATTTTTCCGATTCAGTCCAATTATTCTAAACTAGCGGTACCCGCACGGCTTTGCCCGTGGTATAAAATTAAAAGTTCATTTGTAAAATAATTGATATATCAGAAAAAATGCTCTATTTTAGTTTTATTCAACTATAATTCCTTCAAAGTGATATAAAGATCTGATATGGACCCCACACTACTTAATTTTACGTGTAAATTTCTTAGTAGATGCCTTAAGTGCTAAAATAGTGCTTGGAATGAGCAAGATAACAATTCAAACATTTGTAGCCCTAGTTTGCTACGAAACAATGCAAAAAAATATTTTACAATGATTAATCTCCTAAAGATCGTCGTTTTAAACATCATTCAGTGGATTTTTCGCAAAATATCGCCAACAGCGCCAAATTGAACCTAAATCAAAAAAAAAAAAAAAAATTCGCCAATTTGGCGTCAAATATTTGGCGATCAAAAGCTTGGCGATATATCGCCAAGTGGTCGCGCCAATTCATATCACTTTTGTTAACCAATTCATATCACCTTGCATTGAAAACACTGATTTACCCGATAAATGGGGTAAAACACCCCCTTAGAACATTCGAATGCAACCCCAAGGGAGATGGACAAAAATAAGCCAAAAGAGAAAATAAGAACAGTTTTGTTGATAACAGAAACCAACAGAAATCTTACCAAAGTTTAAAAGAAGAAGAAAGTTTTCTTTCCCAGCTTAAAAAACAAAACAATACATTTTCCGAAACGAAACACTTTAAAAAAACGATGCAATATCGAAATTGATACGATATTTCGTTAATCTGTGCTTTAGGTACCCTTTTCTCGCTAAATGAACGATAGGCGCGCCAAGCGTGGTAACCCTAGCTATTTTGCGTAGTTGACTTTTTGAAAACGCGCCAAGCAGGGTCCCAAAGCATCTTCACCGGGAAAAAGACAGGGTTGCCAGAGAATTGGAACAAAAAATACTATACCTCCTCTAAAAAAAATATTACAAAATACTACTGTTTCCAAACGTTGCCAAAATCAATGTTGCTGAAATGCGAAATCTATGAAAATGGAAAAAAAAAATCCGCCAAATCTTTTAATTAAGTCATTATTATATTGGAAACAGGGTTGCCAGAAAAATACTACGCTCCTTATTTGGGCCGAAAAAATACTACCGTAGAATCAAAAATACTACGTCTGGCAACCCTGGAAAAAGAACGAAACAAAAATAAGTATGAACACGTAACCATAGTAACAACATGAAAAGTTGATTTCCGTTGATAAAATAATTCTTTTCATCTCTCTTTTCAAACAAATTTTATTATCGAGCTGAACCATTTTAGAATCGTTTGGCTTGCTTTACTGAAGGTAAGCCTTGAATTTCGGGATTCTAAAAACAATTGTTACAGCTCTCCTGATGATCGTAAAAACTTCGAAAAAACTTCATTTTGTGCAGAAAATTCCAAGCTTTCGAATGACATAAGACTTGAAAATGTGTGTGAAATATTTCTTCCCTATTTTATCGAATTTCCGCTAAGAATTCGAATAGAAAAAGAACGAAATGGAATTTTCGAAAAATCGCTTCGAGGTGCAAAACTACATGCTACAAACTAATTTTGTGCCAAGTGGCATGAAAATCGACCGAACGGTTTTGGCGCTACGCGCGTAACAGACAGCCAGAAGGACAGACAGAACCACCTTCAGCTTTATTATTAGTAGAGATAGAGAAGAGAAGAGAAGAGATAGACGCTAAAGAAGTAAATATTCATACATTCTGCTGTAATTTTGCACGGTTTGACTGTGAAATAAAGAGTAAATAATAACAATAAATGACCGACGGTGCGAAAAGAGCGGGAATTGCCGTATTCGCGAATTTTCCGAGTGATGGTGTTTATTTTTTAAACAGAATGTCATACGGCTACATCGCAAAATTTTATTGATAATAATATAATAATGCAAAATAAAAGCAACAGATAGCAAAAAATCTAACCGCAAAATCAAGGTTTTTACAAAAACCGCGATCTTAAAATCGAACCCTGTGCAAAAATCGCAATCGCAAAAATGAACCTTTTTTGTAAAAAAGAATCGTGTTGTTTTTAACACAGGAATGTTCACTGCATTTCATTTTTCTTCTTTTTGAACGTTTATATTCAAAAATCGCGGCAAAACGTTCCCGATCGTTTCAGAAAGTGCGGGGTCGACTTATATGCAGGTTTTCGATTTTTCCCGATTTTCCTAAAAAAAGTAGGGGGGTCGACTTATGCGCGAGATCTACCTACACGCGATTATATACGGTATATGCGAATAAACATTCTTAAAATATTAAATTTTTTTTGAATCATTAATATTAATACTTTCAATTTTTATTAACATAACTTGAATCAACATTTTTGTTCAAAATTCTTAAATAAAGACAATGACAGTCCTACCGCTTTGCCGAACTTTTATAAGCCATTTTGAATTTTTTTCGATGACAACTTTTTGTTTTTGCAAGTGTTGTATGCAATTTTATCACTGTTTTCTCCAGTGATACGTCATTTTAAACTAACATATGTGCCCCCAATAGGAGCACATGTGAACAGTTGAAAGACTTTTTTGAAAATACAATAAAATAAAGAAATAATTTCATGAAAAATCTCAAAACGAAAAGGCTTTTTAATAATGGGGATATTTTTGCTCAAAGAAAATGATTTTTTTTTTTTTTTTGAAAATTCTGTACCTCAGAACCAGACTAACGTAAGTCCATTTTTGTAATTTTTCAGTAGAAGGGAAAAACGATGTATTCGACAATCGTTTTTCCCCTCTACCGAAAAATGACGAAAATGGACTTACGTTAGTCTGTTTCTGAGGTACAGAATTATCGAAATGGGAAAAAAAATGTTTAAGTGTGGCTCCTTTTCTCTAAATAAAAAAAACATTACAAATTTTAAACAGCAATATTTTTTAATTTTCAAACATGATAGACTACAGGGTTATTTTGCATGACTGTTGAAAACTTCAAATCGTGTCTCCAAGTTTAATATTTTTGTCAAATAAGATTTGGATGTTCAATACGTTTCCATTGGCTTCAAATATGTTGAAAAACTTTTCCTTTGTTCCTAATTCGTCACCTTCAGAAATTAATTCATCCTGTCCGTCAGCAAAACAACTGTTGAGAGTTCTCTGTGTGAGAAAATTAAAATTTGATTTTACCAGCACAGAACCTGTACTGTTACAGTCAAACCTGTCTATCTCGAATTTCACGGGACAGAAGAAAATTTCGAGATACGGAGGTTTCGAGATACAGAGGTTGTGATAAAATTTACAAAAATAAGCAATTGGAACAAAGTCAAATACTTAATAGATTGTTTTGCATTGATATTGTTGAATATTTTACTGTACGATATGTTGTGAGTCCACGTTTTACTAATTGTGATGACTATATCGGTAGCAAGTTAATGCATACCTTTAAGTACGAACATAGTCTTTGAATGATTGTGCAAAAGATGATTTTTGTCTCCAAGTTATACCATTGATAAAGGTGGTTGGAGATGAAATTCAAAAATGAGAGTCGTCAAAATTCGAGATATAGAGGTTTTCAGGAAAAATCATTCGAGATAAACATGAGAAAAAACATTAAATTTATGCTGTAAAAGCAGGGAAATTGAAAAATTTCGACATAGAGAGGTTTTCGAGGTAAGCAGGTTCGAGATAAACAGGTTCGACTGTATACGTTGTCTGGAATCTCCTTCGTTGATGCCGAGTCCTTGTGAAACGTGAATCGAAGGAGCACCTGAAGCATTTTTTCTTTGTTTGTTTGGTCAATAATATTTTTTCCATTGCTTTAAGCTTATTCAAAAACTGAAGTGATACATTACTGAAGGATATTCTATCGCTATTAAACATAATCTTTGCATTAAAAAACATGTCGTATTTTTCAGATCATATTACTAAAAAAGTTTTTTTTTCTTGTTTTAATTTAAAAATATCTGTTTAATGTATTATTTTATTTATCTTTGATTTAGAGTAAGGAGCGAGCATATCGTCCTTTTGGGTAACTTTAAGTGAATGATGAACCACTTCATATTTTTTAAATATATTTCATTTAAAAAAATAAATCAATCAATCAATAAAAATAAGTAAATAAATCAATAAATAAGCCTAGACCGCCCAGTGCTGCATTCACCTGACTTGTAGGTACACTGCATGTAGTTCTGCCATCTGCCATAGCCATGGTTTAGGGGAAAACTTATTGTGTAATAGCTATGCTTTTTGCCTTCAATTAACGAATTGTATAGTACCATTGCTGCTATCTCTCACTGGTTCGCTTAATTTATTTTTGCTCGCACTATCAGCTTCAATGAGATGACACCAGCTTCCAGCTCGGTTGTTGACTACTCCAGACTGATGTGTCCATAACAAGGGCAAAATTGGCAGTCCCTTGACGCCACGATCGTGTTGTCGGTATATTCCATGTAGTTCTGCCTGTATTACAGTCTGCGTGACGAGAGCTGGCGTATCAAAGCCAAATTAATTTCCCACTTTCCGCACTTTTCCCCTTATGGTTGCCCTAGTTATAGCGCAATGGACTTTTTTCCCCACTTAGCTTTTGCAATAATGTTTAAATGTAACCGATTAAAATTGCTTTGTGGGTAAACAATTATTTTGTTGAAAAATCAACGTTAATAAAGCACAACGTTTTCTTAGAAGTTTGTGATTTTTTTATGTGTGCCTAGACTTGTTGGAAAACGTTTAGGAATAACTCTGTACCTCAGAACCAGACTAACGTAAGTCCATTTTCGTCATTTTTCAGTAGAGGGGAAGAACGATGTATTCGACAATCGGTTTTCCCCTCTACCGAAAAATGACGAAAAGGGACTTACGTTAGTCTGGTTCTGAGGTACAGAACTGAGATATGAGGATATAACTAAAAGCGTGAACCTAATTCGATCAACATAAAATAAATGAAATGCCTCAATAGCAGTGCATAAAAAATAGTTGAGCTTTTTCCTTTCGTACGGTTTCCATGGAGACAAAGCAAAATTTCTAAACTTGATACGCTTAGGCAGGGATTCAAGTGAAACAGGCAATCGCAAATTACAATCGCGACTGGAAATGAATTACATTAGAACGTTTCTTGATAAAAACATCGTGACGTCAGCGTGACGTTTGCCTATGAAAAGCGAGCTAGATAAAACGTCACAGCCTACTTGGCGAATAAGAGGAGATCGCTGAGTGCTTGTGAGCTCTTATTGGCTCCACCCGTAGTGACGTCATGCCAATTTAAGTTGATGATAATGTAATTCACTTCCAATAGCGATTGCAATTCGAAGCGAACGCAGTGCTGTTTCACTTGAATCCCTGCCTTATTTTAAAGAAACAGAGAATAAAAGCGTACTTACTACGCTGCTGCCTTCTACATAAGCATTACTCCCCGACTGATCATTCACACTTTCAGCATTAGCACCCTCAGTCTTCGATTCTGCCACATCAACAGCTTCATTCGAACTGCGAAAAGATGAAATAATTTCCAAGGCCTCCCGAAAGGAGCTCTCCAATTTTCTGAGAGTTTCGACGGTGTAAAATGCGTGTAAACCTTTCCTTCGAGACACGTCGCGGTTCAAAACGATCTTGGAGGCATCCCAGGGACATCTGAAGACATCTATCGGAAAAAGTAGTCGTTGTCCGAAAAACGGTTCTTCGGGCAACTTGGAAAGAATGAACTTTAGCTGTCTTAAAGCTTGATTCAAATCTTCAATTTTTCTGTCGTCCTTGCTGTCTATAATTGTACGATACTCCATCTTCTGGCACAACATGTAAAATAATCACGAAATTAATCAATAAATTGCTTCATTTTTTTTTTTAAATCTTAGGTGGCATAAAGTTCATCCCAGCAAAAGGAAATATAAAAGATTTGAAAGTACGTGTAAGAACATGTAAGATATTTTTCCACTTCCATAATCTTGTGCCACAATATTTCAGTGGAATGTTTTACTGTTCCATGTGTATACAGGGTGTTCTGTTGTGATTTGCATGACCTTTTTTGCGCAAGCGTTCGTTCTAGATGCATACTTCCAATAGCAAAAAAGCTCAAAATGAGGTGAAGACTTAGGGCGCTTTTCCACTTGAACGACACGACAACGACGAATATCGGACGATAATACTGCGATGATAAGTACGGTGTCGTATCGTCTATAGCACTGCTTTTCCACTCAAACGATATCGTTTGTCCGACCGGGTCATTTTCCACCGCATTTCATTTCGAAACAGCACTGTGTTCGCACATCTATTATTATGGCTGCTCAATTTAATAGATTACGAATACTATATTTGTTTTACCTCCGGAGAAAAAGAAAACAAATTAAGAGACAAAAAAAAAAAAAAAAAATGAAATTCTATGGCGTATTCTACGAGTACTGTGTGAAACGAGGGACGCCTGTATACATATTGTAGAATAGATAACTTGATTACTGACTTTAGGTGATTTTAAATATTTTTACTAAATTTACAAAGAATAGTAAAAATTTAAAATCCGGACAAGGTTATTTAACACAAGTATTTTAATTTAAAGTGTATAGTCACGAACATTGCTCTTTGAACTTACCTGTTTCTTTTTTGTCTGTAGAAGATTTGCCTTCATATTCCTCATCTAAAAACTTCTTCCCAGGCTTTTTCACTGTGAATTTTGTTTTTGAGTGAAATATTTCGCTTGTCCCATACACACGGTCGCTTCTCAATTAATTCACACAAAACAGACACGTCAAACTTGAATGCAATGACTACTGTGTTGCTCATCGAAGAAAGTTCAGAATGAAAATTTGATCTTTTTTGAAGCATTAAAAATCGTCTGAGCAACAATTAATGAAACAAAGTATAAAATAAAATGATTAAAATATTTTATTGCTACATCTTTTATCAATCGTCTGCAAATTGAAGCATTTATTTTATTAATGCAGAAACGTCGGATTTTTACGCCATTGCTATATTTTGAAGAAAGTAAACAGATGAATGAATGTCGTCCCGATTTTAAAGGCGAGACGGATGCCATCCGACACGAATGGGACGACAAACGACATCTTTCGGTCGGAGACGACACAATCGTCCTGGAATCGGGAGATGGAAAAGCGCATAGCATATTTTAATGCATTTTGCTTGCGCCAATGTCGGATGACGACAATCGTTTACGATTTATCGTTGCCGTGTCGGTAAGTGGCGCCCTTAAGGTAACAAAATTTTAAAGCGCAAAAAAAAAAAAAAGTCAAAAAGTACGAAACGTAACTTTTTAAACGGATTCTAGGTCCCTAACTTATGTTTATTGAAATCAAGAGCATAAAACACAATTCGAACACGAAAAGTTTGACATTTGTACGACCAATGTTTACGAGATATGAAACGCAGCGTTTTGTGGCTTACACCACTTTACATTCGCTGTCAATAACACGTTTTGGGGGAAAATATAGCAGCTAACGACTTTGGTAGAATGACACCCGGTCATTCTACTAAAGGCGACCAAAAGGCAATGCGTACCGATTCCATTTTCTGCACGATCCTTAAAACCTTAAGCTCGAATATATCTTCGAGCTTTTTTTCGCAAATCTTTGAATTTTTTTGTGTTGGAATTATTTCAGTTGCGACTTTTTTTTCCCAAATACATATTAGGGGACATGGAGTCTGCACCTCATTTATGGCATTTTTGCCATTGGAACTATGCATCTAGGACAAACTAAGGCCCCTATATATACGAGCCGGCGCATCAAGATTAAGTTTCACCACTTTGGATCCAGCGCGTGTTTGTGCGTTTGAGTGGTTGTCTTTTCTGGCCAGTAATCGCGTTTTGGTAATTTTTAACTGTGAGCAATTATTAGCGGCACGTGGATTTAGCAAAGCTTGGCAATGTGCCAAAACTTTTTTCTGCTAACCCTGCTCCGCAACAATGAAAAGTTGAAAGTAAAAGTTAAGGAATTGGATCCAAAGTGGTAAAACTTAATCTTGATGCGTCGGCCTGTCTATATAGCGGCTCTAGGACAAACAGTTGCTAAAAAAAAGGTCAAGCAAGTTAAAAATGAAAAAAATGAAAAAAATGAGAAAAGAAAAAAATCTAAATAAGAGGCAATCAAAAGAGTCTAAACTATTTAGCTTAATGCAGGGGTGTCCATCCCTCCCCCAAGCTCAATGGCGTAAATCCCCCCCCCCCAAAAAAAAAATTAAAAACCTTTTGCGATTTTTTATTTTTATTTTTACCCCTCTTTTTAATTAATTTATTTTTAAAAGTATTATTATTATTATTTTTTAATATTCTTTATTTATTTTTTAAAATTATAACTATTATTTTTTACATATTATTAATTTCTCAAAAGTACTAATTATGTACAGAATATAATCGCTTTTTTTCCCTTACAGACATTCCAAGCACACACACACACACACACACACACAAAATAAATAAATAAATAATAATAAAGAAATAAAAGAAATAATTTAAATTAAAAAATAAATTAATGAATAATTTAAATTTAAAAAATCAGTAAATAATTTAAATTAAGAAAATAAATTAATGAATGATTTAAATTTTTTTAAAAATCTGAATAGTTTTCATTAAAAAATATTAATGAATAATTTAAATAAATAAATAAATTAGTTTTAAAAATCCCCCCCCCCCCACTTTGATGGCGCAACTTGCGCCATAACCCCCCCCCCCCTGTGGGCACCCCTGGCCTAGTGTTTTCATTATTGAAATATCATGTGAAAAACTCAAAAACTGTAAGGAAAGTCACAACATTTAACGAACTTAGGGCAAATATGGAAGCAGTCTTTCACACGCTTTGCAGACATACCAGATGGGACGGTGATACCGCATGTTTTAATTTCTTACATTTTTCTTAAAATTCTGTCAACCTTTAAAATCTTACATAGCATGAGAGCAAATAATCTTTGCTACAAAAAAGCTTCAAAATACTTTTTCAATTACTATCTACCTATTTATTTATTTATTATTTTTTATTGTCATTATTTGTGTGGTTCCCTGGGAAGTATACGTGCAAACACAGAAAATTTTCAACAAATATCACGTAAATTAGAAATGCGCATCTCTTCAAACTAGTTAATTTTGTGTCAAGATATTACAAGAGACTTATGTTCAGGCTAAGTTCACAAACAGTCAATTTTTATCCCAAATCGTAGCTTTGCTGCCCTAATTGATACAGACTGATATGTAAAACATTCCGTTACGAATGATTCATCTTTCCGAGAATCGATCAAATAAAGCTCACTAGATCATCGATATACATGTTCGAATTCTCAGGATATGCAATTGGAATATATTTTTATAGATTGTCAAGTGGGTACAACTAATATTAAAACAAGCTGGCTTTTGCGGATGCGCGATCTAATATCCACTCTTTTAAATTATCATATTTTATTTCATTTCATCACACCAATTTTATACAGGGTGTCCACTCCAATCGTGGACCAATAGCTAATTTCTAAACCGTTAGAGATAAGCATATAGTTTATTTAGGAAAAAATCTCCAAATTACGAAAGGAATTTCGGGTCGATTCAATGTTTTTCAAAAAATCACATTTTGAAAGAGTTACGAAATTTAAATTTTTATACAGCCCCCCAGTCCTATCAATCATATTTAGTAAAACATTCTTGACACTGTAACGTTTAAAACTAAAAAAAAATCACTCTTCTACCACAAAAATTGACCGAGTTATGACGTTTTGAAAAATCAAGATTCTGCATTATTTCATGACGTCATCGAGCGATCGCTTAAGGGACCGTATGCGAAATCCTTCAAAATCTTGATTTTTCAAAACGTCATAACTCGGTCAATTTTTGTGGTAGAAGAGTGATTTTTTTTTAGTTTTAAACGTTACACTGTCAAGAATGTTTTACTAAATATGATTGATAGGACTGGGGGGCTGTATAAAAATTTAAATTTAGAGTTATTAAAAAATAACGCTTTCAAAATTTGATTTTTTGAAAAACATTGAATAGACCCAAAATTCCTTTCGTAATTTGGAGATTTTTTCCTAAATAAACTATATGCTTATCTCTAACGGTTTAGAAAGTAGCTATTGGTCCACGATTGGAGTGGACACCCTGTATGTTTGCTTCTAATACCACACAATTACCGTTTAATAGTGTGAATTAAAATTAATCTAAAAGTAAATAAGCTAGTGTTGTAAGTGAGTCAAATGACTTAGTTTAAAAATATTCGAAACAGACATGTATTATTTTTTCACAACTAATTGTAATTTTCGTTTATTTTGTCAAAATGAATTGCAAGCAAGTTTTTCTGAAGAAGGTACGCTTTTAGTTCATATTGAAACTGATAAAATGAAACGTCGTACAGGGTATTTTAACTCGTAAATATTAATGAGAAACTTAATTGTAAATTGTGGCACCGAAGAAATTTCAAATCTTAGGATTAAAAAACTTGTGAAGGGGGTCACGTGGGTCTAGAGGAAGAGTATTCTCCTCGTAAGCAAGTGGTCGCGGGTTCGAATCCCGCCCTCCCCATGGATGTTATTTCATCCTCTCTGTTCCTTAAATCTGTCCTGTGTTTGTCAGGAGGCAAAGCGCATAGTACGCAGACCTCATGTATGTTGAAGCTGATCGCTTCTGAAAAAAAAAATCGCGTATGAATGAAAAACAAATAAATTAAAATAAAGGAAAAGAAGAAGAAAAGTAGGTATGTGTGTCTGTAAAAAAAATAATTTCAGTCAGTAGTGCTGCCATCTGATTTCGGAAAAAATGACTAATGTGAAGATCAGAGAAATGAGTATCAAGCAAAAAGTTTAGTACGAAAACGTCAAGGATAAAATATGACAAATTCAACGTATAATACTCAAGAGAAAACTGAGTTTTAGACGAGAAACACACAAAGAAAAAGAATTTCAACCCCACATATTAAAATAAGATTAAAGATAATGATTAAAAGCAGGTTTTTAAACTTACTTGAAAGTTCTTAACTGTTCGTACCTTTAAATGATGTTTTACGAAATAGGATAAAACAACTAGAAAAGAAAAGAGGATTTAACATTTTTAATCAAAAGTAATAATTTCTTACAATTTTTTCACTGCAATCAATGAAAATCTATATTAAATTGACTGCACTCATAACTTGACGTGTCAATAAGTAACAAAATTTGAAAATAATCTTTCTTGTACGAGTTGTATGATATTAAACATAACTTACATCCAATACATTTTTTAAAAACTGAGGGGTTTCGTTGGCGCTATGTCATATAACAAATATAGTTTCCACTCTTGCTTATATTTTTTATGACTTCTGCATTGTTAGTGCTTTTCTTTTGTTGCATCAGTTAGAATGAATAGATCTTTAAAAATTTACTTTGATTTTTAATCTGACGAAAAACTTAACACTAAAAAGAGTGATTTTGCATTGGTTATTTTCTGTTAGGATATTCAAATATCGAATTATAATATACGTACTAGCGCCAGGGCAGCTAGATTAGCTTCCTGCGGCATGTTGATGCATAACGTGCCCCCTCTCTAACTTTTACCTCATTCTGAAGTTATATTATTTGATACAATTTAATGTTTATTCGATTTCAAGACATACCACGCACGTGGCCCGGCGTTACACGGGCACTTCGTGTCTTGAAAGTAGTGAAGAAAATTTCAAGAAACTACTCCCCGCCAAGGCGGCTCGCTAACAGGCGCTTCACGCCTTTACTTTTTTCCTATATAAAAAAAGATCATTCGAATTATTGAGATGCTTCGCGCTTTCAAGATGGTGAGGAAAGTTTCAGTAAGTTCAGCTCGCTTAAAGAAAAAAAGCAGACATAGATACTAGTTTTAATTTAAGTAGATAGCTTTTCAACAAATGAATGTTTCAAAATATTACAAGTAGCTAGCGATAAAAATTCTACGTAAGTGGCCCGCTTATGAGTTTCATTCAAAATTCTCATTACCATTGCTATTACTGTTAACGACGGTTTGCAACAATGGATTTCATATTTAATCATTTATTAGGCCCAATCGCTTTAAATTTGACTACTTATTAATTGATATCTTCGCTAATTAAAATCGTATAATTATATAAATTGAAATTATTGAAGCCTGAAAAATTACCTATCTATCGGCACCTGGTTCGACTTTCAGTTCATTGGCGTTCAGGAGAAAGAAGCGTGACATAGAAAGATAGAAAGATACTCAGTTTTTAATATAAGTAGATTAGTCTGTTACTCTTGATTAACATGTTGAACGCTTATGTAACGACATGATTTTTCTGTGATTATAATACAGCTGATTTTTTTTTTTTTTTTTTTTTTTTGTATGTTCCTGTAAATGAAACAAATACACATACGTAATTTTGCTAGAGATCATGCTGTAGTAACTATCAGTAATATATTACATTTATCGAACAATTCAAAAGGAGAGAAGAGTGTTAGAGCACGGACAGACGAATTGAAATCATGAGCACTTATCAATTACGTTATAAAGTCTGAAATGTGATCAAATGCCTTAAATTACAAATTTAAATCAGTTTCCTTTGAACGTGAAAAATGTACCAAGACTACGTATTTCATGAATTATAACAACAAATAAAACTGTGCACAACTATATCAAAAACACACACAACGCAGAGGGGGGGATCTGCAACAGAGAACAATGAGGGTGCCAGTATTCTCTCCTATACTGCATTTCTCTCCTATAAGATATTTTTGACCAAAAAATTATTCGCACTCGTACTCCATTATCGAGATATAAAGCCTTAAAGTGCACCTAAATTTAAAAGTACCGCCTCTGTGACAAGAAATTGAAGGCACTAGATTTTCTCTCCTGAAAGGTTGCAGGACATTCATCTACAAGGAATGAAAGAGCTTTCATTTACTCCTTGAAAACTGCTAAATTTGGCGACTTTTCTTAACATTTCAGACATCATATTTCAATAACAGGGACATGAGGGAAAATAATTCATGCCTCCAAAAACATGTTTTGCTATGCTGTTTGGTACTTGTCCATTAGCCGGCCGCAAGCGAAAAATCAATAATCGCCAATGTCGCCAGGCGAAGCGAATGGCAAAACAGTCAGCGCTGAAGTCAGACCAAGTCCAAACAAACCTGCTCCTTTTGGTTGTAAAAATTTGGCGGGATTCTATATTGTTGGCGATATTTTATGGTTGGTCGATTTTTTGCTTGCGCCCGGCTTACGGATAAGTACCTGCCTTTTCAGCAGCTATTTATTTGAATTATTTTTACTTATCACATAATCCTATAGTTCCCTGGGAAGAATAGATCTCAAAAAAAGTTAATGATACCTTCAAAGTACATAAATTCAATTTATTCTCGAAAGTTTACCTGCTATTAAAGAAAAAAAGCTGAGAAGAAGAAGAATGTTTGGTAACGGCATGTATTCATATCTGCAGCTTTGGACAGCAACAGATTTTACATTCTTGGAGGGTATGAGAGGATTGTACGCATTGTTTGCATGGCGAAGTGCATGCAATACTCTTCTAATGCTTGCTTCTAGAACTGTAGTTACTGGCATTATTCCGATAACAGAAATTCGCTGTCCAGATGGTGAACATTTTTTGGAACTAGAGCACAAAACTGCAAAGAGAACTTTTTGATTAAATCATAACATTTTTCATTTTGTGAAGCAGTAGCTGAGTTTGAGAGCTACAGTTACTACATTTTTCAGCTCATTTTAATTTGGATGAGGATAAGTTTCTTTTTTCATGGTAAATCCTAGCATCTTTTTGATGCTTTTGAGATTTAAAAAAAAATGCATTTTTTTCACTTTTATCCTCAATTAGCTCATGTGCATAGTTCGCGAAGGCACGAACTCTCAACCACTGGTAAGATGTACCGGCGCGGTTCCGTTGGCGAACTTGACCGGTTCTTGGCTGAAATTTGGCGGTTCATAAAAATATCTCAGAAATATTTCCATAAGTTTCCCATTAACAAATTTAAAAAGTTCAGCTAAAAGTACCAGATTTTTCGGAATTTTTGAGAGTGTAATAATTTAGAATTCGGCGTGATTGTCAAAATTTTGGCGGGATTAATATGATTATAATTTCGAATTTATTTATTTTTTTCAATGATTCTATTGCTTTTTTTTTAATTTGCTTTTTGGAAACGGAATGAGGGAAAATATTTCTCTACAGTTTTTTTGCGCCTGCAAAAGATAACATTCCTCGCACTGGTATTGGTGTCAAAACAATTGGCGCCACTGAATTAATATCACCAAATTCTCAATTATAGAAATCTACAAAGACTATTACCTAAAAAAGTAGTTGCATCTCAACTGACAGCAAACGAAAACCAACAATCTGTCCCTCCCCTTTTCCCTTTACCGGCTCAGTAGATAATGTACTCGATTAAAATCAGAAATGACCCCAAATATGGCCTTACCAGGGACACACATGCGTTTAGCCACATAAATTACCCAGCAACTCAACAGATGGCGCCAGTCCCGCTCCATGCAATCCTGCGGTGGAGGAGCAAAGGCTGGTAGACGCGAGACGATGGCAGACTGCCAATTGGAAAGAGGGACTACGCGACGTTTGAGGTCCGATCGAAAATATATCAATTTGTCATTGCTCGAAAATAAATTTAAAAAAAACTCAGATATTTAAAAACTACTCTGATAGACTTTTCCAAGATAAATAGGGCTTTACGAGCTAAATAGGGGAAAAGAACGGAGAAATAGCCATGCGTATAGGGTTACCATAAAGCAACATTTACTGGAGGACCAGAATAAAATAGGTATGTGTTGCCAATAATTTCACAGCTTGAATTTGTTAGTTATCGAAACTTTTATCAAAGTTCTACACGACAACGGCAAAATTAAAACGGTTGATTAAATTTCAAAAAAATATTATTACTTTCAGCACGGAAAACTATTCCACCATCGTTATTACGGTTATGATAAATTTAGCGGATAATGAAGAAATTAATGAGATAACCTAGTTTTAAGAGTTGGTTTCTTCGAGTCGTTTATTGGAATGACGTCCATATATAATCATAAATAATTTTGTTTAGATGCCAACATTTTCCCAAAATACTTTTTTTTTCTTAACAAGGCTTCAATTTGATTTTATTAACAAGGCAAAGATCGAGTTGCAATTGTAGCACACTTGTTTTTTGCGGCATTTTACAGTTGCCGTTGTAGAAAATAATTAATATGGCTGAAATGATTACGATGGTCCTGTTTCACATTTTTGCTTTTTCAACCAATATTACCAAGTGCTGTAATACACATTTCAATTTTTTTTTTCAATTAGACTATGGCGTCTTACCAGACCTAGACACCACCACACTTACAGACCTAGGACGATCCCTAGGATTGCCAGCCAATCGTTTCATGTTGTACTGTTTGTTTGCGTATTGGTGCGTATTTAAAAAACGAAGTGTGCTACTTGGGTTGGTTCTGGTTCAAAAAGAACAGAGCGCTCTTCAGGGTCCTATCCCGATTAAACCACGAGTTGTGGTAGGTACGGGGGACCCTGGAGTGTGTGATGCCAGCTCGGGTGGTAATTTGACGCGTGCTGCTTCACTTTTCCAACTGTACCTTCATTTGGTGTTCATAGAAGTCCGACTTCTATAGTATACACATGCCATAAGGATCCATTTATTGGGTAAGCAGCCATTTACAGCACAACAACACATTCACACAAAGGACAAAGACCGGAGCAAGAAAGGACATCCATGCCCAAACCGGGATTCGAGCCCAGAACCTCCCTATCCGGGTCAGACTTCTCTGATCCCTAGACTAAGGCCCCTATATAGACGAGCCGACGCATCAAGATTATTTTTGACCAATTTGGATCCAGCGCATGTTTGAGGGTTGCCTTTTCTGGCGAGTTATAGCTTTTTGGTAACTTTTCACGTGAATTTGAAAAAGCTTGGCAATGTCCCGAAACTTTGCTTTGGTAACTCTAGCTCCGCAACAATGAAAAATGAAAGTTTAAGTAAATGAGTTGGATCCAAAGTGGTGAAACGAAAGCTTGATGAGTCGGCCTGTCTATATAGCGGCTCTACCCTAGACTAAGGTCCCTATATAGACGAGCCGGCGCATCAAGATTAAGTTTCACCACTTTGGATCCAGCACGTGTTTGTGTGTTTGAGTGAGTGGTTGTCTTTTCTGGCCAGTAATCGCGTTTTGGTAATTTTTCACTGTGAGCAATTATTACGGCGCGTGGATTTGGCAAAGCTTAGCAATGTGCCAAAACTTTTTTCTGGTAACCCTACTCCGCAACAATGAAAAATTGAAAGTAAAAGTTAAGGAATTGGATCCAAAGTGGTGAAACTTAATCTTGATGCGTCGGCCTTTTTATACAGGGTGTCCACTCCAATCGTGGACCAATAGCTAATTTCTAAACCGTTAGAGATAAGCATATAGTTTATTTAGGAAAAAATCTCCAAATTATGAAAGGAATTTTGGGTCTATTCAATGTTTTTCAAAAAATTAAATTTTGAAAGAGTTACGAAATTTAAATTTTTATACAGCCCCCCAGTCCTATCAATCATATTTAGTAAAACATTCTTGACACTGTAACGTTTAAAACTAAAAAAAAATCACTCTTCTACCACAAAAATTGACCGAGTTATGACGTTTTGAAAAATCAAGATTTTGAAAGATTTCGCATACGGTCCCTTAAGCGATCTCTCGATGATGTCATGAAACAATGCAAAATCTTGATTTTTCAAAACGTCATAACTCTGTCAATTTTTGTGGTAGAAGAGTGATTTTTTTTTAGTTTTAAACGTTACAGTGTCAAGAATGTTTTACTAAATATGATTGATAGGACTGGGGGGCTGTATAAAAATTTAAATTTCGTAACTCTTTCAAAATTTGATTTTTTGAAAAACATTGAATAGACCCAAAATTCCTTTCATAATTTTGAGATTTTTTCCTAAATAAACTATATGCTTATCTCTAACGGTTTAGAAATTAGCTATTGGTCCACGATTGGAGTGGACACCCTGTATAGCGGCTCTACCCTAGACAAAGTGGCGGCAATCTTTTCATGCGCAATATTTTTATGTGCGGATGGCTTCCGGCACTTAAGAGGTTTACCATCAGTTGGAAAAACCACACCTTTCACAGTCCAAAATCGCGCTTCGAATTAAATTTTGCCAAGAATGTGCCAAATGGACACTCAAGACCCGAAGCAAAATATTTTTCTGCAGTTCACGGCGCTAATTGAAAAAAAAAAAAAAAAGTCCAAAGGCAAATCTGCAAGATAGACAAACCAGCAGTAGATTATTCGAAACACTTATTACAACTTAAGTTATCACAGAGGAACATGGATCATACTAAAAGAAAGCCCCCCCCCCCCAACTGGAAAAACAATCTAATTCAGAAATAATCCGCAGACAGTGTTAAGATTCTGCGACAAGCGCCGCTGCCTTGCGCTATTTCTGCTACCGGGCATTCAACACTGTGAAAAATTGATGTTGTTTTTACATTTCATTTCATTTCACACTCCAGGGTCCTCCGTACCTACCACAGCTTTGTGGTTTAACCGGGATAGGTCCCTGAAGAGCGCTCTGTTCTTAATTTTGAACCAGAACCTAAGGTCGAGCAAACCCTAGGCCCAGCACCCCCAGAGGTATCGTTTCACTTGGAGAACTTTGTGACCACGACATTTTTAACACCTCCCAGCCACCATTAATCAAGACGGTGGATCTTTGATCGGCTGGGATCGAACCCGGGTCCCTCCGGACACGAGTCCGATGCCTTACCGATCGGGCCACCACGGCCCCATGTTGTTTTTACAGTATAACGCAGCTAAATTTACAGTAATAAACTGTAAAGTTGCTAGTTTCACAGTTTACCACAATGCATTTTACAGTTTTTAACTGGAACCTCTGCTGCCAGCATCATACTCGTACTGTTGTTTTTACGGTATAATGCGGCAAAATTTACGGTAAAATTGCTAATTTTACAGTGATAAACTGTAAAATTGCTAGTTTTACAGTTTACCACAATGCATTTCACATTTTTTAACTGAAACCTCTACCTCCAGTATTATACTGTGAAAACAACAGCTTTTTTTTGCAGTGAAGGGATGCTTCACACACTCCAGGGTCCTCCGTACCAACCACAACTCGTGGTTCAACCGGGATGAGGCCCTGAAGAGCACGCTGTTCTTTAGATCCAGACCAAGGGCCGAGCAAACCCCTGGTCCAGTACCCCCAGAGATATCGTTTCACTTGGAGGACTTTGTGACCACGACCCTTATTTAACGTCGCCCAGCCACCATTAGAAACGACGGTGGATCTTCGATCGGCTTGGATCGAATACGGGACCCTCCGGTCATGAGTCCGACGCCTTACCGATCAGGCTACCACGGCCCAGTGCTGCAAGACCATGGGACAAGGATGCTGATGATAATTTCACCTTGAAAAGGTGTACAGTACACTGAATTTTGTGAGTTGTGGATTTTGAACCCACTACCAAAGGTGCAAGAAGTCAACGCCACGTAACTGATGCATATCCTTTCAATATTAAAAGTCATATTTTCATGCCTGTTAAAAAGTTTTTCTCTAAATAAATAAAAAAGTCAAAGTTTTTAACAAGAAAAATATATATGAGATGTATTTAAAATAAGCGACCTTTTTTTTTATATCTCTTAACTTATGCAGTCGAGCCCGCTTAATAGAACATCGCTCAAAACAATATTTCGCTTAATATAATACATTTTCACACAATAAACCAAACCGTTGTTTTTTTTATTTTGATAACGGATAGTGGAATATCCCGTTTATTAGAATATTTGTTTCTAGCAAAATGGACAGTCTATTAAATGGGCTAGACTGTAATTCTTAAAAATCATTCCCTCATTTTAGACTTCAGGTAAAAGTGAGCGAATGTTAGATTTGTTAAAATTTGAATCTATACTTTGACAAGTAAGTAAGTTCTGATTATAGTCAATTTTTCTGCATTATTTTATTTCATTTAGCTTTTAAATACGAAGTCAGGGTGGAATGACATACGTAAAAAATCTGGTATGGACCCCACACTACTTCCTTTTACTTGTAAATTTCTTAGTAGTTGCCTTAAGTGTTAAAAAAAGTGCTTGGAGTGAGCAAGGTAACAATTCAAATATTTACTCCCCTAATCTGCCACGAAACAATGCAAAAAATATTTTACAATGGTTAATTTTCTAAATATTGCTGATTTTTATCATTCAGTGAATTTTTCGCAAAATATCGCTAATAGCGCCAAGTTGAACCCAAATTCAAAAAATAACTTTTTCGCCAAATTTGTCGCCAAGGTCGCATTCCCTTGGGATTATTCAAATGCAACCACAAGGGGAGGTGCACAACTAGACCCCCCTCAGAGCCTACACACCAAACTAGAAGCTTCTACGGCAAACAATTTTTAAGTTATGCTTTACACATACATACGCACATACATCCGCACATACGTATATACAGACGTCACGAGAAAACTCGTCGTAATTAACTCGGGGGTGGTTGAAAAGGATTTTTCGGCAGCTTATATGTTGGTAGGTACATATGCACGTGCTGACAGGTCGAAAAAACTACTGAACATTCATTCGGGGGTGAGCAAAATCAAAATTTAGACTCAAATTTGAGTGATTTTTTTTTTTCGCGATCACAATACTTCCTTTACTACGTAAAAGAAAGTAAAAAGATTAACTGGTTTGATGATTTCAAACTGATTCGAGATTCACGTTTTCAACAACTTGAACGCGAAAATAAGCTGTATTGATCGAATGTTAGGATAGGTTAATTTACCCGTGCGAATTTATGACGCAGCTCCCTGGAGACAAATTTTAAAATATTTGTGTGAAATTATTTTTCATACAAATTAAATTTTAGGTGTTTCTTTATTCAATATTTTGATATGAAAAACACAAGTATCTGAACATATTATTTATTTTCTCAGAAATATAATTTTTGCTTAGTGTTTGTTTATAATGGAAAGAAGTAAGAGACTGACATTTTGGTTGTTTAGACTTTCATAAGTTCATTTCAAAATAAAATGCAGAAATTCCACGTTTATTACCTTGTTAAACTCGAATATGAAAAGTTTAAATCCCTAAAAATATGCATAAATCAGGAAACTTCCCTAACCTATAACGAGGACATAAAAATGAATGATGTTCCTGTGAGATTGACCCATGTAACAGTAGATAAGTTTTTGAACACATATAAGTTAGGGTCAAAAGAGTTACTATGCGTTTATTTCTCGACAATCAAACGTATACGTTGAATACTTAATTTCATGGTGATATTTTGAACTATCGTTCTTTAAATTTTGTTTTTCAAATTTGATGAGATTGATGTTAACCAAAATTTTGCGTCACGAATAATAACAATATAATTTTTGAGGGAAAAAGGATTTAATTACAACAAAAACTTTTATTTAGAGTTAAATATACAACTAACTACAGTTTTACTGCACAATATTCAGCCGGCTGAACTGCTGTAAAATAGTCAAAGGAGAAATAAATTAAATGCTCATTTAATACAAAATTCAAACTTGCAAATAACAGTAAAGTCTTAGTGTTTTCTTTTTGCAAGAAAAAATATTGTAAAAGTTTCATGAGTATTTCCATTAAGATCTCGTAAAAAGGAAAATATATCATATGTCCAAACTGCGTAACAACCATTGCTACCGATCATTAAAGAACTGTGCAAATTGTTCTAATATTACTCAGAACACGAGTATAGGTTATTGATTTTTAAAATCATACATAAAATGCCTCGAGTCTTGAAATACAGCACTGCCTGTGGACATAGTTTAATGGTATTTATTTCTGTAAAAAAGAATTGCAGATTGAATTTTATTTATACTTTTTTTTCGGAATTAAAACGTTATGAATGCTTCTTTTTTGTCAGAAACAATAACAGTCGTTGAGTTGAGTCTCTTTCAGAGGAAGAATGCATGCCGGCACTAGTTTCGAGAAAGTGTTTTTCCTCAATATTTGCAACAACAGATCCCTTGGGTAAATTAAAGTCATCTGTTTCAAATTTTGTGGTAAAATGTTTTGAATCTGAGAAACTTACATCATCTGATGTAACAATAGGTTTTGAAGAAGATGGAATCGAGGACTTTTTCCGGAATGGAATAAGTACGGGTGTTCCATGCTTCAACCTTTCTCGCAGATTTGCGACATCAATCTGTTGCCCACCCAGTCGTAGTGTCAACGAGGATGAATCCAGTGGGTGTTCAGTCATAGATTTATGTTCGACGTTTTTTATTTTCTTCAATTCATTTTCTTTTTTTGGAACAGAATTAGGTCGAATACTAGTGCCATCTGATATTAGATCGAAATTTTTATTGTCTTTTCGTCTCGATGTGTTCTCAACCTCCTTTGCTATCCATCTGACAGAAGATGACGTTTTAATTGAAGGACTTCCACTGAGCATTTCTTCTAAAGACTCAGAAGAGTTTAATCCTCGATAAAGGAGTTCTTTCATGCGTTCGACACTAATATGTTCTTCTGCTTCTGCTCCATAATCTCGCTCTTCTGTACTATGTCCCAAGTTTGGATTCACGATTCGTTGGATTGCTTCAATAACTATAGGATGGTTAACTAAAGCCTCTGTGTGATTAGAATGAATGTCAAGTGGCAAGAAATGCACTGCCTCGTGGTTTCGGTGAGAGTTGCTTGGTTGCTGGTCAAAATCCTTCACCGGAATCGGATGAAATACAATGCGAACTTCTTGGTGACCTTCTTGCCAAGAAGGTGAATCAGACGATTCACTGTGAGTTTTATGCGAATCATACGATTGAGAATAAGGAGCGGAATAACTTTGACTAGACTGATGCACATTTCTAACTGGGTTATGATTGGGTTTTGCGTGGTCATTGGTTTTCTTCTTCACGTTATGCATTCTAAAGCTATTTCCAGCTTTTTCTTTCTTTCTTTCGTTCGGTGGATATGCAAAAAGCACAGCATTTTCTTTCTTCGAGTTTTGCATTGGAACGGCCTGGATGACTACATGTGCTGCTGAATTAGGAGCGTCGTTCCCAACCGGTACGCCAACAGGTTGGACAAAGATACCCTCATGTTTTGCAGCTGTACCACGAATCTTTGATGGTGACAAATTAGGTTTTGGATTTTTATGTGGCCTTTCGGGATGTGGATGTACATTTCTGACATGTTTTAGCTCCTGGTCCACAAACTCTACTCTTGGAGGATTTGGAAAAGCATCGTATGCTTCGTGGCTCATATCCGGAGCAAATCCAGGAGGAGCTCCATGAAAGACTATACGGTGACGCATATGAAAACTGATTCGGAAGAAATCCATGAATGATGTCTTGATGCATAGGAACGTACTTTCAACGGCATATCTTTCGCTGGATTTGAGTACTGGGCTGGACCCTGGTAATGATTCAAAGAAAAGGATTCACTTGGCACACTGAAATACTCATATTTCTTAGAGTGCGAGCCTGGTTGTGAGTCTTTGACACCAAGTGTCGGGTGGATATACTTGGCAATGCCCGATGTGTCTGAAGTATGCGTTGTTACAGGCGACACTATTATGGTTGGTAAAATTTTTCGCCAACTCTTGACGATTTCTTTCGTGACGTCATAGTTGTACCAATACCGAATTAATCGAACTGGGTCCCACATGATGTGCATCATCATTTTACCGATGCCTCGCTTCTGGCGACGTGAATGAGAGTGCTGATGAACTCCTATGCATGTTGATAGAAATATCACAAAAACCAAGAAGATCAGGAACAGTTTGTTCTGGGACATCATGCTGAATCTGTAAAATTTCAAAATATTGTTCAAGCACAAATGCAGATAAGTGCAAACGCTAGCACATATGTCCATAAAGTATATTTAAAAATTGCTTCCCCCCCCCCTTACAAAGGATTAATAATGATGACTAGTATATGAAAAATTTTAATAAAGATTTTACTAATTTTCGATGAGTTTCTTTGAAGATTTTCCGGAAACCTCATTGAATTATGCAGATCAAACCTGCTTATGCGTAGATATCATGCTATATTCAGTAAGTATTAGTTACAAATATTTTATTAATGTCATAAATATTCCGTTTTTCTCTATGCTCGCAGAAGCGTCTTGTTGGAAGATCACGGATTTCAAATGCTACCTTCTAAAAATTTCCTTATTTGACTAGTTTTATCTGTCGATTCGGCAAAAACGGGGACACAATGGCAACATTGCAATTTTTAACTGCTCAAGTGTACCCTTTTTATTAGATTTTAGTTTAACTTTAATCGTTCGAATTTTTAACGTGTTTTTTAATCTGATTCTTCGAAACAAACGATATAAATAGTCTCGAACCCGAATAAGATTGCGAAGCAGTACTTGAGATTTGGTGAGTTTCAGTGAGCAGAGGACAGAGATCCATTCGTTATTTTTAAAAAACATTGAATAACTCCAATAAATAAAATGTTTGATTGAGAATGTTTTTAAAATATTGGACTCGAAACAATAGCAGGTCATGCATGTGGACAAGGATAAAATTGTCAATAAATTAATTCATTCAAGAGCAGCACATACAGCGTAATAGTTCATGAACTTCTCTAGGTGCCCATTTTGCTTAAAGTTATCGCTCCAAGTGTATACTTTGTGTTTTATCATTAAGTTTTTGTCAATTTGTGGTCTTACGCATAGATAAACACATCACACCTTTATTGTAAAAAATAAATGTTGTTTTTACTGAAAATTACGTCTAATTATACAATAAAAAACTAAAAATTGCTAATTTTACAGTAATAAACTGTAAAATTTCTAATTTTAGTTTTTTACTGCGCATTTTGCAGTTTTAAATTGGAACCTCTGCACCTCTGCTGACAGTAGTATACAGTCGACGCTCGTTATAACGACCACACGTTATAAAGACCATCACAATATAACGACCGGTGAGAAAACCCCCAACTGTATCCCAATACACTCTATGTTCTACCTCTTACAGCGACCACTCGTTATAAAGACCGTTTTCTGTAGGACGGAGACGGTCGTTATATCGAGCGTCAACTGTACTATTGTTTTTACAGAATAATACAGCTAATGTTTTGGTAATAACCTAAAATTGTGGGAATAAACTGAAAAATTGCTGCTTTGCAGTAATAAACTGTAAAAGTGATAATTTTACAGTTTTTTGCTGTGCAATTTACAGTTTTAAACTGGAACCTCTGCTGCCAATATTATACAGTAAAAACAACAGTTTATTTTTTGCAGTGCACAGTGCTGGGAGAATTCATGTAATACGGTCGAATTTCTAACTAAGTAAATATATCTGGGTCATTCCATAGTGACTAATGTCACTAACATGACTAATATGACTAATATGAATATGACTAATGTCACTATACTAATTCAGAACTGATTTTGTAACTGTTTCTACTTGTAACTTAAAGGATAAAAATATTTTTTAGTTATGCTGGTGTATTTATAATGTACATGGTATCCATGCATCATTTCCAGTGAGAATTTAAAACAAAATTACTGAGAGTAGATATTTTTTCAACCAAAGTAACAGCTTGACTAACGTAACATTTTTGCTACCCTGAAAATGAATGCTCATGTTGTGAGGCAAAAATTTCTCAAAGTTAAGCAAGTGTTACAAATTGAATGATATATTTGAAAAATGTGTAAAGTTGGCTTTTAAAAACATATAACACATTTATTAAAGCTTAATTTTTTTTAGTCTTAAGTGTCACTTTTACTCAAGATGGACTGTGACTAACGTAACCATCGAATAACAAGCAGTAAACACACTACAAACTATTTACTATGGCTCATCTCAGTGATAATTACAATACTTTTTCAATTTTTTAAAACTTCTTATGTTGTATGATTTTTATTTGTTTATTTATTTTTTGATACTTTTTTCACTTCGGTATTTTTTTTTCTTCGGCTGAGGTTGACATTTCTATGGAATGACCCATCTATAGAATTTTTTTTCAATAGAGAGAGTCTGCGGCTCAAATTAAAAAGCTCAAAAGTAGTCCGCAATGGGGACCTGCATTAGATTGGTCGCAACTCTTATAAGGAATTTGCAAAAGGGAATGCCTGAATGTTAAATTCTAAATTAAGAATAAATGAAGGTCTTCTGTTACCGGGTCTATAGGTTTAAGTGTTAATGATTTCTTTTCCAGTTTTAAAATAAAGTTTTGGATTCATCAGTGTCTTAGGTATGGAGAATTATGTTTTCATCGCTTCTGTAGACACAGTTTGTCCAATATATACAATTTGTAAAAAAAAAAAAACTTTTTGAAGTGCATAATAAATGGCTTTTGCTTTCTTTCTATCTTAATTTTATTTTATCTCCTGTTTTAGGAAAGTAAATAACTTTTTATTCTTTTTCTCATCTTAAGATATTATGTACTTGCTTTTGAGTTATTCTTGAACAAATTATATTTTCTGAAACACAATACATTGAGCCTCATAATTGATTTTAAAATAAGTATATACTGAATAAAATGGTAGTTTAAAAAGCTAAAAAAAAGTTTTGCAGTAATGTGAACAAAAAAACAAAACATAATTCTTGAACGTAAAGTACGTTTAGCAACGAGAGGAAGTGACACAACTAAATAGTATTCCGTTTATTTCTTTTCAATTTGCTTAAACTAATAGGAATAAAATAATTGAACAAAAAAATAGCTTCAAGATTAAAAAGAAAAGTTTGGTGCTCTCCATTTATATTTTTGCAATTATTCTGCACCATTGCAAAACGTTCACGGATAGCTTAGTGGTGATAACTTTAAGACATAAAAATATCAAGCCCTCCGCCTTTCTTTTTTTTTTTTTTTTTTTCGCATTCAAGTTATTTCTTTGGTCCTATTATTTAAGGCTAATTCAAAAAAGGCAGTTATACTTAGCATCCTCTCACTGTAGAACATACTTTACATTTAAAGATTTTTTGACTCTTTAGTTCACATTATATTAGTTCATATAGCTTTGAATATCCCTAGGCAAAATTAAATCCTAGTGCTCTTTCGCATCAAAAAGAGCCCAGGTGTCTCCATCTGGCGGCGACTGTGCGTCAAATTCTCGTGGTAATGGCATTCTGCCGACTCTGGTGCTGAACTCTGGTGAAAGAATGGATGCTTATTTGGGGGATCGCACTAGGTCTGCAAAAGGTTGTGCCTCTACTGCAGCCCCATTTGAAAGAAGAAAAAGAAAGTTCATATTGCTACAAAACATTTTTAAAGCTATTATTTTACTTTTCTTTCTGTAGTTTTATTTTTATAAAAGGAAAAAATATTTATTTTGATGTAATTAGGATTTTTTATTCATGGAACTTAACAAAAAATAAATAAAGAAATTAAATAAAAAGAAAACGCCTTATAGTTGTTTTCTTGTGACATTTTCGACCTGGGAGATTTCGAATTCTAAGAAAAAGAATAATTATAGCCTTTAAAATCAAGCAGTCGAGCTCCAAAAACGTTCTACTGAGCAGATAAATTGGCTGTCGAGCAAGTGTCTAATCCAGTTAATTCATGCCAGCAACCCTACAAGTTTGCTCCATTAGTATAACAGTAAACCCATTTATGCCCAGTAGCCTAAAAACAAGACGCTTCTTAGTTACTGCATAAAAAAATCTGTAATGAGTATATCATATTACTAAAGCTGTTTTTCACTAGTTAAATAGTCCTTCTTCTTGAGAAAACCAGTTAGAGTCACTATTTGGGTATCAGAGTTTATTTATTGACAGCTATTTTCAGACAAATCAGTCAAGCAACGATCCAGCATGAGTAGCCACAGAAAGTAAGGTTTTTTTTACGACCTTATTTTTCATAAAATTAAACTATGTTGAAATAATTTGATTAAAATTGATCACAGATGCCTTCTGTAATGTTACTTTGCACAAGTAAAGTTAAGTAAGGTCGTATTTTGCTCACATATTTGCAAAATATCCCATAAACAGGACGTTAAATAACTTAATAAATATGGCAATGGCGAACTATTTTAAGCCTAAAATGTATGCAAACCATTCCAAGTAAAAGTTTTAAGCAGATAAAAATTGAAAAAAAATTGTTAAAAAAAACTTGGGCATAAATGCGTTAAACTGAAACTCTTTGAACACAATTGTGGCATAAATGAGTTAAGTTATACTGTATTTTTTATAGAAAGCAATCCTGAAATGCAAAACGTTTAATCTCACTTTCTGAAAATAATATTGTACTCAAATGTTCATTCATTGGGAGAATACCATGTATAAGTGTTTTAACAGACAGCCTACTCAAAAAATTATGAAATACATATTATTTTGATCAGTGATGCCCAATCTCTTTCTGTCCGAGGACCACATTTCCTATTAAAATTATTCTTGCGGCCCAGAGCACATATAAAATTTCAAATATTTTATGCTTTTCTGAATGGCGCCTGAAACTATGGAGCAGGAAAGAAAATTACAAACCAATAAATTATTATTATCATTACATCGGTACTTATTTAACTCATTAATGCCTGACATTTTTTTTCCAAAGATATTTTGTATTCTGGTTACAAACAGTGTTTAATGGACAGGATAAAAAAAATAAAAAATATATTATGTAAAAAATATTTTTTTTATTAAGGAACGAAAAATCGTCCCTTAAAAGTTATGATAAACCCCAGAGGGTACATACTTTTTTTTACTAAATTTTTTTTTATCTACGATATAATATTTAAAAAGACATTTTATAAGTAGAAAGAAAATCAGCAATTAACATAAACGGGGAAGCTGGGAATAACTTTGAAAACACAGCTTTTTTTCTTGAGATTGTGGACGATGTGATTTTTGATAAAGATCATATTAAAACAGCTACAGAACACACTTTACAATGGTTATGTGCTGCAGAATGTTACTAACGAATTGAAACAATACCAAGGTACTAATTGAACTCTATTATTTGGTTGAAATGTTCATTTTGGGGAAATTCAGACCCTTTTTTGGACCGTCCCTGAAAAGGGACGCTAGGCATTAATGGGTTAATTAAATGCATACCGTAGGATGGGGTAACTTTGGGACTGGGTGGGTAACATTGGGACAACGGGTTAATTTTAGTTTTCAGGATTCCCTGAGGGACAAACTGCGTAGGTTCAATCTGCAAACGCATTCTTTGTTTAGTTCAGTACCCTGCCACTACCTGGCGGCAGTTTTCAGAACCAGTTTTCTACCACCTTGTGACAGCCAAGTTTTATTTCTTGCCATTGTTTTTCACAAAATTCTTGTTTTGATGAAACTTTCTCTTCTGCCTCTAGAACTGTGAACTTCAGATCACTTTCAAGTACGTATACACAATACCAAACATCTTCTTAAGTATCTTATATGGAATTAACAATGTTATTAAAGTATTTTATTTTATATAACCTATAAACTAAATTTTCAGCTCTTTACGGGGTAATTTTGGGACAGCCCCAAAGTTTGTATACTGGTTTTTTTTTTATAATAGTTGTTTTTTTTTTCAGCACTGCATTGGACAATAAAATGCCTAGAAATTATAAAAGAGCTCTTGGCACACGGCCCTACAGAAATTACACTGAAGAAAATTTACAAGAGGCTTTACTAGCAATAAAGAACAAGACACTGTCGATTCGAAATGCAATTGGTACACACTCTTGTATACCAATAATACCTTGTCTTTCCTTAGGTAGATAATGCACTTATACAATATTGTGGGGTAACATTGGTACAAAGTCATGTTTCTTGCTATTTCTAATGGAAATAATGCACTGTCCCAATTTTACCCCAATTAGTGGGGTAAGATTGAGACATTTAAAATATTTTTTAATAAAATACCCTTGTTCCTAGAGTTATTGTCTTATTATATTTTGTTAGAGGAAGACAGGCTTTACAAATTAATAATTTTTTCAGTAACCTAACTTAAAAAATAAAAAAAGAAACAGCGTAAAACTTTGAAAAGTGTCCCAAAGTTACTCCATCCTACGGTATTTTTCAAAAACCAATTTCAGAACATTTGGTTCCAGATTTGTGACATTGTCACCTCTCGTGCTATTCGATTTGTAATATTGAGAACACCAACAGATCAGAACATCAAAAACCACGCCCACTAAAATGAAAATACATTGATTTCTCAAAGTCTGGGGAGGCAATTGACCCCTGCCCCCTCCCCTAAATGACGGGCCTGTTCGCGGGCCAGATGTGGCCCGCGGCCCGTAGATTGGGCAACACTAACCTTGATGAAAATAAATATTACACTGGAGAGGTTTCTATCCCTTACTGCGAGTACAGTCGGCGCTTGATATAACGACCATCTGTGTTCCATGGAAAAAGGTCCTTGTAAGGAGTGGTCGCTACACTGCAAAATATAAACTGTTGTTTTTACAGTATAATACTGGAAGAAGAGGTTCCAGTTTAAAACTGTAAAATGCGCAGTAATAAACTGTGAAATTAGCAATTTTACAGTTTATTACTCTACAGCAACAGTTTAATAGTTTATTATCACAATTTTACAGTTTATTACCACAAAATTAGCTGTAAAATTACCCCAAAGTTAGCTGTACACTGGCAGCAGAATTTCCAGTTTAAAACTGTAAAATGCACAGTAATAAACTGTAAAATTAGCAATTAACATTTTATCAGTGCAAAATTAGCAATTTTACAGTTTATTACTTCAAAATTAGCAATTTTTAGTTTGTTACTATAAACTTAGCTATACTATACTGTAACGACAACGTCTATTCTTTACAGTGTACAAGAGGTAAAATAGGGCTATAAGGGCGCTTTTACACTTGACGACACGACAACGACGAAAGTCGGACGGTAATACAGCAACGATAAGTACCGTGTCGTGTCGTTTATAGCACTGTTTTTCCACTCAAACGATATCGTTTCTCCGAACGGGTCATTTTCCACCGCATTTCATTTCGAGATAGCACTGTGCTCACACGTATATTATTATGGCTCCTCCATTTAACAGATTACGACTGTTATATTTACTTTACCTCCAGAAAAAGAAAACAAATGAAAATACGATATTGAGTGCATGATATTCACAACTTTATTACATTCTCACCTTGTTTACTAAGAACGAAACGCATACTATCTGCTGGAATCACAGAGCGATAAATGGCGGATCTAATCTCCAAGAGCGCTAATACTCCCAAAGGGTTGCCATAGAACTTTTTAAAATTAAGTCCACAGTTCGCCATGATATAGTTGGTCGTCGCAATATTGTTGTTTTGTTTTCGTAATTGTAGTGCTCTTTAGTACTAAGCGAGTATATCCCCATTTCGTTATAATGAAGAGAATTCGTTAATAAATATGTTTCGTTGTCAATCGTCTCTTCGTTGACACCATCGCTTCTGGGCGAATAGATTCGCCATTTATCGCTCGGCGGCGCCAACACTATCAGAATGAAAATTTGAGTTTTTTTGTAGCATTAAAAATCGTCTGAGCAACAATAATGAAACAAAATACCAAATAAAATGAATAAAATTGTTTTATTGCTACATCTTTTGTTTATCGTCTGCAAATTGAAGCTTATATTTATTAATACAGAGATGTCGAATTTAAACGCCATTGCTATAGTTCGAAGAAAGTAAACAGATGGATGAATATCGTCCCGATTTTAAAGGCGAGACGGATGCCATCCGACACGAATGGGACGACAAACGACAGCGTTCGGTCGGAGACGGCACAATCGTCCTGGAATCGGGAGATGGAAAAGCGCATAGCATATTTTAATGCATTTTGCGTGCTCCAATGTCGGATGACGACAATCGCTTACGATTTATCGTTGCCGTGTCGGTAAGTGGAAAAGCGCCCTAAGGGTAGTTTATGGCGATAAAATTGGGACTTTTCACACTGGTCGTCATAATGGGATAGTTTTTATAATGTGTATTCGTTATAACGAGCGTCGACTGTTTTATGACCTACATTACAGTGAACTCTCACTTATGCTTCGCCTCATTTTTCCGCCTTTTTCACTTATACGACGATTTTCAATGGTCCCAGCACACTCCATAGCAAAATAATGATACTAATATCAATCGTTTATGCGTCGCTCTAAAGATTAGTATTTCACTTATGCGCCGAATATTTCGTAAAATTAAAAAAAAAATTTATTTTCTTTAAAAAATAAGCATGTTTCTTCACTTTCTTCTTTAATGTTTCGCCTTTATTGCTCACGGAAGGCATTTTTTCTTCACGAACTAGAGCTCAGAGAAGGATAATTATCTATTATGTATCGTTTTAAATGGAACAGTTTGTAATTAGGTATGCTACAATTTTTGTTTTCTCTTTATCACTGTAGTTACGTTACAGTAATTGCCAAACCGTAGTAATAAGTCCTTTTTCTGTAGAAACATCCTAATTCATACTCTCATTAGAACCGAGAGTTCACTGTATTATGCTTTTGTTACAAGCTTGTTACTAACGCAAAAAATGTTTCTTTAGAAAGAGAGTGTCGAGACTCGCGAGAAAGTCCGTATGAATTGGAATGGTTTTGCATAATGAGAAGAATAGCAGCTGCCATTGGGTGGGATGGGATCAAAACGAGTAGCAGGTCACCATCGATGTAGTGCAGTGGGCAGGCGTGATCGTCAACCTCGGGGAGAGGTGGGCAGAAAGTTGAAAAACCTTTCTCTGGGACGATAAAAGTAAGAAAGCGTTATTGTGATCTAGTTTAAGAAAGTATTGCTCTCAAATGCGCAAGAATTTATTTTTAAGTGGGAAATTGCTTTTGCCAGATATGGAAAAGAGATTAACTCTGGACATAAAACCTGTGAGAATTGTTTATGCAGACGATATGGATTTCCTGAGGAATAGCATCTTTACTGTAAAAAAAGAGATGTTGTTTTTACAGTATAATACAGCTAGTTTTATAGCAATTTTAGAGTAATACTTTAACAGTAAAATTGCTAGTTTCACTATTTATTACTGAGCATTTTACAGTTTGAAACTGGAACATCTGCTGCCAGTATTACATTGGGTTTTTTACAGTATAATGCAGCCAATTTTATTGTTATAGTCTGTAAAATGGCTAGTTTTGCAATAATAAACTAAAATAGCTAGTTTTGCAATTCTGTACCTCAGAACCAGACTAACGTAAGTCCATTTTCGTCATTTTTCGGTAGAGGGGAAAAACAATGTATTCGACAATCGTTTTTCCCCTCTACCGAAAAATGACGAAAATGGACTTACGTTAGTCTGGTTCTGAGGTACAGAATTTATTACTGTACTTTTACAGTTTTAAACTGGAACCTCTGATGCCAGTATTATACTGTAGAAACAATAGACTATTTTTTGCAGTGTTGTAATTGTATATATATGTCAGGATTTCAAGGGGAAAATTGGGCGGATTGGTGGTACAACACTTAGCTTGATGTTTTTCAGTTATATTTCTTTCAAATCGAAAGTTTTTAAATTGTATGTGTTTTGTCTTACTTCAAAACGCACACGCATACACACACACATGACTAAAATGTTCTTAGAAGTGAGGTGAATGCAGAAGAAATTTTTCAACAGACAATAAATCAGAGTTACGGTTAAGTGTGACGGGTTTGAGCTTTCAAAAATCTTGAGCTCCATATAGCCTTATCAAAAGTTCTATTAAAACGTAAAAATCTTGAGCTCCATATAGCCTTATCAAAAGTTCTATTAAAACGTAAAAATCTTGAGCTCCATATAGCCTTATCAAAAGTTCTATTAAAACGTAAAAATCTTGAGCTCCATATAGCCTTATCAAAAGTTCCATTAAAACGTAAAAATCTTGAGCTCCATATAGCCTTATCAAAAGTTCTATTAAAACGTAAAAATCTTGAGCTCCATATAGCCTTATCAAAAGTTCTATTAAAACGTAAAAATCTTGAGCTCCATATAGCCTTATCAAAAGTTCTATTAAACCGTTAAAATCTTCACAGAAAAAAAAAAAAACTTCGAGATTTAAAGATCGAATAACAGTTCTAGTAGAAGTTAAAATTATCCGCTTCTTTTATTCTATTTTTTAAGCGACTAAATTACTTAAAGTTCCATTAAAATTATAAACAATGAGCCTATTCCATAATTTATCTTCAATCTCACTAAGGGACGAGGTTACCGTAACCCAACCCACAATAAAATACGTAACACAAAGAGTTGGGTGTTAAGTTTCTTGTTTTTTTATTCTTTATCAATGAGTTTTGTTTAAGTATGTTACTAATTATTTTGCTAACTTTTAGTACTCTAAATCAGCTTTAAAGTGTTCTATCTATTTAAGTGTAAAAAATGAATTTTATTTTTAGTGTAATACAGCTAATTTTATAGTAATTTTATAGTAATAAACTGGAAAATTTGCTTTTTTTTACAGTAGTAAATTGAAAAATTGCTAGTTTACAGTACTAAACAGTAAAACTGTAAAATTGCTAATTTTACAGTTTATTACCCTGCGCACTTTATAGTTTTAAGCTATAACCTCTGCTGCCAGTATCACACTGCTGTTTTTACAGTATAATACAGCTAATTTTATGGCAATAAAATGTAAAGGTGAAATTTTACACTAATAAACTGTTAAATTACTACTTTTACAGTGATAAACTGTAAAATAGCTAGTTTTACAGTTTATTACTGCGCTTTTACAGTTTTAAACTGAAACCTCTGCCTTCAGTGTTATACTGTAAAAACAACAATTTATTTCTTTGCAGTGCAGAACTTACTCTTTTAAGTTAGATAAGAAAGACTGAAGGCAAAATTACTGTAATATTTTGATTTTTCTTTTGAGTTTTGAAAAAAAACCGCTTTAGTTTTTTAAACCGCTTTAGTTTAGTTAAGCAATATACCGGCTTAGCTCATTCTTTTTCCTTAAACATTTGCTTTCCTTCTAAGTTTCTTTATTTTTGCTTACATCGTACTTGTAAGCAAGTTACATTTTGACAAAAAAGAATAAATACTAGGGTATAAAATTACAGTATTTTTTTTCTCTGAATTTTATTTCGAGACCGCAGCTGTCTGGAAATAAAATTCAGAGGTTCTGATGTTGAAATTTTTATCTGACAATCCTAAAGCTAAAATCTTCTTATGCCTCATGCAGAATAGGTATGTACCAAAACTACCACAAAAATTATATCTTATATTTATCGAGAAAAGGAAATCTTTCTCTAAGTGAATTACCACTTTGAATTTTTAAGGTTTTTTTTAATAACTGATTTCGTAAAACTATTTAGTTAAATACATCTAAAGCTCTTCGTGTGTGCATTTTCGCATCGCTAATCAGTTTATTGAAACTGATCAATTATGGATCACTGAAAGTATAAAATAACACTGCAAATAATAATGCAATGAAAATTGAATCATTGTAAAAAAAAACCTTCACAAAAAATCCGAAATTATCACTTTTTCTCGGCTGTTAATGAAAATTGTATGAGATTGAGCTTTTAGTAAAAAAAAAAAAAAACTTTAATTGTTGTTGTGGCAGAAACATTTGAATTTGAATTCAAATGAAAAATCCGGCTTTTTAGTGTCTTCTTGACACGAAACTAGTTGTTTTCCTGATTTTTTGAAGATATATATAAGGAAAAGATAACATCATGAATAAAACTGAAACTTTTTAAAAATATATAAAGTACTTAAATAAATATTAGACATACCACAACCAAAAAAAAAAAAAGCTAAAAGCAATGAATAAATAAGCAATATAAAAAATTACCTGAATGTGTTTTTTCAGTGTTTTAAAAAATTTTAAAGTTCGATACAAAAGATTGTTAAGTGATAAAAATTTATAAATTATTGAATAGTTTTGATCAACTAAATTTTTAAAAGTTAGGATTAAATTTCAAAAAATTAAACATATATTTCGAATGTACCTACCTTTAAAATCAAAGAAATAATCTTCAAAGTATATCTCCGGCGAAAACTGCAAACCTATTCTTCTGGGAGTTAGCCCGCATCCTGCATGTAATTTCGAACAGGTAAACAGTGTGAGTGACAGCATAACTCCATTTTACGCCCGTGTCAGAAACTACCGGAAGGGTTGCTACTTCGCGAGTGACAGCTGGTTTGTTTGCAATAATTTTCGCCCTCTTGGCGATGTTTTAATGGAAGATGTAGATAAATTATGCAATTTCAGGCAAGAGGAAATACACATTTTATTCATGGAGGATAGTGTTGGATTGATCGTTTTCGGGGGAAAAGTTAAAAAAAATAATTTAAGATTCGCAATTTTGTAAGAAATTGCAGCTTTTTACAAATTTGAGTTTCATTTTGTTTTTATAACTTACTAGATTGTTACCCGACGTTGCCCGGGTGCTTATTAATACAACATAGCTAATTCTAATTGTTTTTAACTTATTTCATGCTAAAATGAAATAGGTGAGCCTTAATTTAGTAATTCATTGCTAATCGTAATCTTTGTTGGAAAATACTCCAATTTAAATGTGTTAAATTTTATCTATCTGTAAGCTTAAAGACTTATCTCTTTTTCTCTATCTATTCAAAATTGAAAGAAAATGGCCATTTTGAGACAAAAAAGTTGAATTTTGAGCTTTCTGGATTTTTTTTTTAATTTCAAAACCCCGCCTATGCGAATTCTAGTTCATCAAGGAGCCTCTGTGCCAAGTTTAATGAAAATCCGACGAAAACTATTTATATAAGGAAGATATATATACAAACAAACAAACATACATCCATTTTCATAAATCTATAGATTTTGCAGCACTGTTATTTATCTTTTTTCTTTGGCGTTTATGTTTGATTTTGAATCTTACTTCTGACTTTTCGGATCATCTAATAACTGCCGTGTAAAATTCTAAACACAGGTTCTGATAACTGCGTTTGAAATACATATTTAGAAGAGTAAGAACTGTATTTTCTGTTTTGTTTCGTAATGCACCAAGATCTTCCCAAAAGTATTTACTACCTTATACCAACGCGCAAAAAGACTTTTATAGTGTATATCATGGAGAATTGATTTTCTTTATTATTTTCCTCATTTTTCTCTTCTTTTTTTCCAGCAATGACAAATTGCTATATGGTTTCTTTTTGAAACTCAATCGTATTGTAGTCCCTCTTTTAAATTGACAGTCTGCCAACGTCTCACGTCTTGCTCCAGGATCCGATGTAGGACATGGTGGCGCAGCGAGAAGGAGTCAGCAATAGTCCCACTGCACCACCATTTGGGCATAATACTGCTGCGCTAAGCGCAAAAGTCGTATCTGCAGACGACTTCAAAATGAGAAATGGCCGTTTAAAGTTCTGCACCTCCGTGTATTTGATTCAGATGAAACTTTTTCAAATATTTTTAAAAAATATTTCCCATGGACAAATTACCATAAATTATTGTATTTAGGTGAAATATGTGAATAAGAACCACCTAGTGACCGTAACTCAGTTTTGACAAAAAGTGCATATGGGTGATTCTCCAAAATCCGAACAATATGATGTCCCCGTAGGACAGCACAAAAATGATTTGACCTAGAAAGTTTTTTTATTTTTTTAATTGTTAGAAATACTTATTCTGATGTTATTCCATTCATATTAAAGCAAGTTTTCATTTATTTTTTTCTACAAAAATTTTTGAATAGCCAAAAAGTCACCTTTTTTGCGTGTCTCACCCTGTTTCTAAAATGTAAATAAATTATTTTAAAATTTTACGTGAACATTGCACAAATTTCACTTGTAGTGTTGAATTATGTATAGTTATGAGTGTAATATAGTGTTGTTTTACCTTATTTAAATGATTATATAATCAGGTACATCATTTTGAAGTTTGTCCCCAGATTGCATGTCCCACTCCTGGCCTATAAATTGGTTCAATTATTAAAGGCAAAAAGAAGGAATTTTGAATCTGCAGTATTATAACACTGTTTATTCTCATCACTTCTTTGGACTCATAGAGTATTTTGTTTATAGAATGTGTCTGCTGTTCGTATTATTATTCCTTAGTTCAAAATGAGGTATGTAACATTTTCGATGTCCCTCTCCTGGCCAACATTTCTGTTCTAAATAAAATAAAAAGAATAATTCTGCCTGCAGTGTGTAATTGAGTTAAGAGGATAAAAGAGAAAAATACCATTATTTACCTTCTATATAATTCCGGGTAGAAATATCAGCCTTTTTTTTTATTAAAATGTCCCTCTCCTGGCGCAAAAAAATGTCCCTCTCCTGGCGCAAAAACAAAAAAAATGCCACTCTAGCATTACTTTTAAAGCACTGGTAATCTGGCATACTTAAAGTGAGTTCCCTCTATTTTTCTCTTAATAAGCTCCTAACAAAGAGTAAGTATGATTTTTTTTAGATTTTTTAAGCATTTTTATTTTTATAGAGTTTGTGAGTTGAAAATGCCAGGTTTTTGGAGAATCACCCATATACGACTTTTGCGCTTAGCACGGCAGAATAGTGACGTAGCACACATACACACGTACACAAATTCGTCATTGCGAGAAACATAGTTTGAACTCGAAATTTTTTTTCCGAAAACGTTAACTGTTCATGATCAAGATGAAAAAAGAAAAAAAAAAAATTTAATTTCGAATTTTAATTAGAGATAAAAACGATCGTTGAGAGAGGGTGCCTGGTCTTTACTAGAAGACTTTTAACTTGGCGGTATATTATGCGGAGAGGGAGAGATAATTAGTGCCTCGGTAAATTGACAGTTTAAAGAGGTGGTCGCTAAACATAAGTGTAGTAGTTTCACTGAAACAACTTAACTTACAAGGTTTACTTTGCAATATGTCATACTTTTCAACGAAGTCTACAATTTCAAACGGCAAAAAAAGAAAAAGTTTCTTCGAAGCGCTGTCACATTAACTTAATTATGCAAAAAATCTTTCATTCACGCTGTTTTTATCTTTCTTTGCTATTTTCTTTTAAAAATAGAAATGTTTAAAAAATGATAAATAGAATCGCAGTTTGGCGGGGAAATAGTTGGCGAAAATTCACGCAGCTGTCAATATGAGATTTCTTAGCATAAAAGTTTCACTGATTAGATGATGAATGGAGGTAACAAGGTCAAGGCGACGGGGGTTACTCAGTGCAAAATCTCCTCTTTACAGGCAGCCACCAAAAAAAAAAAAACAGTTTAATGTGGGTCGTGACCCAAAGCGGTTGAGAACTGAAGTGACATGACGCACCTTCGTACCACAAGTATCCATATGACATGCACTTCAACGCTGATTAAAGGCTTGAAATTTGAGTGGCAGTTGGCCTCTTGTTTGAATATTTGAATGGGGTACTTTTTCCAAACTAGTTCACTTTAAAAAGATGAGTATGATGAGTTTAATAAGAAAATTGTTTGTTTTCGTAGATTCAAGTTCGTTGACCACATTTGAAGTTGGGTAAGGAGTTCAAGTTAAATTGAGAATGGTCCTTCGCATTGTACTAAGTTCTTATTGAGACCTCCTCTTTTCAGAACGTTTTGAATTAGAAATACTAAAAATAAAACTTTGTATTAAAAGCTGCAAATCGTTTTATTCACAAAATTGGAAATGCTATTTATTCATTTGTTCAACAAATGTTCTAATAGGTTTGGCTAAAAGAATTTTAAACAGGAAATGTATATAAGACATTTTTATCTAGATATTTAAAAAACATAAACGTTCTTCATATTCTAACTTTTCAACTAAAACAATCTAATCCAGCGTCTGCCAACCTTTTTTAACTCGCGTGCCATTTGGTTGTACATCAGGCATAATAGTACCACTTCTGAAAATTGAATGTAATTTCGTGACTATTATTATTATTACTATTATTAATATTATTATTATTATTATTGTTATTATTATTATTATTGTTATTATTATTATTATTATTATTATTATCATTGCGCTTGTGTTTATTGGTATGCATTAAATATTTTATAGGGTAGCCATATTTGCATATCACATAATGAAAGAAATTCCACTGAAACACATCAAACCGTTATGCCGAATATAAAGTCACTAAAAAAAATTTATATGTTTGTCCAAAGTTTTATATTTATCTTCTATTTCTCCATATTTCGTTACCAAAAAATGACTTTAATTATAGCACAAAATTATACATATTTAAAAAATAATAATAAAAATTTATTCTCTTATCATAATCAATTATTTTCATAAAATATATTTAGTGCGGTTCTTGTACTTTTTTCGAAGATCATATATTTTAAGTTTACTAATGGCTAAAGGCTAAATTTAAAAGTGAGCTCTCAAAGATAAACGATATCTCTTTCCGAATTTTTAATCATTGACTGCACATACTAACACCTTAACTGTATAATATTATTAAAATAATTTTCATAAATTATAGTGGACAACTTTCTGCGACATTTTTTGATTATGTATTTCTTATGTACGCCATTAATGATTATTTTGTGCGTACTACCAACTTGGAAGTCGCGTACCACCAATGGTACGCGTACCACAAGTTGGAAAACGCTTATCTAAGCGATGTGTTTCTTCGACATCGTTCATCAATTCAATGTCAAAACCGTTTGCTATCGAAAAGAAAACTTTGCATGTTGCTACTCTTATACGTAGCCGCTCGACATGGAACAGCACGAGCCAATGAGACTTTTTTTTTAAATTTATTTATTTATTAATTAGTCATTTTATTTATTTATTTATTTATTCATTAATTTATTTATATATTTTCTTATTTTTGAGCATATTGCGAATTGCTTGCTAATCTCACTTAACAGTTTTTGGTGTTCCTTTGATTTTTCAGATTATCACGACGACAAGAATGAGTTTAACTCGTTGTTTTTAATCTTAAAGATTAATTTTCATCGTCACGATTACAAATCGCTTTGCGATTTGAGTTCATTCACACGCTTATTTCAAGCAGATTTTGCATTAAAAAAGAGCTATTTTTGTGGGTAAAATTACTTCATTCTTTGTTTTCAAGAAAATCACATGTGTAGGTGAAGTTAAAAAGCAGAACTTTCTCTCTCTTCATCAACATTCAAAATTTCCGGATCATTAATTCACATTATTTTAGATTGACAAGAAATGGAATACCATAACGATATACACTATAAATATTATCTTTACTAGCAAAAATACCCGGCGTTGCCTGGGTCAGTAATAATAATGAGAAACAATTTATATACTCACCTTTGTTTCTTTTTTCCTGAACTGAAGGAACTCAAAACTTGCCGCTTTGACGATTCTTAAAATGTCGCCAAATTTTTGGGTAAACTGTTTTGGGACACCTAGGATAATTTTGCTCCCCTCCTTACTTTATGAAAATACATTAAGTATTATTATGTCACCAATTTTTGTCAGAGAAATAGTCATCAAATGCTGATATACTATTGCGGACTATAAAATGACGTTAAAAGTTTTTATCCTAATGATTTCGAAATTAATAGGAAACATTTAGCAATTATTTGTGCAAAAATGCAAATTAATGGTAATTTTAGTCTTGTTTAAGGGTTTTATTAATTTAGTATGTGGATTACTTTACTTTTTGACATACTTTTAAAAAGGTTTTTAATGAATACATATGGAATCGGAAAACAAAAGAAAAGAAAAAACTCAACTTTTCAAATATGGGAGTATTATATCGATGATTAAGATTTTGCCGCAGTCGATAAATATCAGACAATAATCGTTTTATTTTGGTTACGTCGTGTAAAAAGTAAAGTATTATTACGTAGTCTTTGGCACAAAAACTGTGGTGTCAGTTGAAAAAATCGCCGAGAATCTCAGTTACTAAAATCTTGCACCAAATTTGGAAAAATTCCTGTTCAATCGGATACTAAGAAACTGCCCTATTATAAGTACCCCGAGAAAGTGACAAATCAACGCAAACAAATTTTAAAAATGCCGTTAAGTTGTATTTAAAGCTCCATCAAATTGGAAAATAATGAACCTAATCTATTTATTAGTTGCCAATCTCTTCTAGCGGTTACGTTATCGATTCTCTAAAACACATATTTACAAAACTCGAGAAAATAATTAACGTAGTGAACAATCTTCTAATAAAGGAATACAATTTATTCTACAAAATAATATTTGCACGTCTCAAAGCAACTTAAAATTAAGACTACAAAATGTTTTAAGTAAAAATCATGATAAGCTCATTAGAGAGCGGGCGCGCGAGCGTTTCCAATGTCTATGTTAAGGCCCCTATATATACGGTCTATATAGCGGCTCTAGTCTATGTAAAAGCCTGGATATTAAATATGAAGCTGAAAAAAAATTACATTTTGATTTGACTTGAGAAAAGCCTTGAACATTTAATGCGAAAAGCGGAAATGATACACGCAATTCTAGCTATCGACAGGGAGTTGAGATGATACACTAAATACTGAATTAGTTTGTTGAAAGCCTTCGCGGATTTATGCGAAAAATGTACCTTAAATTGGAATGAAAAAAGCGCTACCAATCGAACTTTTTCGAATATCGTTATAAATTATAGCCTATGTGTTATTCTGATGTATAAGCTACATTATGGTAAAAGTTTCATGAAAATCCGTTCAGTAGTTTTTGCGTGAAAGAGGAACAAACATCCAAACATCCAAACATCCAAACATCCAAACATCCAAACTTTCGCATTTATAATAGTATTAAGATGATAAGTACTTGTACAAATTGGGCATAAAACAACCATATCCTTATTACCGCGCACTAATTATCCTTTATATTTTTATGCATATGTTTTTTTAATATTTACTCAAAAGAATTAGTACCTTCGTTCATTTTTTCCACGCAATATTTTCATTACAATAAACGAACATTAAATTATTACTTTTATCTACTATGTGTGCCGTAATGTGTTACTTAAGACAATGACTACAAAATCCACATTTTATTCACTAACAATGTATGAACCATGAACACACGTTTGAAGATTTTGTTCAAATAAATACTAAAATATCAAAAACATGCAACATATATATGTAAATGAGACATAAATATCAAGAAATTGTATAAATAAAAAAGTGTGCAACTACCAGGACTGTGGAGTCAGAATTGCAGTGTTGAAATCATTTTGGAGTAAAGTCGTTGGAGTCGGAGATTTTAAGAGGACATACAGCTGCTGATCTCAAAAATTTCGATTTTTAGAAAAAAAATATTATTCCCCAGTTTATTCTCGAGAGATTAAAACAAACTGCTTTTAAAAATACCAATAGTTAAGAAAGTTATGAGAAATTGTTTACGTTATTTACCGTAAAAATTTATTTAAAAGCCATTTATCTCAAAATATATCGTTTGGATACTACGCGCATTGTATTTCAGCAACTGAGAAGATTTTTCTCATAAAATGTTGACCATTTTTTAACACTTAGTTAAAAACTTGCATGCAAAATAGAAATTAAAAAATATAAATTACACTTAAATGAAAAGCAACTGTGGTTCAATTTTTTAAATGTAGTGTTTGAGTTATTTAAGTATCAAAATATTTTTGTTCTGACTAATGCTTTTTCTGCAATCATGCACGCAAGGTAACGAACTCTTTTCTTTTTAGATCAAAAACGTGCACTTAGCTTTATTACTCAGTTAAATATACAGGGTGTCCACTCCAATCGTGGACCAATAGCTAATTTCTAAACCGTTAGAGATAAGCATATAGTTTATTTAGGAAAAAATCTCCAAATTACGAAAGGAATTTTGGGTCTATTCAATGTTTTTCAAAAAATCAAATTTTGAAAGAGTTAAAAAATTTAAATTTTTATACAGCCCCCCAGTCCTATCAATCATATTTAGTAAAACATTCTTGACACTGTAACGTTTAAAACTAAAAAAAAAATCACTCTTCTACGACAAAAATTGACCGAGTTATGACGTTTTGAAAAATCAAGATTTTGAATCATTTCATGACGTTTTCCAGAGATCGCTTAAGGGACCGTATGCGAAATCCTTCAAAATATTGATTTTTCAAAACGTCATAACTCGGTCAATTTTTGTCGTAGAACAGTGATTTTTTTTAGTTTTAAACGTTACAGTGTCAAGAATGTTTTACTAAATATGATTGATAGGACTGGGGGGCTGTATAAAAATTTAAATTTCTTAACTCTTTCAAAATTTGATTTTTTGAAAAACATTGAATAGACCCAAAATTCCTTTCGTAATTTGGAGATTTTTTCCTAAATGAACTATATGCTTATCTCTAACGGTTTAGAAATTAGCTATTGGTCCACGATTGGAGTGGACACCCTGTATACTTACCAATATTTGGGCTTTAAAAAGTACAAGCAGTAAAGAAAAAGCATATATTTGTCTAAAAATAAATGAGTATATCCAATGCTTTCGTTCAGAGCTGTAGCGTTTCGAACTTGACTCTGTATCGCCCATTTCTGCAAAGTTAAAGAGTTGTATGCCCCCTTAAAATTCTAGGAGTCTGAGTCGGTCATTTTCTCCCTTTGCCAAAGGGAAAGGGACTCGCCCACATTCACAAAGGAAACTTGCCCACATTCACAACTTAGCCTTTGCCAAAGATACGGAGTCAGACTGATTATGGGCTGTACACTGAAAAATAAATGTTGCTTCTACAATATAATACAGCTAATTTTATAGCAATTTTACAGTAATGAACTGTAATACTGTTTATTTTACAGAAATAAACCAAAATTGCTAGTTTCAGAGTTTATTACTGTGCATTTTAGTCTTTAACTGGAACCTATGCTGGCAGTATTATACTGTTTTTTACAGTTTTATGCAGCTAATTTTATGTTAAAACTAGCTTTATACCCGGCGTTGCCCGGGTGCGCATTAATATAAAACTTTAGCTTCTCAAAAAATTCTAATAAAAATTTAACGCAAAGCTTGTTCATAAACAACGTTCTTAGTTTCATCTTCAGGCCCAAGAATAAATAAATTTTTGGGTGAACCTACTCTCGAACAGGCAACATAGAGCTGTCCGTGGGAGAAACAGGGAGACCTCAAATCCACTCCGGAGTACTTAATTGACTCAGGATTCACGGAAAGTTCACAAAAAAAAAAAAGCATCAAATAAAGCGAAGAAGTATGAGGTTTTTAATCCACATTTTTGCATAATTCCTCTAATAGGAGGACTAAAAAAAGCTCGCAAAAATTAGAATTAAATATCCGTAATTTTATCTAGTTGTATGCTTAAAGGTTCATGTCGATTACAAATATAGGCCTAGAAAGGCCATTTTCTGATTTTAAAGGCCATTTTATTATTGCAACATACCTCTTATTTGGTTGAATTCAGTCCACATGGTTGTACAAAAAGTTCTAGGTACAAACTCCCAAAAGAACTTAATTATCACGGAAAGTTCACAGAAAAATAGCACCAGCTAAAAGCGAAACATGTATAAGGCTTTTAATCCATGTTTTTGCATAATTCCTCTGATAGGAGGATAAGAAAAAAATTTTCTGTATCATACATATTTTCTGCCAAATGAGAACATGAATTATAATTGTTTTTGTTATTTCATGCTAAAATGAAATAGGTGAGCCTTGAAATGAAAATTCATTGTTTTAATTTTAATCTTTGTTGGAAAATGCTAATATTTAAATACCATAAATTTTATCAATTTGTAACCTAAAGGCTCATGTCGATTAAAAAAAATAGGCCTAATAATAGGCTAGATTCCTATAAAAGGGTCATTTTTTGACAAAAAACTTGAATTTGAGCTTTTTAGATTTTTAAAATTTCAAGACCCCGCCTATGAGAATTCTAGGGCATCAAGGAACCTCTGTGTCAAGTTTGATGAAAATCTGACGCAAACTGTGGATTTGTATAGAGAACAAGTATACAAACAAACATACAAGCATTCACTCATTTTTATTGATATAGATTGCTAATTTTACAGTAATAAACTGTAAAATTGCTAGCGTGAGTTTATTACTGTGCATTTTACTGTTTTGCTGAAACGTCTGTTTTCAGTATTATACTGTAAGAACGTCATTTTATTTTTTGCAGTGTAAGAGTTGGAGTCGGGTGCATTTAAACTCTAAGTGTCAGAATCAGAGTTTGTCATTTTCCCTCCGACTCCACAGCCTAGTAACTACTTTCTATGATTTACGCCAAAAACAAAATTTGACCTTTTTAAAGTCAAGCCTAAAATTCAGTTTGTAAAAAAAATGGTTATTCTCAAACGTAGAAGTAAAAACCAAGGAGAACTAATAAAAATATTTCGATCGTTGGTTCTTTTTCTTCTTTGATTCGTATCTTCTCGGCGTTCTTCCGAATTTCAGTTTACCCGTAATAAACTGTGGCAACAGTTTTAACCATCGGTAGCGCACTTGACGTTTCAAGTCCCAGTTGTGAAATGTCGTCAGCCAAGTCACTGGGTCGAACACTATTTGCAGAAAGGTGGAGGCTGTGGTTGGATAAGTCACTGTTCCACAGGTTTTGTGTGGAATAGTCCACAAAAGTACACAGAGAAGAAGGAAATAAGTTGCTTTCATAGTTCTGGAAAAGAGCAAAAAAAGAAAACAACGGAGTATTTTACTAAGTATCAGTCGTGGAGCATGCAATATTAATGTGCACTAGTATCTACACCACTGGCCAAAAGTATTGCAAGTTTAACAAATCTACCATTACGTATCAAGAATAAGAACAAGAAAATAAATAGTACGTTTTTCAATTTAACCAATATTTTTAAGCGTTAGGATGTTAAATTAGTTAAAAATTGGAGATCTTAACCCATTAATGGCTGACATTTTTTTCCCAAAGATATTTTACATACTGGTTACAAATATTATTTAATGGACAGGAAAAATAATTTTAAAAATATCATGTAAAAAATATTTTTTTTATTAAGGAAAGAAAAATCGTCCCTCAAAAGTTACGATAGACACCAGAGGGTACATACTTTTTTTACTAAAATTTTTTTCTGCCTACGATATAATATTTAAAAAGACATTTTAGAAGAAGAAATAAAAGCAGGAATTAACATAAACTGGGAAGCTGGGAATTATTTTAAAAAGTTAGCTTTTTGTTCTTGACATTGTGAACGATGTAATTCTTGATAAGATCATATTAAAACTGCTACAGAATACACTTTACAATGGTTATGTGCTGCAATCTGTTAATAACGAATTGAAACAATACCAAGGTTCTAGTTGAACAGTATTATTTAGTTGAAATGTTCATTTTTGCGAAATTCAGACCCATTTTTTGGACCGCCCCTAAAAAGGGACGCTAGGCATTCATGGGTTATTTGAGTTACTGAAGAAAAATAACTTAAGTTTATGCAAAGCACCACCAACTAGGTTATTTCCATCCATGGACTGCAGTTTCGTGCTTATTATGCACTCATCAGCATGGAATAGGAAAGTAACCGAGTTGGAAGCAAAAATCCTCTTATAGAGCAAAGATAGTCAAAAAAACTGGTAGCTAATGTGAAATTAGAATGTTCCTGCCTTAGCCCTTGCTTAGGGGCGGTTACTCACTGCTTTATACTTTAGTTTAAAAAAGAGAATTTACAGAAACTGTTCAGTTTATTAAAAATTGGAATCCAGTTTGGTTTCCATGATAAAAATAGGTTTAAAAAACAGTATCGAGTTCTGAAAGTAATCAAGTTGAGAATAAAAGACATCAAATAAGCGTACTTGAACCGAAATGATGGTCTTTTTTAAATGCTTCTAACTTTTAGTGCACCAGTCACTCTTACTGGCATACATTCCAAAAGCTTTTACAACCCTTTTCTTGGTATTTCGGGAAACAGAGTCTCATTATAATCGTTTTCTCAAACTTCATCACCATCTTTACATTTAAAATCAGTTTAATTGAGAAAAAAATTGCGTCTTTTCCTTCCAAATCTGTTAGATTTCTCTAATTTGCAATACTTTTGACCAGTGGTGTGCTTTTCTAGTAACTGGCGCCCTGCTGTTTACATCCCTTATCGTCGCATCAAAAAGTAGATTAAATTTGAATTTAAACGATGCAGAATAAATCTCTATTCCTCCTCTCTATCAACTACATTCAAGCAGCTTTTTGCTTAAAAACAGCAAACTTTGTAAGAGAAAAAAAATGTATTATCGGATATCTCTAGAGCATTCCACAGTTAATCATTTCGTTTTTGAATTTCTTCATTACTTTAAATTTTAGCCACCAATTTTTTTATTGATTCTCCATTTTTTGTGTATAATTAAGAATCAATAGCATAATATGAAAGCATAATATAAAAGATTAAAAAATACTTTGACCATTCTGTTATCTATTGAATGTAACAGTGGACAACAAAGTGTTTAAAAAACTTTCTGATTTTAATAAAAATAAAATTGAGAAATAAAAATCAAATTAAATAATGATTCAAAAACTATTATTTTGTTCACAATTTCAGATTTTTTTTCTCTATCATGAATATAAATGCTATATCGCAATGTATAGTATAGTGCACATTGAATAAATAAAATCAAACAGTTAGAAAAAAATAACTAGACTCACCCGATTTGTTGACTGTAGCGTTCAAAGTGGATACATCAGCGTAGAAGGTATAAGGCTCAGGTTTCTTTAAAATACTTTCAGATTCATAGTCATTGCTTACTTTATTTTCGAAATGGCTGAAATAGATTGAACATTATAAACCATGAAAAATGTTGGGACATAAACAAAAAGCATTTGTTTTTCAGGGAAATAGTTTTAAATCAATGAAAAATATGAGTGGTTGATAATAATTATTAAAATTGGTGGAAACAATTGCAAAGTTTCGCATGTGACTTTTGCTGTTTTCGCAAGAATGACCCTTGTACATTAAAAAGCTCTCATACTTATGCATTGAAAATGACATTCTTTGTCGTTCCGAAACAAGTGTCTGTTTTTTTTTTTTTTTTTTCATTTTTATATTATAGTTTTTTTAACAGGTTAAATTTTCACTTTTTTTAACACGAAGTTATTTATTCATTTCTTAACTTTTGGTTTACTAGAAAAAAATTCTGGAAGTCCTTTTTTAGCCTACTTTCCCGTTAAAAATAAAAGAAAGACAAAAAAAGTATTAAAAGTGGCTTAATGCATCTAAAAAATATCAAATCCAAAAAATATCGCCAAGTGAAAAAAAATATCGCCAAGTCCAAAAAATATCGCCAAGTCCAAAAAAACAAAAAGGTAAAATGAATATCGAAAAATTAAAAATTTGAAAGTAGGGTATTGAGATGGGGAATTTGTGTGTCTGTCGGTCGGTCGGTCTGTCGGTCTGTCTGTCCCCCCCTAATAACTTTTGAATGAACATTCCGATTTGGACAAACTTTTTTTTGTTGGAAAGATCTCGGCGAGTACAGCTCATTCCCATATTTGATTTTTCGATTTGAACAATTTTTGGTGCAACTTTAAACCGTTCAAACAACCTGGCCCGTGATATTAACTTTTTAGTTAACAGTCCGATTTGAACAAACTTTTTTTTGTTCGAAAGATCTTTTCAAGGGTACTTCATTCCCGTGTCTACATTTTCGATTTGAACAATTTTTCGTTCAACATTGAACCGTTCAAACAAACTGTCACCCCTAATAACTTTTGAGTGAACAGTCTGATTTAAACAATTTTTTTTGTTCGAAGCATTTCGGCAAGGACACTTAATTACCGTATTTAAATTTTAAATTTGAACATTTTTGGTTCAACATTGAACCGTTCAAGCAACCTTTTCCCACCTAATAACTTTTAAGTGAACCGTCCGAATTGAATAAACTTTTTTTTGTTCGAAAGATCTTATCAAGAATACTTCATTCCCGTTTTTAAATTTTCAATTTGAACAATTTTTCGTTCAACATTGAACCGTTCAAATAAGCGCTTACCCCTAATAACTTTTGAGTGAACAGTCCGATTTAAACAAACTTTTTTTTGTTCGAAAGATCTCGGCAAGGATACTTTATTACCGTATTTAAATTTTCAATTTGAACATTTTTTCGTTCAACATTGAACCGTTCAAGCAACCTTTCTCCACCTAATAACTTTTAAATGAACCGTCAGAATTGAATAAACTTTTTTTGTTCGAAAGATCTCGTAGAGACTCATTCCCATATTTCACTTTTCAATTTGAACCATTTTTCGTTCAATGATGAACAGTTCAGAAAAAAATTTAACATAAGCACCTACTGGAAATTTAAATTGAATGTTGATTCTGAACTTCAAGGCGGATTTCCTTCAAACTAACTTTGTAAGAAAATGATTTTGATAAATAATGTATTGTAAAGTACTTTTCTGAATAATCTTCTGTGAGGACTCTGATTCCGACTCCGACTCCGCAAACATGGCGGAAATGCAGGCTCAGAAAAAAATGACTGACTGGGCAGACGATTTTTTGTTTATTTATTTATTTGTTTTGATTAATTTATTATTATTATGATTTTTTTTTTTGGCAGACGATATTTTTTTTTTTGCTAACAAAAATTTTTCATTCACGAGAGCATTTTATTCTTTATTTATATTTAACAACTGGCAACGGATTAAAAATGAAATTCAAGACATTTTATTAACGAACGAGTTTTTTTTTTCTTTCTTTGATAAAATGTGTTTTGAAGTTCTTTGTACTTTTATTTTATTTATTTTTTTTTTCTTTTGAAAACGATTGTGGAATTTTTCTTCGGAAGAACTATAACAGTTACATTCTTTAAAAGGTGCGACAAAACTTAATTGACTCGTTTATTTAATTTTTACGTGTCTATTTCATCTGATGAGAGGGGTATATTTTGCTTTTAGAAATCAGCTTTAAGTGCTATAGAGGTATGTTTGACATAATTTTCAGTTTCAGATAATCAAGAGAATATTAATCAGATGCTACAATGCCGATGTCGGTGTACGGGAAAGTAGGCTCGTTTAGTTCTTGACAGAACTTCTTGTTTATTTACTTATATTTTTTCGACAGCTTTGGTAGAATAATTTTGACTTTAGCACGTGACTCACAAACTACATTCCTACTACTCATCAGCGACTGAAATAACAAAGCAGAACCTGTAATAGTAAGAAAAGAGGAGCATCGTAAATAACTCTTCGAGGGATGCTCGACAGTTTCTGAAATGGATCACCTCTTTGTCATATGCCAGGACCTATTACAAAACCGCATTTAATATGTCACATGAGGCATAAGCAAAAAAAAAATTTCAAGAACTAAACGAGCCTACTTTCCCGTACATCGACATCGGCATTCTAACATCTGACCAATTTTCTCTTAATTATATGAGACTGCAAATTATATTAAACGTACCTTTTTAGCACATAAAGCTTATATCAAACCGACCGACAGACATACAAATTCCCCATCTCAATACCCTACTTTCCAATTTTTAATTTTTCGATATTTTTTTTACTTTTTTATTTCTTTTTGACTTTTTTTTTTGACTTGGCGATATTTTCTAGATTCATTGAGCCACTTTTGGTGCTTTTTTCGTCTTTCTTTTTTTTTTTAAACTGGAAAGTAGGCTAAAAAAGGAAGAAGAAGACTAGTTGTAGCATCACTTAGTGAGTTGGGATAGCGTGTATTTGATTCTGCTAATTCCTAATTTGAAAAAAACTGTTTTTGTAACTACAGTAAACCTTCATTAATCCGAGCACTATGAAACCGGACTTCGTTTAATCCGGATAGTCATTTAGAGAAACAGGGGAATGTAGGGCAAAGTGAAATAGTTAACTCTCCTGTTACAAAATGAACAAATTGGAAGCAAATCCTGAAAATTTTTGTACACCAAAAAGGAATAATGTGTTTTGTAACACAACTTGCGTTGAAATATTAATTTTCATTTCTGGTTTTATTGTTATTTCGTACCTTCAAAAAAAGGGGGGGGGGATTTTCACCCCCCCCCCCCCAAAAAAAACCAGGGGCAAAGTAAAAAACACAATATTTTTGTAATGAAAAATTTTCTATTTGACGATTAACGCTAATTTTCGTCAAATGAATGTATATATAAAGGAATAAATGAATTTTTGATAAAGAAATAAACGATTCAATAAATTATCACAAGTAAATGAATTAATTATTTCATGAGAAAAAGAAATGAGTGAATACAGTAGAGAATTAATAAGAAAATAAGTGAATGAATGAACAAATAAGTGAATTAATAAGTAAAAGAATGTAAATGAATTAATAAATAAGAAGTTTGTACGTAATTTAATAAATGAATGCATTAGTAAACTAAATGAACTATCTCACTTTGCACGCATGTGTTTGATAAATTGTATTGAACACTTAAGATCAAAATATGCTTATGACAAATTAAATAAATTCTCCACTGGACATCAGTAGATCTCAATTAATTTTTTAAATTATAATTACAAAAATGTTATCATTTTATAATAGCAAAAAACATTTTTAAAACCACGAATATTACAATAAGTGGATCAAATTTTGAAAATGACTTGTACGTTTTTTTTTCCCCCAGATTTTTAAAGCTACTTATTTTTTGAAAGGAATCAACTAAATGACAATGAACCTTGTTGAAATACTGCTAAATAGGTGGCGCTGCAAAATAGTTTACCATTTCACTTTGCCCCGTATTCCATTACTTATACTGTTTAAATAAAAGGCGAGTTAGAGCAGTAATGTATTTTTGCAGGCCGTATTTTGTAGTGAATTTTTGTTACTTACTCAAACATGCAGTTTTGCATTTTATTCTCATTAACATAGCTCACAGATGCATGTTAAATCTATTAAACTTTTTTGAAGCCAACAGGACCCTGCTCTTCCCCGACCTAAACTAAAATTCCCCCTTATTCACTCTTTCTTTTGTTATGCATGACATCTTCTGATTAAGGCAGGGATTCAAGTGAAACAGCACTGAGATCGCTTCGAATTGCAATCGCTACTGGAAGTGAATTACATTATCATCAACTTAAATTGGCATGACGTCACTACGGGTGGAGCCAATAAGAGCTCACAAGCACTCGGCGATCTCCTCTTATTTGCCAAGTAGGCTGTGACGTTTTATCTAGCTCGTTTTTCATAGGCAAACGTCACGCTGACGTCACGATGTTTTTATCAAGAAACGTTCTAATGTAATGCATTTCCAGTAGCGATTGTAATTTGAGATCGCCTGTTTCACTTGAATCCCTGCCTTAATTTCTCTCACCTACCCCTTGTATACAGTCTTCCGTCCAGCACGTGATCTTAGCCCATTATATTTTTGTGCACACCTTTTCATTCACTTAGTGAAGTTGCCTTTATTTATTTTACTGATTTTTATTTTTTATTATTATGTTTGTTTCGTATTATCATCTTTTCTTATCTCTGTGTTTTGTAAGTCCTTTGTCTTGCTGTTTTTGTATTGCACCCTGCTGTTTGTCGTTCACTAGTTTTATTGTATGAAATGTTTTGGTGTCTTGAATAAAATTTGACACCGACTCCGACTGCCGGCTTACGAAAAGACCCTGGCAGTCATTCTACGGCAGTCGGTAGGTGCACTCTCATTAAAATAAAACATGATTTTCACTATGTACGTTAGTTCGTTTACGTACTTTGACTCAATTTATATGTTATTTAGTTTAATGCTTACCTTCTTTATTTCTGACGACTCGGATCCCCTTTTAATCCGTATTAATGAGGCTCTACTGTATTTCAGAACATTGCTTGAGTAGAATTTTTCCTGTTCGTTTGTTTACTTTTTAAAAACTTCGATCATTTTACGTCAATATTTTTCACGAACCCGACACTGTTTAACAAATGTTTCTTCATGAAATTCAGACTGAAATCAATACTCAAATGTTAATCAATACTTAAGAATGAGTGTGACATTTTAAAAAAGCTACATTGTGGGACAAAATTATTGACTCAATTTTTTTTTTTTTATGAATTTTTCTTTCGTCGAAATAAAGATGAATAATTGAAAAATAGTTCTGAATGAAGTATGATTCATCAATATAGGAAAATTAACATTACTAAAATATGATCAACATTAATATTTTATCACTACCGGAAACCTGAATAAGAATACAATCTCAAAAGTAAAAAATCCTTGATTACGGTAAAGTTTTGTTTGAGTGACTTCAATTTAAAACTAAGACATGTACTAAACTTACCATTGGTGATAGTTAGTTGCTTTATTTTTCGAAATTAATGTCAAACATTAAAATACTCTCTTATTTCATGATAAAATTATTTCAAAAAATCAGTAAGATTTTGGTAATGATAAGCGTAAAAATTCTCATTTGTTTGAAATTCCGCTTAAACTTATATTTTTAGGGGATTTTTTTTTAAAGAAATAGCTTACTGAATATTTATATTTGAAGTAACGAACAATTTTGAAACTTCAGGTATAAGAATGTATTTCGTTTAACATTCAAACGCTTCTCTACGTTTTTTAAAAAAAGCAAATGCTAAACATTTCTTACAAATTATTTGACCCGCATTTGGGCTCTAAGCACGAAAAACTATTGACATTTATTTGCTAAAAAATATTATATTGACAATATCTGCTTTTATAACTATGAAAATATTTTTTTTTTTTTAAATTTAGATTTGAAACTACCAGTCGGAAAAATGATGTTGAATACCGTCTTTACTGTTTGAACTTTATTATGTAATCGGATCCAAAATGTTTTTGACCTAACTAGTACAGTTGAGCCCGCTTATTAGAATATCGGTTAAAAGGATATCCCGCCTAATAGTATAATACATTTTCAATGTACCAAACCGTTGCAATGTATTAATTTGACCCCGGATAATGGAATATCCCGCTTATTAGAATATCTTTTCGTGGCAAAATGGCTATTCCATTAAACGGGTTAGACTGTATTTAAATATACTTAGCTGAAGAATAGCCAGCTCTCCATCTCTTGAAGAAGCCGTCAATCACCACTGCAAAACGCAAACAACTCCCCATTCCAGGAACTTCTGAAACCTTTCCAGAACAAAACAATTAAAGCACTTTAAGTTATCAAGAATCTGCTTACCTTGCAATTAAACTTGGGATTCCAACTTGCTGCACATCACGCATCAATTGACTCCAGCTCTCCTATCCAAGATGTGACCCAGTAGCTGACTTCTTCAGAATATTGGGTGTAATTTTTTTCCCCGCCGGACGCCGATGCACTTTAATTTCTGCTCTATTTTCTCACCTTTGTGTGGCAACAGTGACACCACGTTGGGTTTTTACCTAATGCAGATCCTTTTACCAGCACAAGGAGCAATCTTCTTTTTTTTTTTTTTTTTTTTTGTGATGCAGAAGAATAAGGGCAGACGAGGGTCGTAAACAACGAATTCCCTTTGTGCCTTTGCGTTAAGTAAGAGTTTATTGTTTTTGACACCCGAGAGTTATCATGCATTATGGAGATTTTGCTTGTTTATTTATTTTAAATATTTACGGCTTTAAAGACACAAGTAGATCTGTAAACTGAACTGACTGATTTTAAAACGTGATCTTAAATTCTCAACACCTTGATTATTCTTAACTATTAATTCTATTTCCTCATTTTAATCAACTACTTCTCTTTTGGTTCGAATTTGAAAATTAAAGCATTTTTTTTTATTCATAATTTTGATACAGTTTTAGTGTCAAGGCTATCCAAGTATTTCCGAAACATATGTAGAGCACTTTTTTTGTTTGTTCTCAAAGTTTGTACTTTATAGCATACTTTTTCTGCATTTCATAGGTGAGATAAACTACAAAAAAAGAACAATGCAATGTCATGGAACAAACATAAAGCAATATTCTGACAAATGAAATGAATAAATAAAAGAGGGTAATGACAACCCTGAAATTAGGTAGATTTTGATGGATACTGTAGGCACCAGAACTGTTGCAATCTGTTTGGCAAGAAGTTGAGAAAGCTCATCAACTTTGCGGGATAAAAAGCAAAATGCGATGGACGTTTTCCTTACCAAAACTTTGGTAAAAACACAGTAATTAATTTGAATTTTTTTAAACGTTTTTCATCCTACTTTCTTATAAAAAAAACAATAAACCGCCACGAAAGATGGTTTAATGTAACAATCAAGCCTGTTAATGTTAACGAAATTTGCATATTCAGGCCGCCCTATTTCTTTAAGGCATGGTGTATTGCCTTTTCCCTTCACGTTTCATTACAATTTAATTTTATAAATTCTATCTTGAAGTTACAATACCAGTATATTAAATTAACAATACCATATTTTACATAAAATTGTTTTTGAGCACAAAACATTTTGGGGGCAATTATTTCTTTATTGTTATGTCTTAATATGAGTAATGATAATTTTACTACGTATAACAACTTGCATCAAATTATACAATTTTTTTTCTTAAAGTACAGTGGTAGGGAAATATTGATGGCACCTTGGTATATTTATTCTTCAGAGAAAATTTTCCCAAACTGAGATGTCATTGAAAAGACATCGATGTTCGTAATGTGGGAGATAGAACCCAAATACCATACCGATGACGTTTTGTAGAATCTTATTATCTGACGCCAATTTTATTTAAATTTCTGTGCGTATGCCCCTCTTACATTTATTATAGACGTCGCTATGGAGGCATTCCCCACAGATTGGAAACCACTGGTTTAATGTGTGGTAAAAATGTGTCTAAAAAAGTCCGAGAAATTATAATAAGAAAAAAATTTGAAAGCAGGATTTTTAGATGGGGAAGTGAGGAGTTTTTAAAACAGAGTACCCTGCCCCCCCCCCCCTCAAAAAAAACTTTCCAGAGAACAGTTCGATTTGAGCAATTTTGGTTTTTTCCCCCTCTCTTTTTCTCACTTCGAAAGATATCAGCTGAGACTCTTCATTTCCATATTTTATATCCCAATTTAAGCATTTTTCATTTAAGTGTAAAATTTCAGCTATTTTAACATTAATGCTTGCAGAAAAAATATGAACAGGAAATACGGCACTTCCTCATTTCACTTAGTCTACTGTGCGAATTTAAAAAAAAAAACTTGAACGGCCAAAAAAAACTTTTATAAGGAAGCATATCTATAAATGCATGAAAATAAAAAATAGTTAGCCAAAATCCTATTGACAGTATTGAACAGTCTGTTGCTGTTGTTTTTTTCCAAGAAAACCCATAAGAATCATTTTAAAGATGATTTCAAGGCAGTTACTGAAGCGAATCTTGGTGAGCTCAAGTCACCAGACAAGCTTTGTTCCTCTTTTGTTTATGGGTTGATGTATGTGTGTATGTATCACCAATAGTTCAATGACTTTAACATTAGAATTGTAAAGTTGATAGAAAATATGGGTTTGAGTTCGATACGACTTTTCAATAGCATAAGTGGTAAAAATTCTCCAAGATCTGAGCAACCTTACTTTCCTGTAGTGCTGTTTGCACACTGTAAGGTGTTACTCCAATGGCATAAAAAATCATCTGATCTAAACTTGATCATTTTGAGGATAAAAGGGACACCTCAATACTTTACTATAACATAGAAAAAAATAGGAACATCAAATGCAGGTACCCTAAATTCAGTCGGAGTGCATATAACAGTCGAAAACAGGCGATACCTGACGCGTAGTTGATTGCTGATGTATCAACTATAAATTTTTAGTTCAATTATAATTCAACCGCGACGAGATGGCCGGTGTCAATCAAATGAGAAAACGAGTCCATTCCTTAAAATAGGTAGAGAAGGAAGAAACTCCAGTGTGCCATATTTGCAAGTTTAGCGGCATTTTGGCGAAGTGATAAGTTTTATGAAATATTAAATAATTCTTCGAGAGATTCCCAACTGCATTTGGCGAGGAAGTGAAAACAAGTCTTATTGCAACCCTTATGTTACCATTTTGTTTTTAAATTTAAATGAACAGTTGGAGGCGTTGCAGTCAATGGCCAATGACTGCGGAAAGATATAAAACCAAGACCCACCTACTTTCTTGTATCCAATGAGAAATCTTTCTCGATTGTGCAAAAATTAACATATTTTCCTCTTTGGCTAATTTCTTAAATTGGGAGACCAATTAAAGGTAAGCAAGGTGACGTATTCAAGCTTTATAACCAATGCCGCAATTGCGAATCCCATTCCTCAATTTTCATCTGCGTATCACCCCTTCCTAAAAATGAACAATCCTGAAAAAAGGAGGAGTCATAGGCCATCTCTGCGAAGTTGAATTATACTAGAGTTCGATAACCGGTGACCTTCAATGTGGTAATTGGGTCATTCCATGTGAAATCAACAAGCCTCAAAACTTGACCATCACCAATTTCAAAAAAAAATTATAGGGTTGATTACCTCTATAAAGTGATACAAAAAACTGATTTTTAAAATTTTTTTCAGCTGTTAGTTTTTTGTGTGAGACCGCTTAAAAAACGCAAAAAATGGAAAAAAGTGAAATTTTGAACACACAAAGATTCAATTTTCTCAGCTTGTATTGCAGCTAAGTGTCTTTTGTTATATGTCATTGTAAAGCTCTTTAAACAAGCTTTCAAATGATATATAATTTGACAAGGTTTCGTGATGTTAATATTTCAAGGTCACCAAAAGCATTATTTGACCTTGAATATTTCAAAAAGTGCATTTTTTAAAAATCTGAAAAAAATATATATGTTACTTCCTAATGTAGTGTATATGTGGTAAAATTTGCAGAATGGGACAGCAATGGGATCTGGATGAAAAATGGAATCGACTTTTTACACTCTTACCACTTTATTGCAATGCCTATGGCTCCTGAGGATATATAATACAGAAATATTGCAAACTGCGAAATGTTATTTACAAGTGACGGTTGGCTTATTCCACGTCTTGTTTTGAGAGGATATAAATAATTCTTTTTCCGTTTCTACTGGGGTCTACTTTCGAAATAATAGCACTTATGGGCACATTGACAACATTTTCAAAGTCTGGATAGTAGATAGAATTTGAGGGTCCATGAGGCTGCAAAAGCTTGATTTTCTTCATCTGTGTCTAAGACTCACCTTAGCCACCAATATCCATTATACCTGCAGATCAAGAATCCAACCATTTCTGGGCAATCAAGATCGCCTTTGACAGTTGTAGTACGTTCGATCCTTATAGTGTTGAAAATGAATATGCATTCACTTGCATCTGATTCCTGTTTAATGGCATAACACAATGAAGACTCTGAGTGCCTGGTGTTGTTCTTGCCATCATTTTTCTGGATTTCAAAGCCTCTTCTTCCATATCAAAGCAATTCATTTTCAATATTGCACAATTGAACATTATAAACAGGCTTGATCTGCAGGTATAATGGATATTGGTGGCTAAGGTGCGTCTTAGACACAGATGAAGAAAAGCAAGCTGTTGCAGCCTCATGGACCCTCAAGTTCTATCTACTATCCAGACTTTGAAAATGTTGTCAATGTGCCCATAAGTGCTATTATTTCGAAAGTAGACCCTAGTAGAAACGGAAAAGGAATTATTTTTAACCTCTCAAAACAAGACGTGGAATAAGATAACCGTCACTTGTAAATAACATTTCGCAGTTTGCAATATTTCTGTATTATATATCCTCAGGAGCCATAGGCATTGCAATAAAGTGGTAAGAGTGTAAAAAGTCGATTCCATTTTTCATCCAGATCCCATTGCTGTCCCATTCTGCAAATTTTACCACATATACACTACATTAGGAAGTAACATATATATTTTTTTCAGATTTTTAAAAAATGCACTTTTTGAAATATTCAAGGTCAAATAATGCTTTTGGTGACCTTGAAATATTAACATCACTAAACCTTGTCAAATTATATAGCATCTGACAGCTTGTTTAAAGAGCTTTACAATGACATATAACAAAAGACTCTAGCTGCAATACAAGCTGAGAAAATTGAATCTTTGTATGTTCAAAATTTCACTTTTTTCCATTTTTTGCGTTTTTTAAGCGGCCTCACACAAAAAACTAAAAGCTGAAAAAAATTTTAAAAATCAGTTTTTTGTATCACTTTATAGAGGTAATCAACCCTATAATTTTTTTTTGAAATTGGTGATGGTCAAGTTTTGAGGCTTGTTGATTTCACATGGAATGACCCAATTAGTAAATAGTCTCTTAAGAATTATTTAAAATAGAAGCACTGTAAACTTGGGTTGAGCAAAAGTTTAGAAATGTTTCTGAAAAATAATTGGCAGATAATGTGCTTAATTTCTGCCAGTAATATATTTGTCCAAAAACAGGAAAGTTTTCAGTTAAGAGTCAGTAGCCCTCTTGAAACTTACCCGCAATCTTGTAAAGAATTTAGGAACCTTCCCAATAAAATCCAGTCACGTTTCTGGGATATTTCGGTAACCTTTCAAGAAAACTTACTTTTTTTACACAGTACGGTAACAGCTCGGCACCACCGTCCTAGTGAGCCATTAAAGCCCCTAAAGCATTTTACCAATATGGATAAAGCTATTACAAAATTGCAGGTAGATACCGAACACCTTATGTAACTGCAATTCTTGCAAAGCTGCAGTATTTATTTCGTCCTTATTTGGAACTCAGTCAATCTTTGGACGGGCTGTAAATGAACTGAAGACGAAACACTTAATGAAGACGTTAGTATATTTTGATACTGATAGATATAATATTTTTCACAAGTGAGCAGTTTGCATTCATGCAACTTGTGTCCATACAAGAAAATTTTTTGAAAACGATACTTAATTTTTTCACGGGAAACTTTTAGAAACCCGTGTAAAGCGTTGTCTATCACTTATTAAGTCTCTACATTTTTTTTTCCTTTCTTCACTCAAATGCGAAGCAGATAATCTTACAAGTCTTCTGATGGGACTTCCCCGAAGATTGTGTTGCCCAGCATGACTTAGAAAAATAGTTCAATTTAAAGCTTCCACATATTGCGAACTATACATGTTTTACTTTTTTTTGCCTTTACAACCCTTTGCTCCTCGCTGATGCATTCAGTTTTTCATCACGCTTTGAAGAAATATCAGTGCGCTGACCAAATAACTTATTGAGACAATGAACCGTTCCATCATAGTCAAGGCATCGAAGTTCCAGTAGTATTGAAATTTTACTATTATTTAAATAGATGTGTAAAGAATTCTAGAAACAATAAGTTCGTGGCTCAAAATTTATTCGGAAGGAAATCAGATAGTTGACAAATCCTTTCTTTGACATAAATATTGCATTTATGGCAGAAATAACGATTCTTTCGCTGAAATGATGATGAATACCAAAAATAATGTAAGGAAATGGGAAATTTTAAATATAAATTTTAAATAAAATTCATGCAATTTCCATAATTTCTGTATTCAGGAAAATAAGAAATCTAACTGAAATTCTTTAGAAAAAAATCAGACCCAAATGTTCATAGATAAATTCGTGAGTGACATAAATCTGGGTGAAAACTATATGACTGTTCTTAAGTGGGATTAGATGGAAAAATATGTATGCAACACAGTTTTTAGTACAATAAACAACTTTAGTAAATAACTAGGAGAGATTCGTTTATTTTTGGTAGAAAATTAGCTTTTAATATATGTTCTCGCAATCTTAGGTGAATCTTAAAATCATAGAATAAATTTAAAATTTTAAATAAAAAACGCAAGTACCACAAAATACTTTCGATATATGGGAATATAAAGTAAAAGAAACAGTACTAATTTTTCTCACGTTCATTCTAACGTATCCAAAATCAAATTTTTTGTTTCCCTTTTTGCAGCTCTACAGCTTGGATAAGCTTCCTTGCAGTGATCTAAGAAATTAGTCAAAGCGGTAAAACATTTCAATTTAGCGCTGACGAAACGCATGTCTCATATAAACAGATATAGGTGGGTGGGTCTTGGCGTTACCTCTTTCAGTAGTTATTGAAAAGAGACTGCAGCGCCTCTAATAGTTTATTTGAATTGTGATTTATTTCAAAATTAGCCTATTATTTTGCTTTTAGAGAAAATGAAAAAAAATTCCATTTGATGAAGATATCCTTGTTTCTCCTTCCTTCTATTTTGTTCAAAAGAGAAATGGCAAGAAAGTTCTATGGAGACCATCTTATTAATGGATCAAATCTTCTAGACTAAAATTTTTGATCTATGGAATGAAAGACAAATTATTTACCAGAGTAACCACTACGTTCTACAAATCGTATCCAATTCGCAGATCTATTTTACGAACTGGGAAGAATGTCTGCCATACAATTTACATTATTAAAAAAAGGCCAGGTGGAAGGATACATTTTGCTTCAAAGACTGCTCAGCTTCTAATCTTAAGGGAAGCCATGTCGATTACGAGACATGCAGAAGAAATATTACATTTTGAAGAAGTTTTTCAAAAAAAAAAAAACCCTCAATTGCCCATAAATCCTGTGACTTTGATGGTTTGTCTCATTGCTACATCAGAGTTGGATAGGGCAAAAAGACTTCTTCAATTATTTACTTTTTTACTCCTAATAGGAAACTTTATTCAAATATCTTAATGCATTTACCAAATAAAAATAAAAATATCCCTTGCGTTTTAGACATATCTGGTTATCTGAAAAAAAAAGAAAAACAGGAAATAAATGAAAAACAATTTATTCCGTTCATAACCATTCCCCCATACCTTTTAAATTCCTTTTAAAAGTTCAAACTCAATACTTTGGTCAACAAAGGTTAATTGTAATGTATAAATTAATTATAGCGACAATCAAATTGCCAGAATTCTTCGTATGTGGACGTGAAACAAAGTGAAATAGCGGTGCAAAGTGAAATGCTCTGTTTTTAGCACCTCCTATCTTATAACATTTTTTAACAACGTAGCAACAGATATAGGCTATTTTAATCAAAAAAAAGTACCCTTTGAAGATCAAAACAGTGCAACACAAGCAGTTTTCCAAACATTGATACTCATATGTAATACTTTTTCTTAGGGAAAAAATATCTTTGTCATTGGAAATGATAAAGTTCTTGTAATTAACATTTTAAATATTACTTGAGACCAACTAATATTCAGTTTAGTATTTATTTATTTATTCGATGTCAAGCTTATTTTTATTTTAAATGATTGTGTCATTAGCCAAGTACACATGTGGGTCTAAGTAAAATAGTTTATTACTTATTCAATCATTCATTAAATCTCTCACCTATTCATTTATTAATTACTTATTTTACATTTCTTCATTTAATAAATAACTTTTTTATTCTTCCATTCATTTATTTTTTATTTATTAGCTATTTTTATTCACTATTTTTTCTCACTTATTAATTTGTTTCTTTGTTTATTAATTAGTTTATTGTTTCATTATATTTTATTAACTCATTTGTTCTTTTACTTACACTTTCAAATGATTAAAAATATTTTCAAAATAAAAGTGAACATTTTCCACTTTTTTATTTCGATGATACAAATTTATTGCAAAAATTAAAATAATGCTTTAATGCACGTTATAAAATATATTGTTGTTCTTTATGTGCTGTAATTTTCAAACAAATTTCCAGTTTATTCATGTTGAAAAATGTAAGTTTTCTTAACTAATTCCTTTTGCGCCTTTTTGGCAGTGTTTAAATGTTGCTCTCAAGTGCTACTCAATTTCTGTATAAACAAGAAATAAACCTAACTGTACGCGTAAGAACAAATCGTAGCATTAAAGTGGAAACTGTAATTGATAGATAAAATCAACAAAATAACTTTTAAAGTATACGGATTTTCCTGAGTTAGATTTAAAAGTAATTTAAATCTTTATAGCAACGTCATGTTTTCTTAATTACGAATCTAAAATAAATATTCAACTTATTGTTTATAAACGATTTATTCTGGTATATAAATAATTACATATTTCCAAAATACAAAACTTAACTTTCTACGTTTTCTACTACAATATATATCATTATAAGTGGTTGCATAAATAAGTTCACCACAAACCATACAAAACATGAATATATAATAGTATAAAAATATACTTAGCCAAGAAAGCGATACAATATTTGTTCATTATCATTACGATACGTTTAGTATGAATATCAGTAAAAACACATTGAATATGAAACAGAAAATAATAAGCATGTCATTTGCAACTTGTTCATTGAAGAATATTAGGGGCAATATTTAAATAAATTACATGCTGTCAGTGGCGTGGCTCTCCTTTTACTTAGATGAGATGGTGCAACTACTGCAGGCAATTTATTTAAAAATGCCACTGCATTTTTCATCACAGTACTTTTGCCATTAAGCTTTTTTTAATATTGGGGTAATGCAAAAATTTTAACAGAAAATGTTTTCATAACGTGAAAATAGCTTTTTTTGTTTTATTCAGAATTAGTTATCTGCAATTTGTGCACCTTTTTCAACTCTTTTTACCTTTTTCGCTTTAGAAAAATTATAACCCTTTGAAGTATACTTCAGCAAAAAACAAATCTTTTCGATTCTCTTCTGCCAAAGAATGCAACAGACTTTTTTATTTTTACTGAATCTTCTTCAAAAATATAACAATTTGCATGACCTCTTTACCAATAAACTATCCCAATAACATGCAAAATGAATGAGCATTTTACAAACATCGAATATAATTCATGTCATATGTGCGCTTACATCGATGTCTGAAAATTGTGCAGATAATAATTCGTTTTGTTCAAAGGCTCATTTGTTCATTCGATTGCCTAAAGTTGTCTTTCACGTGCTCGAAGGAGAAATAATGATCAATTTTTTGCCACTTTTACTTTTGAGTTACAAAGTTTACTCGAATTTGTTTCTGAGAAAACATAACAAATGTAAATCTTTGAAAACAAAAATCTATTTTGTTTTTAGAAATAGATATTAAGTAATTTAGCCATTCTTGAAGTAACAGGCTCTAATTTCTTAAAGTTTAAACGAACGAAATTTTTTTATGCATCTAAGAATTGGAAACTACATTTTAAAACTGCAGAAAGACAGAGAAGAACTTTCACTTCAAACACAATTAATTTGAAACATTTCCTTTAAAATCTGGGTCAATATATTTAAATTCAAATCATTCTATTAAAACCGAAGCTAATTTCAATTGCTGCAGAATTAACCGTTAATGCAAGACACTTTTGTAATTGCATACTTTCGAGAAACTTTTCGAAGATTTGTTCGGAACAGTATTAGCTTTAGAATTGAAAAAGGATCAAATCCAAATTAACAAATAATTTACGCATTTGTAAACGTTTGGAGTTTCGGTAAGAGTAGAACAGGGGTACATTAGCACTAGTTGTTCACTTTCGAAATTCACGGAAACAGAAAATTAGAGTTCACATTACCACCACATTTGCTTCTTATTCCTAAATTTTCTATTTTAATGAAACTTTTGATGTTTTTAACGAAGATATATTTATCTGACGAATAATTTCTGTACCTCAGAACCAGAACGACATAAGTCCAAAAATGGCGATTTTCACTTTTTTGCTTCATTGTATGCAGAATCTTATTCCACATCGACCCATTAAAACAGTATTCTATAAAACAAATTCCTTCACAATTATTTAGCAGCGCGAAAAGAGCGCAAGTCCCATCCTTTGCATGTATCCGACAATCTTTGTCGCCCTCTACTGCAAAATGGCGAAAATGGACTTACGTTAGTCTGATTCTGAAGTACAGATTTTACATGTTAATAGAACTTAAAATGGTATTTAATTTAGTTGGAAGATGCTATTTAACAGCCGTTTTATACATTTTTTTATTTAAAAGTTCTTCTAGAAGGCAAAGAATTGTGTGGTGTCACAAACTAAGCAAATATCCACGTAACTTCAACCAAACATCGGGGGAAATACTAATCCGGGGGAAAATGCTGTCCAGTTTCAGAATGTCACCAACTAGGAACTGTGAGCGCCCAATAACAATACATTCATTAAATCGCCATCGTACCCTTGTTCCTAACTCCAACCTATTTTTTACAATTTTAAAAAGACTTCTGTGTTCGGACAAATTCAACCAAACACATTTCACATTCTGGTATGAAATGTGAGCTTAGACTCTACATAATAGACAAATTTTACATAAGAATTGATTGAGGCATTAAATTATTCGAAACATCGTCGGATATACAGTTCTTTTGCATTTTGATCAGACATGATACTTTAAATGTCAGCTTAAATAATTCAATAATCTTATTTTCGTATAAAAATCATTGTACGTGCTTGTGTAAAAATTATGTTTTTTTAACCTTTAAGATTTTTTTGCTTGTAGAGGGGGGGGGGATTTAATTTTAACTTATGACACAAATAGTCACCAGGAGAAAAAAATATGCAATTGCTTTTAAGCTTAGATGACTTGCTAATGTTCTAAAGAGACAATATATTTGTTTGTTTTTATGCATATGTTAATTGAATATTGCTTTTCCTTTTGAATGTTTGTATGAACAATTTAACATTTACACCAAGAGTGGGAAAATAAGAATTTCGGACTTAGCCCCTTTTTCACGGACGTGGATGAAATATCAAACGAAATAAAAACAATGTTTCAGTTCTTCACCTTTTGGGCGTTTAGTTTTGGACAAACTTTAACCTGATAGAAAATTGTGGCTTTTATGTTTCATAACGGAAAATGATATTGATAGTTTCAGAACAAAACTTTTCTCTGAGATACTTACTCTCTTTATAGCATCTTTACACAACCTGTAATAAGCGAATATAACTTATCCCCAAGTTGTCAAAAAAGCTGTTGTTTACGGACAGTTATGCATCATTTGTTGCTATTATATGAGTAATAAACTCAATTACAGATAGAAATATTTTAATTTCTTCATTCAGTGAAACGAATTAAAGCTTCATGCGGTAAATGAAAAGTAGTTTCAGCTATGTATCTGTTATGCTTTTGATAATCGAATTTTTTTCATCGTTGAATTGCATTGCCTCTCTAAATGAAGTCTTGTTATTCCATTCAAAAAATAATTTATTATTTCTCCTTCGCTCTTTTTCATTTCATGTGAAAGACAGGAAAACATGATCTAACAACTTTCAATTCCAACTTTTTAATCTTTTGGGGAGCCAAAGTAAAAAGAAAGTTAATTTTAAAATTGAGTTTTGTAAAAGTAGACAGAAATGTGACTTTATTAAAATCTTGCATACCCATCTATGCCTGGAGGTGAATTTTGAGGAAAAATCAAATCATCTATTGTTGATATTTTATCACTCATGGTAAAATTTTGAGATCTTCCAATGAACATGTTTTTGAAGTCATTTCGTCCGGGAAGGGGTGGCATCACTGGTGGCATCATGCCTCCATACATCATCATCGGCATTGCTGGCATTTTCATTGATATCAAAGATTTAATGAATCCCATTATTCCACTGAGCAGGCTCATGAATATGGGCATCATAATGGCCGCTAAAATCAAAGGACCCAAAGCCATGATTACTGGCAGGAGCATATCCAACTTGTCATCTTTCTTGTTTCCATCTGATGAGCCCTTGTCGTCCTTGATCAGGATTATTTTGGGCGGGGCCATCATAGGGGGCGGGGCCCATCCACCACCCATGGTCTCCCATTCGGTCCTCCTCAGAGTTCTTCTCCCTGAAGGATCTGCGTCCGGATCGGCCCTTGCATTGGTGGTGAGAAGGATGGTAAAAGCCATGCAAAACGCTGTATTCATAGTGCTGCAGAAGACCAGACAAAATATACGTCCGTTACTTTAGTATGCAGATATGCTTCATGAAAATATTTAAAAATGACATTGCACATAAATTGTTAATAAATATATATTACGCCCCATCCTGTAATTATTTCTATTTAAAAAATAGTCAAAAACTGGATTAGATACAAAGTATATTGTTGCGTTCGTCACTTCAAATTGTGCGTTGCAAAAACTAAAAGTAAACTAACACCCAACTCCGTTTAGATATCAAAAGCTTCTTGTGTGGTTGAAAAAGGCATTATTCATCATACTTATTGATGGCATTCTCTAATTTTTCAGCCAACTCAAATATGAAAGATGTTACAAAATCCTTATTACGAGACTGAATTTCGTCATCCGATTTCAGTATCTTAGGATGGCCCGTTGGCCATCCTGACATCATCATCATAATGTTTGTGACGGATTTCATGAAGTTCATCATTCCTCCCATTATGCTCATCATCATAGGAATCATGATGCACATCATGATCAATGGCGTCAGCATCATTATTAACGGCCCAATGCTGTCTTTGCCGTGCATTCCTCCACCCGACATGTCTCCACCATCCCCTTTCTCCTTTATGAGAAGAATTTTCTGTCCACCACTCTCCATCATTCCACCTCCGTTCCATCCTCTACTTTCTTCAGGCTCCAACTCGTCTGCATCTTCAATATCCCCTTTTCTTGAGAGAGTTTCATTTTGCATTTCCTTCAATGTAACATAATAGCACAATGTGGAATTGTGGCGACATTCCCGACTAACATTTCCATTGTTACTATTCTGGGACTTATTCATCTTTGCAAAATGCAAAAACTTCTGTAAAGAACTCATAGGAAATACTTTTAAACGTGCAGGACTTTTTTCTGATGCATTAGATGGGGCCAGATGCGTTTTGGCTGCTGGTAGTTGCCACGCTTTATGCTGACTCGGAGCAGAAGTAAGCTTAAACTGCTCAGTGTCACCTTTCCAGAAGGAAAAGTTCATTGAAGAATCCTCTCTTTTTTTATAGTTAGCTGTGTTTTTTTCCAGATCAGATTGAATAATGTGATTGCTTTTGATGACATGACGTGCTGCAATAGTGGTCCGAGGGGCAACTGATTCATTTTTTGAATTTCTAAGTCTATTTTTCCAATTTAAAGACTGATATTTATCGTTTTCTATTGATAAATGTTTGTCTCGTGTTGTTAAATCATCAATTATCTCTTCTTCAGGCGAAATCTCATTCATTGTTTCATTACCACGAGGTTGGAAGTTTCTTCCGTTGATGCTCAGATTAGCTTCGTCATCAGCAGATGAAATAGTCGTGGCAATCAGCATCGTAAGCATGCAGAAAAATAATACTGATTGATGAACTTGCATGTTTTCTGAGAAGATTACTGTTAAAGAAAAAGAAAAGATCTGTATAAGTTCAGCCTGGCCGAAACTCTACTCAAATTTAGAAAAAACAACTTAAACCCGCAATTTGTTCGTAATAAATGTTTACGTATTTTCGATTCTGATTGAGTTACAAATTTTAAAAACTAAAATATTACATCTCAGCTATAAACTCACTATCTTACGTGAGTAAAGGGAACCTCGGTACTTTAGTAGCCGTCTTTTCTCATCACACACAAAAAGAGTCAAAGATCTACTTATGAATGGGAAATTACTTTGAACGCAGTGATTTTATTAATACAAAAATTTCACGGTATTAGATACCCCCTTTCGAATATCACCAGATAGACAGTGAACCCTAGGTGCCAGCTTAGAGATTTTACTGTATTATAGAAAATAAAATTGCGTAATTCAGTAAAACAAAAGTTTAAATTCGGTTAATGACATAATATTCTACAATAAATATCGTTTCCAGTTAGTTTCCAAAACAAGGTTATGAAAACAGATATATTTAATCTCCACTGCTTTAACTTGGTTGGGGAATGTAGTGCAAAGTGAAATAGTTAAGGTAATTTACCTTTTCAAAGTGAACAAACTGGAAATTTGTTCTGAAAATTACTGTACGTAAAGAAAGAATAATGCATTTCTTAATACAGCTTGCATTGAATTATAATTTTTCACTTTTGTCATTAAATTTGTACTTAAAAAAATACAACAATTTATTATTGCGTGGAGAAAACAGAAAGAAAAAAACTTCAAATGAAATACTTTATACACTGAAGTGACAAAAGTCATGGGATAGCAATATGCAAATTTTCAGATGGCAGTAGCATCGCATAGAACAGGTATAAATGCGCAGTGCTTTTACAGAGCTTTCATTTCTGTTCAAGTTATTCATGTGAAGAGGTTTTAACGTGATGATGACCGCACGACGTGAATTAACAGACTTTGAACGCGGAATGTTAGTTGGAGCTAGACGCATGGGTCATGCCATTTCGGAAATCGTTAGAGAATTCAACATTCCCAGATCCACTGTGTCAAGAGTGTGCCGAGAGTATGAAATTTCAGGCATAACATTCCACCATGGACAGCGCAGTGGTCGACCGCCTGCACTTAAAGATCGAGACCAGCGACGTCTGCAAAGAGTCGTAAATTCTAACAGACAAGCAACACCGCGTCAAATCACCGTAGAAATCAATGTGGGACGTACAATGGACGTGTCTGCTAGAACTGTGCGGAGAAATTTGGATTTCTTGGGCTATTCCAGCAGAAGACCGACTCGAGTGCCTTTACTGACAGAACGACATCGCTTGCAGCGACTCTCGTGGGCACGTGAGCATATCGGTTGGTCCCTAGATGAATGGAAAACCGTGGCCTGGTCCGATGAGTCACGATTTCAGCTGGTAAGAGCCGATGGTAGGGTTCGAGTGTGGCGCAGACCCCACGAAGCCATGGACCCAAACTGTCAGCAAGGCACTGTTCAAGCTGGTGGTGGCTCCGTAATGGTGTGGGCTGTTTTTTCATGGCATGGACTTGGTCCTCTAGTGCGACTGGACCGAACATTGACTGGAAATGCTTATGTGCAGCTACTTGGAGATCACTTGAAGTCATTCATGGACTTCATGTACCCAAACAACGATGGGATTTTTATGGATGACAATGCGCCATGTCACCGGGTCACAACTGTTCGCAATTGGTTTGAAGAAAATTCTAGACAATTCCAACGAATGATTTGGCCACCTAGATCGCCCGACATGAATCCCATTAAGCATTTATGGGACACCATCGAGAGGTCTGTTCGTGCCCAAAAAACTTCCCCATCAACGCTTTCACAATTATGGACGTCTATCGAGACAGCATGGCTCAATATTCCTGCAGAAGACTTCCAACGACTTGTTGAGTCCATGCCACGTCGAGTTGTTGCACTTCGCCGGGCAAAAGGAGGGCCGACACGATATTAAGAGGTATCCCATGACTTTTGTCACTTCAGTGTATTTATCTAATTATGAAATTAACAATCAGATAAACGAGTGAATATGTTAATGAATAAATAATGAAACAATAAATGACTATGTAAGTGAACTTATTAATATAAGATGGAATAAAAATAAATGAATAAAATAGTGAATAAATAAGAAAATAAGCGAATAAAAAAATGTAAGTGAATTAATTAACGTACGAATAAGTAAGTGATTTAATAAATGAATGAATTAGTAAACGAAATGAATTATTTAACTTTGCTTTGCATGAGGTTGGCAAATTGCATAAAGCATTTAAATCATTACAATTAACTAAATAATTACTGTACTCTACAACAGAAGATCTCAATTAATATTTGAAGTTTCTACAACAGAAACTTTATTATTTCATAATAACAAAAATATTTTTGATAAAACACAAAATCTTATAATATGAGTATCAATTTTTGAAAAAGGTTTGTATAGTTATATTTCTTGATCTTTAGAGGAATTAATCTTTTGACTAGAATCAACTATTTGCTCGAAAACATAGTCAAAATATTGACTGATAGGTGGCGCAGCAAACTGAAAATATTCAACCATTTCATTTTGCCTCACATTCCCTATTTAACTGCGTAAAAGTACTTTATTTGATACAGCTTTTGATTAAGGTGCTGATAATAATTGAAACATTTTAACAGATTTGCTCATTATTTTTACATCGCATCCCGTATTAAAATGCTTTCTGCACTTTTTACGCTTTTTCAGAAAAAAAAAACACTTTTGCACATAAAATCAATCAAAAATTTAAAGAGACGAATATCCATTTATTCAATATTACTGAGAAAATTTTTAAAATGATGTTTGAATTATTTCAGAATTTTGACCACTTGCTGAAACTAATAAGTATTTGAACATGAAACTAAGATCACAATTTTACCCATATTACTCGTAATGTGTGAATTATAAATGTTCAAATGTTAATGCCAGTTATGTGTATCTACAAAGATATTCAGAACAATGACTATGTCACAGGTAAATAACACATTATGTGATACAAACACAGTTGGATTCGGCTTGGAATTCAATTTCATTATCGTTCATATCATAATAAATACTCGCAGTAGTACATATAAATGCAGCAAAACCTGCACATAACTGAACTCATTAAAAGCATAAATAATGGCAGTAAACATGGACGTCATTTCAAGTTTTTCCAAGGGGGGGCAAAGGGTGAAAACACAATGCAATTTCATCGGAAAACAGCAAAAACCACGCCCACTTATATGTAAATACATTGATTTCTCAAAGCCAGGGGGGTAATTGACCCCCCCCCTGCCCTTCTAAATGACGGGCCTGGTAGTAAAAATAAGTAATACATAGATTTCTTAATGAAACAGAGTCTAATTAATATAGAAACGTACAAACCGTTGAAGTGAATTTAGAAAAATGAAATAAGAATCTCACATTTAAACAAAACCGAATGATTTAAAATGTGTTAGAACTCCTACATCTTACTAAAAGCGACTATCAATAACGGTTAAGTAGATGAACAAAATTTTTATTTGTTATGAATAAAGGTCTTATGTGCCCAGATTTCTAAAAATCTTTTGAGAGTTAAAAAAATAATTCAATATGAAATGCTTCAAAGCTGCAGCCGAAAGTATTTGACAGAGAAAGAGGAAACAAATCCTTGAAAATGTTTATGACAAGTTCAATCTCAATTGACATAATGCCACTTGTGTTACATGGCACAGCGCTTCACTTGAACATTTACTTACATGATCAGTTTTAAAGTCAATGCAAGATTTTTATATGGCTGCTATTTGTAAAATAAATTTTAACTAACGTCAGATTATTATCAAAAATTTTATTTGTTTATTTTGTATTAATTCTTTAAAAATAAGAACAACTTTCCTGTACTGTAAAGCAAACAGCGACATATCGCTACAATTATTTTTGGTGCCCCCTGTATTGAAACCAATGTTAAAAGAACATTGTTTTTAATTTATTAACTCTATACCATATTATCTCAAAATGCTTAGTCATTGAGTTAAGCATGATACTTTAATTGAGTTGTGCATTTAAATGAAATATTTACGTTAGTTCGTCTTTTTTTAAACGATACTTCGTTTGTGAAAAAAAAAAAAGGAAACATCTTATATTGATAGACAAAAATTCAATCCGGTATAATAATTTTAGAAATACCGTAAAGTCGGGTTACTTGGACCCACAAGGAGGTTACTTGAGCCCACAGTAAAATGATAAAATCTGGGTTTGGTACTAGCATTAGAGACTGCAGAGTGCTTCTACCTAGAGGAGAAACGAGGAACTACGTGCAAGTCTTCAACTAATAAGTACCAAACCTAGATTTTATCATTTTACTGTAATGGGCTCAAGTAACCCCTTAGGGTCCAAGTAACCCGACTTTACGGTATCTAGAAACGCATTCTCAACAGAATTTCTTTTTCCGTACCAATAAGTTTTGCTTTATGCAGGTCTTGCTGCATCTAGTAATGACACTTGTAGAGCTTAACTAGTAAATAAATTTTAATGGAACATACAGATGAGTTTTTGATATCATATTCGAGAGCATTCACAAATTATTTTCATATTTCTGAATAGCTTCTTCAAGTCTCCTCCACAAGTCAAGCAAATTCTGCTCAAGTATTCTGTAGATTGGCGCAATGTCATCATCTCTTGGGAAAAACAAGGCTTTGAATCTGCCATGTCCATTGGCTTGATGGTGAGCCCGCAGCATGACGATGGTTGTTATGATTGTGGCTCCTATGGGCATGAGCAGTGCAGTGACAACCAAAGGGGCCATGAGGTAGAGCACAGGCAACCATTGCAGAGCAGTATCAGCGGGTGGATCGTCAATCCATTGAACACTCGGTTGACTCCATCCTGGCCTGTCAGAGGCGGATGGTGGACGCTGTCTGTTCTCAGATGGAAGGGGTGGAAGAGGCTCTTGCAAACGTTTTGTAATTTGGGGGATGGTCTTGTTTGAAATGAATCCTGGGTGAGCAAGTACTGTCTGTTGTGAAAAGACGGCGATCAAGACAGCAATGAGGAATGCCCTTATCGTTCTCATCATTTCGGTGTTTCCTGTTATCACGAAAGAATGGTAATAATGATTTACTTCAAGTTTTACGAGGCAAAAATTGACCCTCAATGTCTTAAATCTCTAAGTCACAGTTATATGAACATATTTATCAAAGTCGCCAAGTTTTTATAATGGCCATTTCAAAATGGCAGCCTAGTTTCTAAAGATAACCCTTAATTTCTCTCATTAAGCTTAATGTACCCGAAAGATGTGCTGAAATCGTTGAATGTTGTATTTGTATTGAAAGCACGAAAAACGGAGTTTTCTACAGAGAACTTTCCTCTTTATCATAAAACTTCGATTTTTTTCATTCTTGCATTATAGTATGAATCAAAAAAACGTGCACATGTCTGCAGTGTTTTTCTTACACACAAAATAGAAAAAAAGAATGAAAAAGAAAGAAAAACTAGTCGTCTTTACTTCGACGCCAGAGATATGACGAAAATTAGAAACATCACCAAAAGACTACTTCATAATTTATAGTCTTTTAACAAAAAAATAAATAAAAATAAAGCTTTGGGTTTTTAACCATCAACGTTATGCTGAATTTTAACCTCTTAACAATTAGTGAGGAACTACGTTGGTGTCAATTAGAAATTTAAAAGCGATCTTATGTGAAGAGAAATTAATACTTTCAGTTATTCAATACGGAAACCTTTTGGGTTAAATGTACGAAAAAAAATAACACTACACATACCAAAAGAAAAATTATGAAAAGCAATATCTTCTGAACTCAGATAGGTTAGTCCTAGTCAATTTATCAATCCGAAGGGATTAATATACCTCTTAAAACAATTTACCCCATTGATGCTTTCGATAATATGTTCCAACTATTACAATCGTGTTGAAGTGGTAATTTGTAACGATTTCAAGAGTATCTTAAGACCTGAAACAAGGATCACTGGTTTTACCATTTGTGCAGAAATTTAGCCGAAGGCCACCTTCCATTTTAACTAAGTTAACTAATTGGATCATATCCTCTCTTACTCTCCTTTGCGTAAGATTATACATATTAAGCATACTAAGCAGAATACTCTAAATAAGCTCTTGTCAAACTTCTGTACAAAAGTATAGGTTCTGCACTGCCTTTAAGGCAAATTAAACCAACCTAAACGATAAGAATAGTTTCATCGCTGTACAAAGTATCTCAACGCTGATAAACTTGAAGATTCAGTCTTCTGCGCAGAAATAGCCAAGACAAGCTTATCACCTATTCTGTTTTATTTAGGATTATTAGAATGCTGCAAGTAAAAGCAGCGATCCAAACAGATTTTCCTAGAAAAAATATGCCTGCAAAATATGCACTTATCAGTTTTACTTCACAAGCTACAATATTTTTGTTTTTAAAATTTTCCTTGAAATCGTATATATTTTGAAACATTGAATGCAGATGAATTTGCGAGAATTTAATAAAAGAATTCTACTGAAAGATGTAGAACTTTAAACGTAGTCTTCATTTCGAGAGAATATTGTACCAAAAATATGGAATGTATTAGAAATTCTAAACATGCATTTTCGTCACATTAAAAATAGTAGCCTAAAAATTCAAAACATTCAGGGTCAATTTCTTTACAAAAGTTAATAAATACAATGTCTTAATATTTAAAGCATGTTCCCAGTAAAGCTCTACTTATTTTAAAATGAAACTGATTTAAAATATCTAATGAATACAACTCAATAACTGAAAATAAGAAATAAATGGTGGTATGGTTTATGAAACATCAATTAATTTCGTCTTTGAAGGAATGCGAATGGAGATAGTTCAAAAAACATTTCCAAATATCTACTAATGTTGCAAAGTAATATTCAGATAATTGTATTTCGTCATTGACAGACCTTTCAAATATTTCTTATGCGGCGGGAGCGGTAAAATCGTACAGTTTTAATGCAAAAAAGTTAATAAAAAGTAAAGCTTGAGATTAACTTCTTTATGAGTACGTTTTAAGGATTTATAAATTTTTTAACTAATATTTATAAATTAAAATTTCACAGTATTTTAACCTCTTTGGTCATGAGAAATGATTATCGAATTTCATTGTTATAGCTCTTTATAAACACGTTATAAATTTCTTCAGTTAGCTACTGGCTTAAAGAAAACGACGTACCGATTGCTTTAACAACAGCTGTTTAGTCAATTTGTAAATTTATAATTTACTAGTATTAATGAAATGTAATACTTATGAGTACATGTAGAGGGATACGAGAGACATATAGGAGAATGAATACATGTTAGGAAAAAATGAGGTATATAAAAATACATTTGTACTGCTTTTCAACTTATTGGAAATTAGAATTTCTTATGGATTTTTCAAGCAGTTGGCCTGTCTCATCAATTACTTTCAAAATATAATCAGCTATTGTGAGATCATCACTTCCCTCTAACCATTCTCGACTGGACCAAACATTTTTTGCATAATTGTTGTTTCCGACATCGATTTTATTTTCAGCAACTGCTGAATCAAACTTGGATTTCCCGTATATCTTATACCCAGCAGTGGTTTCATTACGGCGATCAGTCTTCGTCTGATTTGAACTCGTGGATATATTCATCTTGTCCGAAGCCAACGAACCAAGTTTGCTTCCAGTAAACTTCTTTGCCGCTTCTTTCGTAGCGAAGTAGTTCTTGAAAGCCTGAAGCCCCATTGGATTTCCGAACCCACCAGACAGCATCAGAGGCAACAAGTCTATTGGAATCCTACCGGGACCAAGGGGCGGCATCGGCATCGTGGGCATCATCGGCATCATACCCATCGGCATCATCATGCCATTCATCATCATCGTCATCTTGGCCGGAATCATGATGGCAGCCAGAAGCAGGGGTGCCAGAAGGCATATCACTGGGGTGAGGTCCTTCATGCTCATGCCTGAGGAACCACCAGAGGAACCTCCCTTTTCCTTGACGAGCAACACCTCTGGTTGCTGGTTCATCATACTCCAAGGCCCTTCGTCGAAGCCCCTTGCTTGAGCGACCGCATCACACCCTCTGCTGCTCAACACAACCAGGGTCATCAAGGCAAACGTTTTCATTGTCGCTGGAGCAGGACTGGCAAAGAAAAGATAGGTTCTAGTCTTCTTCTCTTTTCAAAGTCATAAAAAATACATTATTTTTCTTTTTGTCAATTCACTGGGAAAAGTTAAACTCACGCAAGGATTGCATACGAATATCGCAGCCATTGTGGGATTAGGCACGCGAACGTCACGCATTTGATAGGCTTTGCTTCGATTGGTATGAACTTTCTGCGGTCGAAACCGTTGTGAAAGTTATTCTTTCGAAAGGATTTATCTTAGAAGAGTGTGGACTGGTAAAATACGGATGGGTTTTCTATAATGAAACACGTGTGCAAATATTCAAGTACTCAATCAAGGTTCAAGAGGCTACAAAATCTAGAACTGATGTGAAGTTCACGAGAAAACATAAGAGTTCGTAAGAGAATTACCAATGTTGTACATTGTTACTCATAAACTGTCATTTAACAAATGAGAAAACTATAAGAGTTCTCGTGATCCATCTACATTTTGCGACAATGATTTGATAATACTAGCTTTTTTTTTATGGAAAACTACTGATAAACTGCCTTGAAGAACTTCAAAAAACCAAACTAATGTACTAGTCAATAAAACGAAACAATAATTATAGAAATTAGTAAAAACAGGTCACAGGGAAAATCAAAGTTTTTTTTAAAAAGCATTTATTTTTCTGTTTCTGTTACACCTTTTTGCCATTTTAAAACCTTATTGGATAATAATCCTTTAATGAACACAAACAGTTAACTATGATATACCTTAAAACCTTAAAATAGTTTTGACGTTTTTAAAAAAAGAGTTTATGACTGACAGCTTTCTTTTTAACACAAATATAAGCATTATTCCTATAGATACAACAGCAAAGTTTGAAACCTGTACAACGTTTTTACACCAATACATTGAGTAATTTTTTGAAATAAATTTTATCACTATTGATCATGAAAGCAACAAAATAGTGATTCTAAAAAAGGAATTCTAAACGATAAGAGAAAACTAGTATTATGAAAAGCCTACAGAAATCTGACGTAAGAAATGGGTAGGAAAAAAATATCTAGAACATTCTAGGTGACCTAAAAAGATTAGACATTAATATACCTACAAACGCCTCTTGTTTGAGTTCAACATTTAAATGATTCTATAAAAGTCTTGAAATAAATTATAATTTTCGATTTTACAACTTCAATATGCTACTTGGAAATTCATCTTCTTGTGAAATGCACGAACACGCAATGAGTTTTAATTTTTTTTCATCAAAACGTTATACCTAATCTGGAACTTAAAGCGAAACAGAAAGTTGTGCAACATACAAAGTCATACACTATGGCGGTTTGCACCCAATACAAAATCAGACAAACAATTTTTAAAACATCCGTTAAAGTTTTTTTCCATCCTTATTATCTCAGGGTCAATTTACATTTTCCCAAAAGAATGCTTTTTGAGCCCGAAGTTAGCCTTCTTGACACTTTTTCATGAAACTAAGGAAGATTTAGGCAGGGATTCAAGTGAAACAGGCAATCGCAAATTACAATCGCGACTAGAAATGAATTACATTAGAACGTTTCTTGATAAAAACATCGTGACGTTTGCCTATGAAAAACGAGCTAGATAAAACGTCACAGCCTACTTAGCGAATAAGAGGAGATCGCTGAGTGCTTGTGAGCTCTTATTGGCTCCACCCGTAGTGACGTCATGCCAATTTAAGTTGATGATAATGTAATTCACTTCCAGTAGCGATTGCAATTCGAAGCGATCGCAGTGCTGTTTCACTTGAATCCCTGCCTAAGCAAGGTGTTCAGACAGTCAGAACACTTCTTTTACAATGTTTTGTAAAAATATTGACTTTCCATTCGTTCATGAGCTGTTATTAATAGGTATATAATTACTTTAAAATAAAAAAGCTTGTATTATATAAAGTACTATTATGAAAAAACTGGGAAGATGTTTAGTTTTGAACCTTGAAAAATTTGATTTTGGTAAACTGCAAACTGACTCCACGAAAGCAAAAACACTTAAAAGGCGATTTAAAGATTATTTCATTGAATGGGAGTGTATGTGCTAATGTAAACATGTAAACTTTAATAATAATAAAAATAACTGAAAACTATTAACCATTATGCCATAAAAACAATTTGTACGAAAAAGAACGTTCTTTTCACCATTAAAAAAAATGAATTTCATTGATTTTTGTATTCGGCAACCAAGTTCTCGTCAGCCCTTTTTCAGGATACACTATTTTTCTACAGTTGGTGCAAAAGCTTCTAAGGCAGGAATTCAAGTGAAACACGGACGATCGCAACTCACCATTGCAATCGCAAATTCCCAAATTTGGATAAGTTGCAATCGCTATAAATGCTAATCGCACTGACGTCACTACGGGTGGAGCCAATAAGAGCTCACAAGCAGTCAGTGATCTCCTCTTATTAGCCAACTAGGCTGTGACGTTTTATCTAGCTCGTTTTTCATAGGCAAACGTCACGCTGACGTCAAAATGTTTTTATCAAGAAACGTTCTAATGTAATTCACTTCCAGTAGCGATTGCAATTTGCGATCGCCTGTTTCACTTAAATTCCTGCCTAAATTATGCTATGCATTGTGTTTTTAAAGCGAAAGAAAACTAGTGTATGCGTATTAAAATTTTCTTTCTAGGAAGACTTTTCCTTATAATTTAATTTTATCTTTTTCAGTTGTTTGGTATTTATTTTTGTTTGACTGTTAAATTCAAGAAAACTTGCTCCAAATTTTTCAGACTATTTTACCTCCTTCGTTAGCTCATATTTTAGCTGAATAGTCTGTGAAATGCATTGAATATAGTTTATTTAGTTGTATTTATCTAAAGACAGCAGTTTATCTCACCTAAATCTTAACCAAGTATAGGCGTTGGTATAGGCATGCTGTAGTACAGTTCCGATTAACGTTTTTCCGATTAACATTTACTAGGAACATTTTGCTTTATCATGTAAATTTTATCTTAATAAATTAAGCTTAAGGCAGACGATAATTTTTTGAAAATAAATTATTTTAGATAATCCTCAGGAAAAAAAACAAAGTTTAGGTACTAGACAGATATAAAATAAATCTGGCAACGAAAAAAAGGGTAACTATATTTTTATGTTCTAAAGTTTCTGCAGAATAAGTGATTTCGCATTTGTTGTGCTTTTGTGGAATCAATGATAAAATAGCCAATATGGAGGTAAACTGTTTCATATTTTCGTTTGCAAGTATTTTTCAATGATCTGTGCATCTATCTATTTAATTTTGACTTTTTGATATGGCATATCGAATATAGAGATATAGCTATTTTTTTTTTCTCCTTGCCTTTTTTTTTTTCAATGAATGAAAATACATAACCTCTTTTAGCGTAGTAAAATTCAATTTGAAGAAGTCAAATGCACAAAAAATATAAGGAACATAAGGAAGTCAATCCCACCATTTTTTTTTTAAATCTAGGTTAGGATTTAATGGAAGATGACAAAAAGAAATGTATTGTATGTATTTATTTTAAGCATTCAGAGGGCTTGACATTTTGCATTGAAAAAGTAGCAAAACATTTGAACGCAATATTTTAAAAATTATAATAGCTTTTTTTTTTTTTTTTCATTTTCCAGTGTGCTCATTTATGATTTAAAATACAAATATGAAAATATTAAACAAAACTAAAATGAAACACAAAGTTGCACTTCAATAAATTTTTGAACCATTTTTGATTTTCATTGCATTAAATAAATCTCTGATCTAGTACTTATTCAATATTAACCCTCTAGCAATTTTATAATTTTTTTGTCATTTGAAACGTGTTTTTTTTTTTTTATCACCAATGAAAAAAAAAACAAATCATGCAAAAAAAGACAGTTTAAGATTTGTCATGTTTGCATTGCCAGGATAAAGCCACAAAACATAGGTTACACAGGTCTGCAACCAAAAAACTGCACGGGTTATTTTGAGTGTTTTTATGTTTTTTGGTGTGCTGAATTCGAAAATGACCTCCGTTTTTATCCATCACGTACAGTTTTTTCTCAAAACGTGTGTGCTAACTTGTGATAATGTAAGATTTTACCTCATATAACTGAATAAACAATCTATTAATTTATGATTTAAAAAATTTGTTTACTACAAATAGTTTTCCTTATTTGTTTCTTAGATGTGCAAAGAATACTCACAGTTGTAAAAATTGAAAAAAAAAGGAGAGAACAAGGTTAGGGGTTGAAAGGGGAAAGTGCAAACAGGACTGCTATACTCGCCTACAGAGCCAAAATGGTGAAGTCTAAACGTGTTGCACTGAGTTCTTAGAATTTTCAGGATTTTATTAAAATAAGGGAGATAGTGATAAGGGAGAAGGATTGTAAGGGGATACTTAATTTTTTTTAAATTTTGTTTTTCGTTGGATTCGTTTATTAAAAGTGTTGGTTTGTGTTGATGTTTCTTTCCTTTTAATTTATTCCCCTTCTTTATCAAATCTAGAAAAATAAAATCCAAATAAGCAGAAATGCTGCCATGGTGCATTTTCTTAATCAAGATGACACCCCTTTTTAAAAATAGAACCTCTCAAAGGTGCTAGCTGCTAGTCGCGGTTTTTCAGGCTGGACAGTATTGAGTTATTATTAAAAAGTTCTGTTTTCACCTCTTTGCATTAAACTAGAACTGATGAAGCAATTTTTCAAGTCTTCATCAAAAGATGAGACTTTTTCAAATATTTCGTTCGAACAATTCGAAATTGTCTGAAGTTAAATTAAAGGAGGGAATATTCTCTTGACCTGACGTACGCTAACTGTTGTCTGAACCATTGTTTTTTGAATCAGTAAACGATACTGAAAATAAGCCTGGTACTCATTCAAAGATGTGGTACAAAAGTTTTTGAGCAGTAACAAAAAATCTGGCTATAAAAAAAAAATCATCAAGAGGATTTTGACTGCATTCGAAGCTCAGCACTGCAACATGAGTTTAAAAGTATATTTTCTGCATTCACATGTAGACTGTTTTCCCGAAAACCTTTGGTAACTTTAGTGAGGCACAGGGTGAAAGATTTCCTCAAGATGTGAAAGGCATAGAGAGACGTTACCAAGGAAGATGGGACGTAAATATGATGTCAGACTACTGCTGGATACTCAAGCAGGAACTATCGAATTCCAACCAGCGAAAGCGCACCACGAGGATCATCCGTGAAAAGAAAAACGGTTTTACCGTGAAAAGGAATAAACACTCAATGTGATCCACTTTTTAAAATGTATTGAATGAGTAAAAAAAAATTACGGCTTTTTTCCCAATAAGTACACGTTTTCTTTTTAACTTTTATTTTTTAGCTTTAAGAATTAAGCCCTCACGTGTTGCCAAAAATCTGTTCGTGATAGAAAAAAAAATGAAGCTCATAATTGGATTCAGCACACCGAAAAACATTAAAATCACTCAAAACATCCCATGCATCTGGGAGAAAAAATTTTTTTGCAGACCTGTGTTATTAACCATAAGAAGTAGAAATAAATTTTTATTAGAGCTAACTTTCTTTAAAACACATATTACTTCTCAAATTACGATAGCAATTATAAAGATAAGTAATTAACTAAAAGTGCTGAAAGCGTAAAATTTCCGAAAAAATATTTCTCATAAAACCCTTCAGTCTAAATTATGGAGAAATTTAGTGCTTAAGTCATCTATAGCCAACATCAGTGTCAGGTAAACTTTGTGCGCGGGTTCGATACTAAAAAATTAATTCTTGAGGGTACATTAGTTTATACTAACTCTTCTAACCGTTTGTTTGATTTATAGTTTTGTCGGGTGGAAAACATAATTCATGGAAAATTTAGCGCCCGAGTCACATCTAGAAGACCAAGTAAAGTAAATTTGGTGGGCATAACGAGAAAGCTATAACTCTAGTTTAGACTAGAGTTATAGCTTTCTCGTTGCTGTTATATAATCAACTGCATAATACTGCTGCTGCATAAATAATCAACAATGTTTATAAGTTAGGAAAAAGTAATTGTGCCCCTAAATATTTTTGTATAGCATACATAAATTCCGTTTCATAATTAGTTTTTATCCAGAAATCAGAAATTTGCAAATCGAGCCAAAATTTCTGCCTTTAGAGACTGAAACTGATTTTAGGCAGAAAAAGTTATCAAAGAGCTTCGCATATTATATGAACTGGAAAATTCCTTTTCTTACAGCATACTCGGTCAAATTATTTCATTAAAAATTGGTTTGATATATATTTTTTTTAATGTTGACAAATTCACTTTAGCATAAGTAGCGTTACTTTCTTTGGAAAAATTTGCTCCCCATTGGGACATTATGAACAACTTAGTAAACATATAATGGGAAGTAAGTATGCAAAATAAAATATCACTAGTAAGGGCAAGTAAAATGCATAAAATAATGTAGGCTTTTTAAATTAAATAAAATAGCACATATTAGGGTGGTAACTTTTGCATCCAGAAATACAAGAGCATTGTTGGAAAATACTGTCGAAAGTTTTATACTATTTTATCATTTAGCTTCATCTTAGTAATATTTTTTTACAAAAGCTATGAAGAAAACAAATATTTTTTACTTTATATTTTGCTACACAAATCAGCAATATGATCTGCATTTTGAAGAGGAAACGTATGAGAAATATGTTCTTAAAGTGAAAATTACTTTTCGACATAAATTCCAAATGACTTTAACGCAAAAATGAATAGTTTTGTGTACGTGAGTTTATCAATACGTGAGCCTAAAAGTAAAACACATTACATTTCGTGCACTGAAGTTTATTTATTTATCAAAAAATGACAAAACTATACATTCAATATAATACAAACGAAAATTGCAACATGAGAGTGCAAAACAATTTCTAACAAAGGGAAACACGGATTTAGTTTTGTTAATTTATGTTGACGAAATTTTAGCATATGAACTTAGTTACAATTTTGGAGAATGAATTTCATTATTAAATACCAAGAGAAATTACGTTTGAATAGAAATTGAATAGGAAAAATTGTTTGACTAATAAAAAGAGCGGCATTCGGTAATAACATAAAATTAAGTACAAACGCAAAATGTAAACAAAGTTTTTTAAATAAACCGCTAAGCATGATAAGTTGGCAATAAACATTGAGCTTCAAATGACTAATATAAGCAATAAGCATGCATGTTTTTATCATTAGATTAAGACTAGTAGTTAAGTTATTTACTTCAGCCAGAGATTCCCAAACTGCCCCTTGGTGCCGAAAAATCCTTAATAGAAACAGCAAAATATTGAAAAAACGTCGCAAATAACTAGGCTTTTTATTTATGAAATGTTTTCAATACTTTATGCCACCCCTTTGGTATTAAAAAAGATTATGCATTACAGGTACGTGAATTCTATGAAAAAAAATATCTTTTAACTTTGATAAGTCATATTTATACTTACGGAACAAAACAATGAGAAAGTCTTGATTCCAAAATTTTGTCTTGATTCAAAAAGGTTTGAGAACCACTGACCAAAGCGAAATATTATTCCAGCAAGTTGAGTTAAGACTAGATAACAGTTATTAATGACTGAATAATGACTATAAGTAATAAATACTAAGCAATAAATATTAAGTACATAAATATTTCATTATAGTTTGCATAATCTCAAAGTAAGCGAAAACTGACTGGGTGTTCTCGCACGATTAAGCATCTAAGGTAGACTAGACTAAATATATAAATACAAATTATGTTGTATAAGTAGGCATTTAAAATATACATAAATAACCATTGGCTATATCAAAATCTATGAGTTTCATTTTCAAAGTTAACTAATAGATATGAATATACTTCATGACATTATATGCGACAAAATGTAAGTCGAAGATTAATCTCTCAAATTCACTGAAATAAATTATATGGCATCATTTGGCTTGATTAAATTATTGTTGTTGCATATAACTTCTTTTCCTTGATAATTATGACTTTTTTTTTTTCATCAGGTAGTTACAAAATTTGCGATGTGCTATGTATGCATGTTGAATGTTCGATTGTGTCAATTTCAACTTTCGCTAAGAACTTTTTTACCGATAACAAAGCCAAAATTATGTCCACATGAAGTTGAATTCCTGAGTTTCGTCAGACTAACTTTAGCTCAAAAAACATAACCGACAGTCTATGTCATTCACTTATTTAGGGAGTTTTATCTTGAGTCATCAGACTTTCGTACGCCTTGTCCATTTCCTCTATCATGTTCAAAATTTGCGTTGCAAAATTGTCATCTCGCTCTTCTGCTTCAACATCCAGCTTTCCCACTCTGTCTCTGAGAGACGCAGGCGGTCCTGGAGGTGGAGCTGGCGTAACAGGTGGATACACCACATAGGCCGGGCCTAGGTAGGCCTTCAGAGGCAACAGCACGGCGGCTGCCACGAGCGGTGCCAGCACAGCCAGGAGAGGCAGGTTGTCCTTGAGCATGGTGCTGATGGAATGGCTGTGCTCTGTGTCTTTTTGCTTGATGAGAATAACGTCTGGCGTGGAGGGCTGCGCGGCGGGTTTCCATTGGTCGTAGTCGGGAAACCCGCGAAATTCGGGGTCGTAGTCTTCCTCATCATCTGCCGCATCGCCTCTGGAGATCGCATTCAGCACAACAGGTATCATCATCAGTAAGAAGAAGAGAACAGCTGACTTCCCTGACATGGTTTAATAATAGCGTTCCTCTAGAAAGAGAGCACAAAACATTCCAATCAGCTTTTAGCTTCTTCACTGCCAAGATCGGCATACACTTGGAATGAACGCATTATATTTTCGCATTGAGAACTACTGCAGGTTTCTAGAAAAACTAGCTAGAACTTTTTTCACATCCAATTGGTTTTGTATTTCTAGCTCACTTATTAGCTATTTTATTTGTGAATAACATTATTTTTATTATTCCATTTATAGTGACGTTTTCAAACCACTATCTAGAACTACCACAAATCTTTCTACTAAGCTCGGCATTCACTTGGAATAAATGCAATATATTTTTCTATCGAATTTCTCTTTGCAAACCAAACGATTTTTGTACCTTAAAAGCATAGCACATGCATATTTATGAATAGTATTTATTTATCTTGTTTGTTGATTTCCCACTAGTTTCCATCAGACTAAGATATTAAGTCAAACTTTTTAATGGTTTTTTACCAGGAGGCATACTAGTTTTAAGGAAATTTTTCTAACTTAGTAAAGACGAATATAATCTATGCTCACGCAGAAACGGTATGCTGCATATTTTAACAGTGCATCTTAAATTCATTTTATTTCATCTGTGTAAAAGAAGCATTCAACTCAATTTGATAAACATACAAGCGAATAAACGCTAAATATTACTACCATGTATGAATATTTAGTTACAAACGTACTTCATTGTTTCAATTTTGTAATTTTCTAGACTGATTACCTGATTCTCTATGCAAATTTACATCAAGGAGAAATGAAGCCAGAGAGGAAGATTGCAAAGAGTACAAACCAATAACATACTTATTTTGTACTTTCTCATTGTAAAAATACAAATTAATTACTAACACATAGTTATTTTTTCACGAAAAAATATAATATTACTGTGGTGGTAATTCGTATTAACTACTTAAAAACAAATTACTTGACTAGTGATTAAGTTTTTCGTTTGCTAAAGTAATTCTTTAACTAAAATTATGTCAACATTCAATAAGCATTTGCTAATAATTAGAAATTAATATAAGTGCTTTGATACACAGTATAACTGCTCTAAAAGTTACATATTCCTGAGTTTTTCGATAAAAATAACTATTTTACTAACTAATTAACTATGTGCAATAACGAATTAATAAATATAAAATTGATAAAATAGCAGAATATCTTTATCTACTACAGCGTTTTATAATTATTACTGAAGTGTGTCCTATCAAAAACGGATCAACTTTGCACAGATAGATTCATTGATTGAAATACATGAAAAATGGCAGTAAAACTGTTTCTACGACCCATTGTTTTTGAACAAAATGTGTGCGAAAACTCATGATGTGATAATTGATTTAAGGAAAAGAAAAATTCCTTTATTCGAAACAGGAACGACGGTATATGTATAGTTTTAAACAGGAATATGTTTGAAATGTAACCCGGTGGTCTACTGTAAATATACGTTCCAATAGCGTAGGGTACGCAAAAGTACTTGTAGCATGGACTAGTCTATTAAGCAACTAATAAGTATATTTCTGAAGTAATTGGGTCTTGATAAACCAAATCCTTCAGACTGCCATAAAAGGAGTAAATATAAATGGATACAAGCTCAATTAAGTTTTTTTTTCTCCATAAAATGTTATACATTTGCTCTACCATTTTCTTTTTTCTTTCTTTTCTTTTTTTCGAAAACCATGAATAGAAGAGGTGCAGCTCTGTGAACATTTGTTATGCATATCAATCAACAAATCTGGCTACACACATTTTATACGGCATTGATAAATACATTTACTTATTTGTAGGATATATGACATTACACACTTGTTAATCAACTATATGTGATAAATTCGTCGCCATAAGAATAAAACTTAGTACAAATACAGTAGCACTTCTCAATAAGGGACACTAAAGGGGGTTGACATTTTCTCCCTTCCTCGGAGATATATGAATCGCACCATACATGTATAGTGTATTAACTTAGTTTAATAAAATAATAAACATAGGTCAACATTGAAACTTTTACACGCACACTTAAACTTTTTTTTTTTTGAAATTCTTTAAACATTTCATTCAAAAATTAAAATTGAAAAATAATTCCATGACGGCAAAGTTTTGTGACTTATTTTTGTTATTATACCCCGCCTCATTTATACGCCTTTTTCACTTAAACGACGATTTTTATTGGTCTCAGCACACTCCATGGCAAAATAATGAAAGTATCATTCGTTTATAAGTAGATCTAAAGATAAATATTTCACTTATGCGCCGAATTTTCCGTAAAATGTAAAAAAAAAAAAAAAATCCTTAAAAGTAAGCATTTTTCTTCACTTTCCTCTTCAATCTTTCGCCTTTATTGCTCACGGAAGGCGCTTTTTCCACATGAACTTGAGTTCGGAGAGGGACAATTACCTATTATGGATCGTTTTAAAGGGAACAGTTTGTAATTAGATATGCTACAATTTTTGTTTTCTCTATATCATTTTAGTTACGTTACAGTAATTGCCAAACCATAGTAATATGTCCCTTGTCTATAAAAACGTTCTTATTCATTTTCTCATTGGAACCTATGTTGTGTTTAAGTCCTTTAAATAGGCTTGTTCACTTATACGTCTCTCTCACTTATGCATCTTTTCCTGTCGGTCTCTTGGGCCGGCGCATAGGTGAGAATTCACTGTATTTGTTTATTTATTTTCGAAAAAAAATGACTTATGTATACAGTATAAATTACGATTAGTATGATCATTAGAAACTTTGCGTTGAAAGCTTTCCCGGAGCCTTAAAATATCTTTTAACAGACTGACACCAGAGAAAATGTCCCTTATTTAGAGGTGTGCCTTAAAAGAGAGGTAATTTTCTATTTCAAAAGTTTTTCTCTTATTTTTCTTGTTTTAATACTTAAATGCGTTTATCAAAGAACTAATCAATATTAAAGTGTTGCATTACTAGTATAAATAAAATAAATAAATAAATAACACTAACTTTACATTAATTAAACGTACAATACAATCACATTCAATAACATACATAACGAAAGACAATGAGACGCCATTTTACCCTTTAATGCCAGCGTTTAAAAGGGCAGATTTCAAAGAAGTATGAGTGCAGTTTCCTACGTAATAAATTACTAACTTGCAAAGATAAAAAGAAAGAGATTCAGTTAGAAGTATTTAAAAGTTTACATTCCGATTAAACTTTTCATTTTTTTTAAATTTTAATCAAATTTCGTTTATTTCCCCTTTCCCCGATTTTTACTTCTTTTTACAAAGTAAAATAAGTACTTTAAACGAATCCATGATGAGGGCTGACCGTACGATTTGTGTAATGATGTAGGCTAAAAATGAATCAGTCTGAAATGCAGCAAATTTCCCCTGAACAATAAGAGAATGACTAATTGAACCTGATTTTCCTTTTGAAGTACTGGAGGGACAAGAATATAATGTTTGGCAACAAAAATTTTGAAGAATATTTATTAATATGAATTGTTATCGCATAGCTTTTTTTTACTTTCAATTATTATCTTAAATAAGATTCAAAATCTTTCTATTGTTCCAAATCCTTTTCTTTCCTCATGAAATTCACAAAGACCAAGTAGTAATTAAAATGTTGCTCTGAATTTTGTGGAGTCCGCTTCCCCCCCCCCCCCCCATGCGTCCCCGTCTAAAAGCAAGCTGGTCTGAAAACTGCATATTTTCTAAATGATTTATAAAGGCACTTAAAAAGAAAGAGTTATAAGGGACAAAAAAGCTAGGAGTCACCCAGTGCAAAAAATTAAATAAAGAACAACAAGTAGGATGGCAAGATATGATACTGATAACTTTGACAGTAGTTGACATCTAGGTGATGTAGAAGAAATCTAAACGAATGCTCCTATCCGAGTCGAACTCTAAACTTGCTTTACTCAAAAACTATTTTTTGCAGCTTATAACCCTTTGCTTCTTGCTAAATTTAAGACATAAATGCTTCAGATAATAGTCATAAAATGAATGCAAAACTCTTTGAACTTATGGATGAACTTTTTTCACTTCATTTTCACTACACGTCATTTGATTTGCGAAAAATCTTGATGTCTGTTTTAGGGAAAACGCTGCAATCCAAACAGTTAGCGGAAACACATGAATGATCCCAAGCTGCAGCGGAAACACATGAATGATCAACAAGCACGGCGGGCCGAATTGATGCAATATCACAATAATTTAAAATTCGCAATTGATGCTTTCACCAAGAATTTCCATAATTTTGTCAGTCCGTAGTTATGATTTCCAAGAAAAATGTTCCGTTAATTGTTCATATTTGCTGGTTCTTGAAGCTTGGACTAATTTTTATCGCTTCCTTCAAGCGCATCCTCCATCTTATCAATAAGGGTCAAAATATGGTCTGCCACGCTCGGATCGCCATTGATGGACCTAGCCTTGTCTTCTATTCCTTCCCCTCTGGCCGCCATGGGGGGCATCATGGGTGGCATCATGGGCGGCATCATCATCATGGGTGGCATCATCATCATGGGAGGCATCATCGGGGGCATCATCATGGGCGGCATCATCATGTTCTTGTTGGCAAACAGCATGAAGGCGCAAATGAGGGGCACCAGCAGCGCAATGAGGGGCGTGAGGTCTTTCATGACGCCCCCGGCATCTGGCTTCTTCTCGGAAATGAGGAGGACTTCTGGTTTGGGCTTCCATCCGCCATCGTCGTAGCCCCTGGCCTGGATCTGCTGCGTGGCCGCCATCATTGGATGATGCGGGGGCGATTTCTTCAGTTGGGCAGAGTCCGGTCTCATTTGGTGCATCGTCGTGGCCAGGGCTAGGACCATGAGGAGACTGAACCAGGGCGTTTGGATGGCAGCCATTCTTTCTAGAAGAGATGAGAAAATGTCTCCAATGAGCAGTCTTCGCACGTCGCTATCACACATCGCAATATTCATGATTCTAGACTACACTCCTCAAGATATTTTTTGACTCTTCTTCTAATTATCATTTTTTTATTTAGCACGTGCTCCAAAGATTATTTTTCAGTTCAATAGCACAAGGTCTTCACACACTTTATTCTGTAAGCTGCCATTGGCTATTCAAACTTTCCTTAAATTATTTCATCTCTTCCAAAACACCAGTATTTGGCATAGGATATTGTTATATAAATTGTCTTTACTCTTACTTTTACCGGGCTGAATACTGCATTGGGAATGGTTGTTTATCTAATACTCCGACGAGGAGGGGTAAAACAAACACACATTTCTCCCAAGAAAACGAAATCCGACATTCCGAAAAGTACTTAGCAATTTTATAACAAAATCATTTTGTTCATTAAGCATTTTAACGTTCCATAAATTATTTAAAAAAAATACGAAAGTGAGATCTCAAAGCTGATGAATCCTATATCAGTTAGGGAATTCTGTTATTAAATAATTACAGTCATAGAAAAAAAATATTTAGAAATAACCAAAAACTTTTAAAAAAATTGCTTCTTTGCTTAATTTTATAAACAGCTTTTTTTTTACTTAATACAACAAAAAGAGCATTCAAACACTTTGAGTACTATTCTTACAATTCTCATGACCTTTTATTCAAAACTTTAAAATTTTAGCCGCAATCTTACCCACATTAGCTACTCGTCTTAACTATACGTCAGTCGAAAAATACAAATTGTTGGGCTTACCGCTTAAGAATGGATACAAAGCACAAAATTCACTTCCTTCACAGTTACAACCCATCGTGCACTCTGAGCAAAAGATTTTGATTTTCGTGATAGTTATATTCAGAGATGTTCCGTGACACGATCGAGGATTACTGACCCGACAAATTTAACTTACGGTCACAATGTTGCTGCTATTTTCATGTTTAATAATGCGTCGGTGCCGTTTCACGCAAAACGCAGTTTATACACTCAAATGTTTCTGAATTTCTCACAAAAATGGATCATAAATAAACCGCGGTGTCGAGATAACAAACCCAAGTCATGCAGCACGTTGAGTCAGTAACAAACTTAAAAATGGTGAAACTTTGATTTATGTTTATTCAGAGATACAAATTTTATTTCGAGCGTAAAAGAAAAATTTTTAACCCATTAATGCCTGACATTTTTTTTCCAAAGATATTTTGTTTTCTGGTTACAAACAGTGTTTAATGGACAGGAAAAATAATAAAAAAAATATTATGTAAAAAATAATTTTTTTATTAAGGAAAGAAAAATCATCCCTTAACAGTTACGATAACCCCAGAGGGTACATTAATTTTAAACTAAAAATTTTTTCTGCCTACGATATAATATTTAAAAAGACATTTTATAAGAAGAAATAAAATCAGCAGTTAACGTAAACTGGGAAGATGGGAATAACTTAAAAAACTTAGCTTTTATATCTTGAGATTGTGAACGATGTCATTTTTGATAAAGATCATGCTAAAACTGCTACAGAACACACTTTACAATGGTTATGTGCTGCAATCTGTTAATAACGAATTGAAACAATACCAAGGTACTAATTGAAACACTATTATTTGGTTGAAATGTTCATTTTGGGAAAATACACACCCTTTTTTGGACCGTCCCTAAAAAGGGACGCTAGGTATTAATGGGTTTAAAATGGTGAAACTTAGATTTATGTCATTCAGAGATACAAATTTTATTTCGAGCGTAAAAGAAACACATTTTTAAATTGATAAAACATACGTACATTGCAGAGTCAGAGAAAAACAATTCTTGGATGTGTCAAGAATTTTGAACTCTTATAGATTGTAAAGGGATGTCAATTTCATGCTACTTAACTCTATGTTCACAATCGTTTGTGTTGAATGTTACAAACTAAAACGCCACACTCATATGACTGTAAAATCGCTTTAAATTATGTTGTAAGTGTTCAATTTTAAATGACAGTTCTATGTGGTGGTAAGGCTAAGAAGTCAATATAAGCAATGGGCTGTATAAAAGTAATAAAAGGTGTAAACTTTAAAATCGGTAAAACATTTTTATTAAAATGTTAAGACATGGATATCCACTAGTATCGGTGCAGTAAAACATTCACCGGCTCTTCAGGTGAGAAACTGCCCCGCACATCAAGGGGCACAAGCTTTTATCTTATTTGAAGGCTCCACACGCACTTGAATAAATTGTGACGCAACGTGTGACTTAAGATCTTGATTATAATTTATTTTTTAATTCATTTTTATGTATTTATTTACTTATATACTTTTGCCCTCATTTAATACGTGCATAAAGAGCTCAAAAATAAATTAAACAACGTTTGTATTTTTTTTTATTTAACGGTTTTTAATTCACCGGCTGGGACATACGTATTGTAGTAGTAATTAATTTTGGAACACTAGCAATAAACTGCTACAGTAGCAGTAACAAGCACACATAGCGTTTAGGAAAACTTTGTTTACTAATTTCTAACGCCATTCAGGTAACTAAAGATGAAACATGCATAGCTTGCTTTTGCTACTTTAACGCATATTACCCATTGGTATTCAAAGAGTTAAGATATAACTTTTGAGTTAGACACTAATGTGTGAATCTTTGTACTATCTTCAATAATTCTACAGAAAGGAAACAGTTATTACACCGCCGCTTTAATTTATCCCTAATACATACTCGGTATTTAAAATCAGAAGCTTAAATATATCATTATTAATTTTGGTTGTGTGTTGCATTTTTTTACCAACGACTAGCAACTCACAGATTCATTGAAGGAATTTTTTCCTCATACCTTTTTATAATTTGTTCTCGACTCCGACATACCTGATTGCACACATTAATTAAACTCCTAATATGTATTGCCTCTTTGTGATATCTCGTCCAAAGAAACACGGGAAACTTGAATATTCGCAATCTACCACTTTCATTTATTGATGCAACATAGCTTGATCTGTCTCAATTAATCTGTTACCATGATTTAATCGCATATGTGTGTAATCAATTTATAATCATGTTTAGCTTATGCCACTGAAAAAGTTTTAAGCTACAGTTTAAACGTACTGTCTAACATTTTTTCGCAAGATCTCCGTCGAATCTGCCCACGCGCCAAGTCTCTTCTGACTTTCTCGAAATAGGGGGAAATGCAACGAGGAAGTAGCAAGCGAACAAAAACTGAAGGCATAGGGAAGTGCGCATCCTTAACCCATCTCCCCTTTTTCAAATGGAAGTGTTCGTGGCTGCCAGGCGCACAATACGCAAACAGACAGTATGTGAGTTGTTGACTTCTTAAGCTACGGCATACACTAGCACAATTTTTTACAGCAAAAATCACTTATCCGCGGTTACCGTGCTATCCCATTCCGCACATAATTGAGAGTTTGTTAGTTTTTTAGAATTTTTTGACGTTGTTATTCGTTTTCCAACAGTCATTCACTACGCAATCACTAATTACAGTTTCCTTTACTGACGCTTAGAGTTTTTTGTTTCGTTTCATAACTAGATTGCACAACATTTAATCAAAAATTACTTAAACAATTTTTTTATTTGTAGTCGGTAAAATTTTTTGTGCTAATTTATTCCTTTATTTTTAAAAAAGAAAGAGGGGGAAACAATAAACTGTTTCTCTTGATAGCAATTTTATGGTTATCCCTATGCTTAAACTGACATTATTTCTTTTTTCAAAACTTTCAAAAAGCTTTCTAATGCAGCCAGGGAAAGAAAAACTCGTGGTATTTTAAAAACTGTACGTTAGTATTAGAAAAGTTAGATATATTTGCAACTTCAGTTTTACTTTGAAGGACCAGTAAAAATAAGAAGATCTTCTATGCCTAAATTGCTGCCTGGTAAGGAGATTGACTTTTTGCTTTCGTCAAGGGATGCATGCCTCTGCTTTTTCAATCAGTATATTTTACTTTCACTTTACATTTGATATTCCTATTTTCTATTTTCTGCGTTTTTTCTAATCATGTTTCAATTTATTCTTACTTTAAAATTTTAAACTTTCTGTCACAAATTAATTTTAGGAATGTTTCACTAATTCCCCGGTAAAACTTTTATGCTTTAGAAAAAACAAACAAGAAAACAGGTTTAGAAAAGAAAGAACTAATTAGAAAAATTGAGAACTTTCACTCCGAAGTAGGACATTAAACACAGCTAACCAAACATGAATAAAGTAATGTGACTTGTACGCTCAATAAATTATTTTACATTCATTTTACTTTTTCTTACAAACTTGTCAAAGGTTTTTTTTTTTTTTCTATTTTACAAATTTTTTCCGCATTATTCAAAATGTATGCTTTTAAAGATACAGTAAAATCAACACTCGGGAAGAAACAATATTATACTTATAGAATTATTCACCTAAATACATAAGCTGTATGCAAATAAAGCTTTTTGTTGAAAATTAGGATTTAAAACGAAACCAAAAACGAAGAGTTGAAGTATTATATCCATGAAAATATATGAATACATACAAACAACTATTCAATATACAATCATATATAAAGTGTTATAAACTAAAATAAATTCTGCAAGTGTAAAACAAATAATACGAAATTTAAAAAAAACAAGCAATTTTTTCAGAAAAGTCAAAGCTGCTATTAGCTTTTATTGCTTAAAAATTCTGATTACGTTTTATCAGTTAAAAACTTTCCATTTTTATTTAAGTACATTTATGCAGAAAATACAAAAGAGCAATTAATTCTCATCTGTAGTATTCTTTTCAAAGAGCTTGTGAAAAGATGGTTAAAAACGAACACTGAGAAATATCGTCTCTTAAGTTATTGTATTAAAGGTTTTTCCCACATCGAAACTGATTCTTGGGACGTGCCTTTTTCAAATTCAACAACCAAAAGTTGAATTTTTTATCAGTTAAAGTTTAGGCTATGTAACTTCAAATGTTGCTCAAATTTCATTTTAAAAAGAAAAAATTATTTTAGATTTTCCTCGTTTTGCCCTATTTGAAAATTATAGTAGTTTGCTTTACGACAAATTTTACTCATAAAGATGTACATGAATGATATATTTGATTTTTCTCTAGATATCAGGCACGTAACACTTATTAGTATACAGGAGGAAAAGGGGTGGTTGGAAAAGGGGTAAAATAATCTTCCACGTAATTTGCTACTTTGAGATATTTTTAATACAAAATCATTCGACTTAACAGTTAGTTTAATATATAATTTTTAAAATACCCCTTCTACTACACATATAATATACTGCCTTTGAAAAATGGAAGATGACATCTATAATTTTTCTTTTTTTCCAATCTTTACCCAACATTTTCCTACTGTTTATGGGGAATTTAAAACGCACTTATTCAAAACTCTCAAAAACTAATTTCTACTGATACTACTTTTTATCTTTCCACAGCAGTCTAGCTCTCAGTCTGTTAACCTAAATTTTTTGAGAACTTGCTTAAAACTCTTACTTGGAATGGTTTACATACATTTTAGGCTTAAACTAGTTCGCCGTTGTCATATGTATTAAGTTATTTAACGTGCTGTTTATGAGATTTTTTGCAGATATGTGAGCAAAATACGACCTTACTTGACTTTACTTTTGCAAAGTAACATTACAGAAGGCATTTGTGATCAATTTTAAGCAAATCATTTAAAAATAGTTTAATTTTATGAAAAATAAGTTCGTAAAAAACAATACTTTCTGTGACTACCGATGCTGAATCGTTGCTTGACTAATTTGTCTGAAAATAGCTGTCAATAAATAAACTTTGATGTCCAAACAGTGGCTCTAACTGGTTTTCTCAAGAAGAAGGACTGTTTAACTTGTGAAAAACAGCTTTAGTAAAATGATATACCCATTACAGGTTTTTGTATGCAGTAACTAACAAGCGTCCCGTTTTTAGGCTACTGGGCGTAAATTGGTTAACTCCAGAGAGCTCGATTTGATAAAGTAAAATTTAGGACACGGAATACTCATTTTGTTTTTTCCCTTTCAAAGAAAGAAATTATAACGACGAAATTATAGTAAGCAAGATTCAATTATTGTGTTACATTATACAAAAGATCGTCAAGTGCTTCATTTTCTGCTAATTAAACCACTTTTTGCGTTCATTCACACTAAATGACACCAAGTATATTATTGAAATGTTTAAATATTTCTTAAAAGCAAGTAACGAATGAAATAGTTTTCGAGGGAAATAAAATTTATTAGCAAAAGTAAAACTCAAAGCGCTTTTGATTCACGTAATAATTGAATCGTTTATTTCGAAAAGGTAACATCTCTATTTTGATCTCCTCTGTCTCTTTAGAAAATTAAACAGCGCACGGTTATATTTTTGAATGTCATAATCAATGAAAAAATGCCTTTAGTTAAGTACACAATTACTGCAATAATTTACCAAATAACCATTGATTATGACATTCAAAAATATAACCGTACGCTGTTTAATTTTCTAAAGAGACAGAGGAGATCAAAATAGATATGTTACCTTTTCGAAATAAACGATTCAATTGAAAACAAGATTTTTTTTTTTCTTGTATTAACCGTTCAGTCTAAGCTTTCAAATAAGAGAAACATAACTTTTTTTTATTTGTAATAGCTCTTCAAAAATCAATCAAAATTTAATTTTTATAAGATAATTTACTAATTGCAGTAAATTTAACAAACTAGAAAATTTTACCTCCTGTAATTTGGAAATAACATTTTTCGTCCCGGATTGCTCAATCTTTCAATTCATTTATTTTATATTTTTTCAAATTTTTGTTTTATAAGAATTTCTCAGTACTTTTATAACACAAAACTGCTAAATGCTGTATCCATATCCTCTGCAAATCGATTGTAAAATTCCAAAGTTGTGGACGCCAAAAAAATTGCTTGTTTTTTTCAATCACTGTACTACAATTTAGAAATTCTCGAAGATGAATCTTACCTGTTTTTCACCAAAAACCTCAACAGTTCAAGATCAAGGTTAGAGAGCGAGTTACGGAGTGAACTCAAGAACCCCTTGTCCGGTCTTTTATAAGTGAGTCTGCCACAAAAGTCAATGCTCAGGTCAAATTGTCTTCTTCCTGGGGCATTAATCAAATCGAAAATTTGAGCGCGAACAAAAGGGGTGAACACAATGCTCGCACGCCGCCATTGCGGTGTCACGCTGCCTAGACAAAGAAGAACGCGACTTCCTCCGATCACGCCATCTTTGTCCCGGGTAAAAGAATAAGGAATTTTTCGGAGTCGGTGAAAGGAACGTTTGAAAGGCCTTGTGCCGCGCCGGTGCCCAGTATCGTGGGAGTGATCCCTCCCAGGAGCGCTGACTTTTGCATAGTTGTTATCATGCTAATGGCCGAAATCAGCAATTCAGTCAGAACTTGACAGCTTTCTCACCCTTTCGAGTTGGCCGTGCATTTTTGTGGTGCTCATTTACCGTGAAAGCTTGCTGGAGAACACTTGAAGACTGAAACATTTCGAGTTTAATTGACAGAGCTCTTCCTCAATGATTGATTTCAGCTGCTTGTAGTTGTTCCGGACTTGAAACACATAGTACAAGGCTATTTCGATCCATGGACTGCAGTTTCGTGCTTATTACCCTAGCAGCATAATCTCATCGGCCAATGATCGGCCATTCATCGAAACCCGATGAAATTCTCATCGGTCGATGATCGGATTCGATGAGTTCTCATCGGGAATTGCTCCAATATGTCCCATCGGCCAAGCAGAATCCGAGCAGCAAAATCCAGTGAGTTTTGCTATATACAGTTATATCTGGAGCAATTTACGAGCAGTGCAGTCCCGTGCCGATGAATTTAGGATCAATTTTGGATGCTGGGCTTATTTTCATCGGGAAAGTTGATCGGAAGGATATCGCTTTTCGATGAAAAGTAGCTCATCGAAAACCGTGCTCGGATACTAATCGGAACGATGTCGTCGTGCGTTACGGGATCAGTTTACGAGGAGTTCGATGATCGGCCGAGAGAAATCCGATGAGTTGATGCTACTTGGGTATGCACTCATCAGCATGGAAAACGAAACCAGCCGAGTTGGAGGCAAAAAATATGTATTGCATGTTCCTGCCTTAGCCCTTGCTTAGGGGCGGTTACTCACTGCTTTATAAATAGTACAAGGTCCGACTTATGTTTACCTACCCTCAACAAATTTCCTAATATGTTATACATATAAAACTGCAGGTAAAAATCTTGCTAACTGATGCTAGAAAACAATGGTAGAGAGAAAATGGAATAATGCTGTGAAATAAACACTTTAATTCTGAAAGAGCAAAAGAACGTAAAAGGTTTCAAGAGTTTAAATATTAGATATGAAATTTTCAAAACATTCTGTATGGGAACAAAAAAATTACTTCTGATTACTAAAATAAAATAATTTTTTTTAAAGAATACTTCCATAAATAAACGAATTTACTTGCTAGTATAATCGCATTACTTTTGTTATAATAGTGTCTCCCCCCCCCTCCCCCATCTATCTATCTGTCACAATCGGATCAGATTCCAAATTCATTCAAACATATTTTTTAGTAATTATCTTTAAAAAATTACTTAATTTATTTGAATAAAAATACATTCTGCTATGAAAATCAAACCAAATTCATTCTTTGAAAATGATAAAAGTCATACTTCAGAAATTTCGAAACATTAATGTTTTAAACAGCAAACACTTAAGTTTAAACACATATTTTCAGTAAATACGCATAAAATCATAGAAGATACAAAAAGTTTTACAACAAAATGCATTACAAAAATACTCTCAGTATATAAAACAAAACTGAACGTGTAAAAATATATATAAAGGTAAATATGTTTTTTTATTAAATGAAGTAAAAAGGCTCTACATTTTAAGAAGATTATGTATCAGGGTTGGAAAAGTTTTAGACACTGCGGTAAAAACCAGGACCGTCATTTCGAATTTTTCCATGGGGGCAAAGGTAAACAATGTAAATTTGCCAAAAAATGGCAAAAACTACGCCTACTTACATGCAAATACATTGATTTTTCCAAAGTCAGGGGGTGGAATTGACCCTCCCCCTCCCGCCACCTCTGGAACCCGAAATGACGGGGCTGATAAAAACCCTGGTTTTTACCATCCTGTCAAAAATCCTAGTATCCAAAACTAAATTTTAGCGAAATTGTACTTTGTGAGCAAATAGCAAAAAGAGAATAAAATATACTGAAGAAATATTCTATTAAATAAAAAATTAAAATTAACTTATTTATTGAATGTGAACATTCAATGTATTAAAATACATTGAATTAAATACATGTTGAATTAAATACATATTTCATATGTATTAAAAATATAAAAAAACTTATGCCCCAGATTCTATTCTAGTAACATAGAAATTACAATTCTTCACTAAACATTTCAATTAGTACTCATGAGTTTAAGTAATTTTGTTTTTAATAGTAGCCGAACTTTCTATAAAGATATGGAAATGAGGGTGCTCAAAATATAGTGCAATAATTCACTTAAACGAACTAAGTGACAATTTGTCGACTGAAAAAAAAAAAAACTCCATCGCAGTTTTTCTTCTCCTGATTGTAGTGATGAAATTACTAAAAAGACATTTCATGCTCTGACACCAAATAACCATAATTTAAAAGAAAATCACTAGCTCTGAAATATAGTGCTTATCAACAATTTATTATTTTTCGATCGAGAATTCAAAGATTTTTTCCTATGATTATTCAAGCTTAATCGAAAGCATTACCATACAAAAAACATTTAAAAAAAAGTTATAAGCTATTTTCCTTCTAAATATTAAACATCTAAAAGCTTTCTTTTTTAGTTATAAATATGCATAACTGCGATTTGCTTTGGTAGTTATGCATTTTTTTTTTTTTTTACACTACTAACTCTTACTTAAGAAAATTTCAAGCAGCAGTGTTATTGAAGAATTTACTTTTTGTTTGAAGTAGAAAAATATGAAATATTTATTAATTAGAACTAATTAATATTTATATCTGCAAATGTATGGTGTATATTTAAAAATTACATCTATTGCAGTAAATACATGTTGGTTGTATTAAATTCCCTTATCCTCAGCATGCTTCTGAACTGTTTAAGATACTTTCGGACAATTTTGACAGTTTTGAACGGCAGAAAAACAAATGTCCTGTATGTCCAAAACACCAAAACTGTTATACATTGAAATTGAAATCGTCGATTTTATGAAAAAAAATGTTTCAACACCCAAATATATCTTCTTGTTTATTTTTTATTGCTTTTTTATTTACCATTTGATCCAAGCGACTCCTCAAAAAATGCGTAAAATTTTGATTAGTTTAAGTTAAAAAAAAAGCTTTTGTAGCTCATATTAAAATTGAAGTGTTTCAAACTATTTTGATAACTTCAAATAAATTTAACATTGAAAGATCTTGTGCGCCAAGCAACTTGTGCGCAAACAGGGACGTCATTTCAAGTTTTTCCGGGGGGGGGGCAAAGGTTAAAAACACAATACAATTTCACCAGAAAACAACAAAAACCACGCCCACTTATATGTAAATACATTGATTCCTCAAAGTCGGGGGGGGGGGAAATGACCCCCTCTGCCTCCCCCCTAAATGACGGGCCTGTGCGTAAATCATTCAATGTATGAAATCTGTAAAACTTCTTTCTCTGCCAGCGCTTTATCAATGCAGAGAAACTAACTTGTCCTCGATACACTAGTGCGTTAATTTTTGTATGTACAATGGTAAAACATATATTTCGCCTTTCTTTCTTCTTGATTTTATGAAATATTATGTGCACATATTGGGTAGTTGTTTATAAGGATGCATCTCGCTCTTTTTGGCAAAAGAATGTAAGACATTGAAAAATTTGACATCCACCCCTACCATTCTGCATCACTGCAAGATATTAGCGAATTGTAGGTTATTAACTACTAAAAATATATTTGAGATTCAGCGTTTTAAAGCTAACTAAGAATAAGTTAGTTTACCAATAAAATAATTTACTACTTCTTTATCAGTAGCTCGGCAACCTTTATTTATATTGCTAGCCGTCAAAACGGCTAGATCACCCATAAAATTAGCAGCACTAGACTATAAAAACAACAATACAATACTAGTAGCAGATGTTCCATTTAAAACCGTAAAATGCACAGTAATAAACTAAAATTAGCAGTTTTACAGTTTATCACTGCAAAATTAGCAATTTTAAAGTTTTTTATTGTAAAATTAGCAGTTTTACATTTTATTACCAGAAAATTATCTGCTTTATATTGTAAAAACAGCATTCGATTTCTTGTAGTGTACGGCAGACTTGTTTACACTGCCATCAGCAGTGCACTTCGGGTTTTCAACTCTGCATGCCTCTAAAACTTTTCCATTCCCAGCACTGCATTTCGGGGGTCCGCCAAATTTACCACTTCTGACGATGCTTTAACCCATTTATGCCCAGTAGCCTAAAAACGGGACGCTTGTTAGTTACTGCATACTAAAACCTGTAATGGGTGTTTCCTTTTTCTAAAGCTGTTTTTCACACGTTAATGAGTCCTTCTTCTTGAAAAAACCAGTTAGAGCCACTAGTTGGCCATCAGAGTTTATTTATTGACAGCTATTTTCAGACAAATCAGTCAAGCTACGATCCAGCATGGGTAGCCACAGAAAGTAAGTTTTTTTTTGCGAACTTATTTTTCATAAAATTAAACTATTTTAAAATGATTTGCTTGAAACTGATCACAGATGCCTTCTGTAACCTTAGTTTGCAAAAGTAAGTCAAGTAAGGTCGTATTTCGCTCACATAGCTGCAAAATATCCCATAAACAGGACGTTAAATAACTTAATAAATATGGAACTTTTTTAAGCATAAAATGTGTATAAACCAATCCAAGTAAAAGTTTTAAGCAGATAAAAATGGAAAAAAATTGTTAAAAAATAATTGGGCATAAATGGGTTAATTAATGAGTGGTGCACCCCTAGACGCATTCCATTTCTTAGCACTACTCGCATTTTCTAAGATCAATCCCCCCCCCCCTTGTCAAAGTTGGCTTTCCCTCGAGACATTCTCGTCTACGAGGTTTTTTTTTTTTTTTTTTAAATACTTACGAGTAGCGAAATTATTGGTCCCTAGCCAAACGGAGTCCGGAACTTCTGAAGAAGGACCAAGGAAGAAAAGAGTCGTTTTTACTTGATGACACTAATCAAAATCGTACAGTTATGTAAATTAGCCAGCGTGAAGTTGGAAAATGTCTGAATCTATCGGTACTTGGTTCGATGGTTTATTCACTGGCGTTTGGGAATAAGAGACATAGATAGAAGTAAGAATGACATAGATAAATATATCGATAGATATGCTCAGCATTTAATAATGTATAAGAAAAGATCATTTACACATCTTTGTTAACCGAGTAATTTTAGAGCCTAATCAAAGGTCAACTTGTAATATTGCATACCTACCATTGCTAATAGAATATTTTGCTAAAAAATTAAGTAATTCTAAAAGCTTCATCAAGATTTACCTGCACCAGCGCATCCTTATTAACAAAAGAATTTTTGAGAAGAATTTTCTGAATTCAAAGAAGAATTTGCTGTTAGAATGATTTTCTTTACTTATACTCTTCTCTACCTTGAACTATTTCTACTGATCGAATAATGTAGCACCAAAATAAATTTACTGAATAATTCTACAATATTTACCTTAAAGTTATCTCTCCCAATTAAAATGAATTTGGCAAATTCATAAATTACTTGTGCTATTCTTGTATTTTACTTTTAGAATTTTTACATAACGAAAATTTAAAGCAGTACTATCAGAAAGAAAGTATTTTAGAAATTTTATAAGAAAATTTACAGAAAAAATGAGTTTATTTCTTACTTGTAGGGCAAAAGCAAGGAATAAAATTTCTTACTTGTAGGGCAAAAGCAAGGAATAAAATTTCTTACTTGTAGGGCAAAAGCAAGGAATAAAATTTCTTACTTGTAGGGCAAAAGCAAGGAATAAAATTTCTTACTTATAGGGCAAAAGCAAGGAATAAAATTTCTTACTTGTGGGGCAAAAGCAAGGAATAAAATTTCTTACTTGTAGGGCAAAAGCAAGGAATAAAATTTCTTACTTATAGGGCAAAAGCAAGGAATACAATTTCATGTCTACCTCCAGGAAATGCAAAGTCGAGATTTAGATTCAATTTTTTCACCCCACCTGAGATTTTAGTGCTTATTAAAGAATAAAAAATGGCGACTTTTGTACCGACTACAAAGAACATCGTAAACTTTTGACACTGCCGACAGAACCTTTCCTTGGAAATTTACGGTGTTTTTTCGGCGACAATAAAAAGCCACAGATCAAAGCGCGTGAACTGGCAGTAATTTTCGCCTCTATGCCTTACAACTAGAGAAGAGTAACAGTGCTTGTCTAAAATATATATTTTGCTTAAAAGGACGTGTTTTGAAACGAGCTAGTAGTGCAGTTTATGTGAATCTGCGCCTCTCGAGTACTACCGACACGGTTAAAAACACGTAATGGAGATCGTCCTATTGACCGATGCTTATTCCGCACTGTATACCCTCGACATTGATAAGAATAATTTATCTACACTTTAAAAAATAAGTTTTTGTTTAAACAGTATAATACTGAAGGCAGAGGTTTCAGTTTAAAACTGTAAACGCGCAATAATGAACTGTAAAATTAGCTATTTTAGTTTATTACTGTAAAACTAGAAATGTTACAATTTATTACCATAAAATTAGCTGTATTATACTGTAAAAACAACAATGTAATACTGGCAGCAGAGGATCCAGTTTAAAACTGTAAAATGCTCAGTAATAAACTGTATAACTATCAATTTTACAGTTTATTACTGTGAAAAAGCAATTTCACAGTTCACTACTGAGAAATTAGTAAAAAATTTCCATTTTATTGCTGTAAAATTACTATAAAATTAAGTGTTATACTGCAAAAACAACATTCATTCCTTACAGTGTATACAGTTCAAACACTCTTTATAACGACTTTTACTGTACAAGCAAAATCGGTCGCTCTAGCAAGTGGTCACTTTTATGAAAAAACATAAGGTATTACGAGTAGTCATATCGTAAAATACTGGAGTTAATAATTTTACATGATAGGTTTAGTTTTATAAGAGAATCAACAAACTAACAAAATAATAGACAATTGCAGTTTTGTTACTATTTTTATTATTTGTGTAGGAATAACAAACGGGATGCAGCTGTCGCTCTAATAGAAAGGTCACAGTAATGGAAGGTCGCTCTAAAGAGCGTCGACTATATTCATGTACAGAGCGAGCCCACAAATGAGTGTTGACACAAGAAATGGATATGGTAGTGGAAGAATTGTTATGAAAGGTTTGTAATAATAAGCGGAAACCGCCTACATTAGTCCCCTTTACGCCTTAAGAACAGGAGTCTTGAAATGTGCAGTAAAATAATTTTACAGAAATAAATCATTATAAGCGTACATTCAGAATCGACTAACATGGGCAAATTTTATCGATAAACGTAAAAAATTTTTTTAAAGAAATTTACTTATTAAACACGGCAGTGTTCAAATTAATAGTATGTTAGCAACGAGAAAAGCTTTTCATCCTAAAGCTCACACTTCTTCGCATTGAAAAAGGGGCTAATTGTAACTCCGAAACACGTGTCTGCAGTAATCTACATGATTTATGCCTAAAAACGCTGGATTGTCCTGATTTACGATCATACATAGTTGTTTTTTATTTATGTATTTTCGTAATTCATTTTCACTCACCGGAACTTGATTTGATTTCATCCTTTTGACATTCTGTTTTCGAAAAGTTATTCTTTTAAATACCCATTATATTTAATTTCTACTCATTCTTATATGACTTTGAATTTTTTGTCTTTTTTTTCAGACTATTATTTCATTTTATTTTTTCTAAATGTCCAGGCCGGTCATTTCGGGGTTCACGGGGGGGGGGGTCACTTACCCCTCTCCCCCTCTGACTTTGGGAAATCAATGTATTTGCATTTAAGTAGGCGTTGTTTTTGTCATTTTTCGGCAAATTTACATTGTGTATACACCCTTTGCCCCCCCCCCCCAGAAAAAATTCGAAATGACGGTCCTGTAAATATCCCAGAGTAGAAAAGAAAATATATCCTAGTCCATTCTAAACTCTAGTAATATAAAGTTTACAAATAAAGTTTACAAATACCTTTGTGCTAAAGATGTACAGAAAATAAACAACGTTACAATGCACAAATGAGCAGGGATACTGCAGACACGTGTTTCGGCGTTACAAGGAACGCCTTTATCAATGCAAAAAAGTTGTGAGCTTATGGATGCACAGACAGAACTCAAGCAGAACTCAACTATCTTAAAGCTGTGGCTCTTGATAGAAACTATCCTCATACTTTGATTGATTCCATTTTTAAAAAACTTTCTAACAAATCCGAAACAACTGTTGTTAAGAGAACTTTCATTAGAAAGAATTTGGTTGTTTTGCCATTCTTTCCCTCTGTGAGTTATCAGGTTGCTAAGATTCTCAAACGTTTCAATTTCCAGGTGGTATTCTCCCCTACTAATAAACTATGTTTCTCTTCCCTTAAAGATCCCATTCATCCTCTTAACAGTTGTGGTATTTATAAAATTAATTGCAATTGCAATCTCTCTTATATCGGACAAACGCGACGTGCTTTGAAATTCCGCTTAAAGGAACATCAGAATTATGTGAAAAAGCAACAATTGAATAAGTCTAGTATTGCGCAACATTGTTGGGAAAAGAATCACTCTTTCGATTTTAATTCTTTTCAAATTGTCCAAAAATGCCCCAACCCATCAGATCTTGATTTTTGGGAATCCTTCCATATTTTGAAAAACAGTTCTGACTTAGTTAACGATCTCAATGCTATTCCTTATTTTTCTGCTGTTTGGCGTCCTTTTGTATAATTTTGCCTTTTCCCTTTCTAATTTATTCCTCTGATTTTGCTGGCATTTTCCATTTTCTACTTGTCTTTATTTTTCTTTTTGTTTTTTTTCATTTAGCGATTCGCTTTCTTTCATTCTGCTCTTTTTTGTTCTTGCGGTTAACAGTTTAACCTGGTGTTTTTTATTATGTTAGCCTTTTGGCTTATCGTGTCGCCTATCGAATTCTTTCTTTCCATTTCGTACCTGGTAGAAAGCTTCGGTTCATTCTTTATTTTTCCCATTGGATCTTTTTTGGCTTCGAATTTTTTATTGGTGTTCATGTAATCCGCTATGTTTGCTTTTTATGCTGTTCGCTTCTGTTTCCGTTGCTTTTGTCGGATGTCTGTGCATCCATAAGCTCACAACTTTTTTGCATTGATAAAGGCGTTCCTTGTAACGCCGAAACACGTGTCTGCAGTATCCCTGCTCATTTGTGCATTGTAACGTTGTTTATTTTCTGTAGGGGAGAGCGGGGCTAAAAGTTCCGCGGGTAAGTTGTTCCCTTTGAAATAGCTCAGCTAAGAAAAAAAATAAATGTATTTTGTCAATACGTCGTGAAATAGAATGTTATAGCGCACAAATGGCAGCTATTTTAGCCAGCTCAGTGGCGTTCGGTATATTAAAAGCCGAGCACGTGCATTACTGATCTACGAAAGTAGATATTTTTGTTTTTGGTGTTTTTGGTCTTTTGACCAAAATTTAATAGTTAGTGTTAAATTTTTTGGTATTTTTCTATGAATATAGATTGTGCACCCTAATACCATACGCTGAAACCATTTATGTTTCGTTACCTGACCTATAATTTGATGTTTTAAAGACATGTGCTTTTGGGGCTAGTTGTTCCCTTTTTTGGGGGCAAGTTGTTCCGCGAAACAACTTGCCCCATAAAAATTAGCAAGTATCCCGAAGGAATCTCTTGCCCTATTCATATGTACGAGTGATGCAGTAAATAAGTACACATATAAATAAATATTATATGTTACTGTGAAAGACCGAAAGTGAGATGGTACACTTTCACAAAAAATAAATCCTGAAATATTCAGTCTATCCGATAGATATATATTAGATATAAAATTTTCGAAGAGCAAACTATGTAAGACATCGAAATATATTTCATACTTTAATGTAAAAATCATATTTTTGGAGCATCTTATTTCAAATTTTAGCTTAATCCCTCTTATAACTGAGGACTGAACCAATTATTTTAGCTTATTAGCTGTTGAAGCTGTTAATTATTAAATGTAATTTTTGCATGTTGCACTGTCCTTACTGTATTTTACCATATGAATGTTTTCCAGTTTACTATTTACTAGATGCGTTGCCCGATTTTGCACGGTCTACCTTGAGAATAAAACTTTTGTCAAGCGACGCGCGTCTAAAAGTCCCGATTAGATTATTTAAAGTTGATATTTTGCCGCCATCCAGCACAAAAAATCTGTTATGGACCCCACACTACTTCCTTTTTCTTACTAGATGCCTTCAGTGTTAAAATAGCGCAACAAATAAAACATTTACATCCCTAGGTTGCCATGAAACAATGCAAAAAAAAAAAATTTACAATGATTAATTTTTTATATATGGCCGATTTTAACATCATTCAACGGATATTTTCTCAAAATATCGCCAACAGCGCCAAATTGTTCCGGAATTCAAGAAATCATTTTTCCTCGCCAACATGGCGATATGTCGCCAAGTTGGCGTCAAACACTTGGCAACCAAAAGCTTGGCGATATATCGCCTAGTGATCGCGCCAATTCATATCACTTGTGTCCACAAATTATTACTGATTTACCCCCCCCCCCCAAAAAAAAAGTGGTAACCCCACTGAGAACATTAAAATGCAACCACAAGGGGAGGTGCACAACTGGACCTCCCTCAGAGCCTAAATATCAAAGTAGAAATTTCTACGTCATATAGTTTTTAATTTATGTGACACACATACGCACATACATACATGCGTACATGCAGACGTCACGAGAAAAATTCGTCGTAATTAACTCGAGGGTGGTCGATATATATAATATCTATAATAACTTCCTTCGCTACGTAATAGGAAGTAAAAAAGTCGTAGTAAGTACGAGAAAACAGCTGATTATTTAAACGATATTTTTGTAGCCCTTAAATAAAGTTAATACTAATATAAACCATTGTTTTTTTTCCACAAATTATGTTTTTAATGAGTTATTCTTATCGCAGAGTGGTTAAATTCGAAATCAGCATCGTTATTCATCGTCTTGTTAATTTCGGAACAATTTGCCCCACCCACGGAACAACTTGCCCCAAGTCGGGGTTTGTTGTTCCTCTTCGGCTTTACTTGTTATGAAATTAATTATTCAAAAATCTTACGAAATACAACTCAAAAAACAGTCTGTATATCAAAGGGACATATAATACTAGGTTTTAAGCTCGGAATATTTATTCTAGAACCAAGTTTTCAAAAAGAATTTTGAGCTTGATTAAAAAACGGAACTTTTAGCCCCGCTCTCCCCTACATCTAGTAATATAGTTCTGAAACCAAAAGACGCAACTGATACGAACATTATGATATGATAATGAAAGGAAACAGTGGAGGGACGGAAGAATAAATTTTAAAAAGTAGGTGGACTCTGACTCCTGCGTCCCTCCTCAACTACCCCAATCTAAATACTTATTAAAAATTGAAGTACAATTAGTTGTTTGAACAAGAGGTCAAACTTAGGAGAAAGATCTTTGACCTCGACTTTCACGTTTAGTTAACTCATAAAAGTCTTCCATCAATGTGTTCCTTACTTTCAAGAAGTAGAGAAAGATTAAAAGGATGACTTAACGACTGACGATCACGCACTTACTCAAGCAATTACGTAAACACGCATTCGTTACAGCTTTTTGAAATACACTTTCTGCTTTGAACGAAAGATTTTAATAAGGTTTTATTAGTTTCAAATACGGGTTTGTTTTTTTGTATGTATGTAACTCTGAATTTAAAAAAATCACGTTCTTCACAAATATAAAAGAATATATTTAATTTACACAAAAGGCTAAACTATATTACAAGTGTTGAATGAGTGCTTCAGTTGTTTTTATGCGTATGTAAATCTGAATAAAAGATAAAATTCACGTTCTTTGCAAATATAAAAGTAATAAGATATTTAATACTATTGTTGAAACTAAAGGCTGAACTATATTACATGTTGATATATTCTGTGTGCATGTAAACTTAACGGATATTCAATAGTTTTGGAAATCAGAGGGAAATCAGTTAGAGTATCGTGAAATATAGTTTAAGGCAGGGATTCAAGTGAAACAGCAACTGCGATCGCTTCGAATGCAATCGCTACTGGAAATGAATTACATTATCATCAACTTAACTTAGCATGACGTCACTACGGGTGGAGCCAATAAGAGCTCACAAGCACTCAGCTATCTCCTCTTATTCGCCAAGTAGGCTGTGACCTTTTATCTAGCTCGTTTTTCATAGGCAAACGTCACGCTGACGTCACGATGTTTTTATCAAGAAACGTTCTAATGTAATTCATTTCCAGCAGCGATTGTAATTTGCGATGGCCTGTTTCACTTGAATCCCTGCCTTAACCTTTAGTATAAATGAGGTTTTGTTTTTTATACTTAATGTACTTAATACTATTTAGTATTGAGTATATTATACTTCATACTATCCAACAACTTAAGTTAAAGTTTATAAATACCTTTATGCTGTAGATGTACAGAAAATAACAACGTTACGAATGCACAAATGAGCAGGGATACTGCAAACACGTGTTTCGGCGTTACAAGGACATGCACAGACATCCGACAAAAGCCATGTCTGTGCATCCATAAGCTCACAACTTTTTTGCATTGATAAAAGCGTTCCTTGTAACGCCGAAACACGTGTTTGCAGTATCCCTGCTCATTTGTGCATTCTTAACGTTGTTATTGTCTGTACAACTTAAGTTAGTTTTATTAACTCTAAAAGCGTATTTTTTAGTTTTTTTAAACTATACTCAAGATTTTTTTTCTTTTAAGTAATCTAGTGATAAATCAAAAATATTTTTGAGAAAAAAAAATTGAGCCGACTTTATCACTTTAATCGGCAATTGCTCTAAAAAGTAAAACATAAGTTCATTCTTTGAACATTCATCGATACTACTTTTAAACATAAGTTTTGAAGTCGGTGCAAAAAGAATAAATAGAATCATACGAAACTAGAACTCAATTATAAATATAAGTTTTAATGGATCCAGGTTCTCAAATAGCATTCGTATACCCTACATTTTCAACCACGTATTTATGTAATGGTACAAATATTCTGTTCTTAATTTTCAATTGTTTTTCCGAAAAATAATGGCAAACTATGGCTGAACATCATTTCACCAATTGTTTTTGTGCAGACTTCAAAATTTATGTTTATAAATAATGTCGATAACGTTCAAAGAACATTTTTTTTTACTTTTTAGAGCAATTGCAGGTTGAAGTTATGAAATCATAATTCCAATTTTTAAATGCCCGAATGTTCCTTTTCATAAGATGAACATCTGGTTTTGGAGAGTCATTTTGCGCTTTAAGAGGAGGTTGAGGAGAATTTTCTGAAATAAAAGTCCCAGAAACACAGCTCTAGCCTATCTTTGAGGGACATGACACCTCCCCCCCCCCGGATCTGCGCTTGAACCTAAGGTACCCAGAATTAATCAAGTAACACAAAACAATCAGTGAAAAATAATTCTTTATTGACATTAAACCAACACATATCAACCTCAAATATCGATACAACAATACAATATAGCGAAAAGTTCGTAAGTTGTACCCTGTAAAAAATGAATGTTGTTTTAACAGTATAATACAGCTAATTTTATAGTAATAAACTGTAAAAATTGCTAATTTTATAGTAATAACAGGGACGTCATTTCGAAATTTTCCAGGGGGAGCAAAGGGTGCATACACAATGTAAAATTTTCAAAAAAGTGGCAAAAACCACGCCCACTCATATGCCAATACATTGATTTCCTAAAGTCGGGGGGGGGGGCAATTGACCACCCCCCTCCTGTCCCCCCCCCCAAATGACGGTCCTGAGTAATAAACTAAAATTGCTAATTTTACAGTTTATTACTGTGCATTTTAGTTTTAAACTGAAATCTCTGCTGCCAGTATTATACTGTTATTTTTACAGCATAATACAGCTAACTTTTACGGCAATAAACTGTAAAATTGCTAGTTTTACAGTTGATTAATGTCCATTTCATAGTTTTAAATTGGAACCTCGGCTGCCAGTGTAAAACTGTAAAAACAACAGTTCGTTTTTTGCAGTGCACGGGTTTTACACAAGAAAAGTCCCTTTACAATGAATTCTTGAATGGGTGACCAGGGTAGCCTTTTGACGGAATTTCTTCCCACAATTTGCACACGAGAATGGTTTCTCCCCAGTGTGGATGAGCACGTGATTCTGGAGAACGTTCGTTTTGATAGTGGAGTAAGGACAATAAGGACAGTTGTGTCTCTTTCTCGGTCGAAAATTAGATGCACGACCACACCTGTATTTCGTGCCGGTTTGCAAAACTGTGGGAAAATTAGGTATGAAAGTAAAAATGAATGCAGTAAATTAGAAAGGCAATGCATATAGTTTTTAGTATTAAAAGAAAGAGATCCAAGCAACAAGGAGTTTTGGAACTTTGCTTTAGAAGGCTCAAAAAAACGATTTTTGGGGATATTTTTAGGATAAAAAAAAGTAAGTCTCTTGCGAACTTTTTCGATTGTTTTATTATCGGTCTGAACATGGAGGGGGGGGGGGACTTTTTAGAGTAAAAAATTCACATGCAACCTATTTTTACGTACATTCTTGCAACTGCTGTTTTTAATCAGATGGATAGATGGAGCTCTTCTTCATCTGAAACAAACAAACAAAAAAAAAAAAAAAAAAAAAAAAAAAAGCACCATTTTAATTTTCATACATTTTTTCTTCGATATGAACTAAAAAAAAACTAAAACATTTTTTTTTTTTTTGCCGTAAGGACTTAGCCGAACCAAATAACGCCATGGATCCTTGTAACTGCTTTTGCGATTTGTTGGATGTTATCATCATAAAGGTCTATAAGTGACGGCAATACATCAGTTTCTCTCAGGACTAAAACATTATGAAGCATGAATTTTTTATCAGATTTGAAAGAAAAAAGGGCTTTTTTTTTCCTTTGAAAAACAAAAAAATGATTTAAACTTGCTAGAAAAAAATTTTAAGATTTTTTTTTTGGGGGGGAGGGGGGTGTTTTTAGTTCAAATAAAGAAAACTTTCTGAAAATTAAAATGGTGCTTTCGTTTTAGAACCTAAAAAAAAACCCTAAAAATCGATTTTTCGAGCCTTCTAAAGCAGGACCCCCCCCCCCCCGCTTAATGCTTAATTTTTTTCCCTTGACTTGCTCAATAATTTTAAATAAAAAGTCTTGACAGATCATGTTTTAACCAAACTTTGATTTTTTTCTGTAAATTTTCAATAAGTCATTTAAAATACGAAAAAATATTAGAACAAAAAGCCTCGGAAAAGTCAAGATAAGACACATTCCTAGGCTATAGGTCATGACACAGTTCCAACAAACTAACTCTCCAAATAACAAGCTCTTTCGAGAATTCGTAATTAGGCTGAAACTAATTTATTGTTTTACTATCACACTGTTTTTAAAAGCAAACATAAGTCTTACTTTTTTTTTTTTTTTTAAAGAATTTACAACACAATTAAAGGTAGTACAAATTTTCTGTGAGTAGGTCTTTTACATTTCTTCTTATAATTCTGTGTCTAAACTTTTTCTAGAAAAATTTATTCACATTTTAGTCTAATATTAATGCAATGATTTGTCAATACCTGTTAAATTTTTACAAATAAAATTTATATGACTTAAGGTGAGCTTCAAGTTAACTCAGCCTAAGATTCAGGCTTAATGATTCTACCTTAAGGAACATTTTCAGAGCTTCATCATGTGTGACTGAAAGAAAAAAAGAAGTACATAGTTTTAACTACACCAGCTTCGATCCAACCAAGTTCAAAATTGAACGCACTGTAATGACACTAGACCGGCGACATTTCCAAATTTGGACCGTTACAAACATTGCTTCTGTTTAGCGGATCATCTGCTGAGATTTAAATGAACTGAATAAATTCATTTAAATCTGGGCAGATTATACGAATTCACACATTGTCAGAAAACAAAGACACACAAAAACAAATAAATAAAAACAAAACAATTCCATCTTGTCAAAAGCATGCTTCTCAGAAGACTCTTTTTCAGCCATGTTTTACTGATCAAAAATATTTTTGTATGTATAAGAAAGCCATCCTGAAATAAATTGAATCATACTACTTTCAATGCAACCTAAGATTCAAACATAAGCAAAACCATTGATCCAATATTAAATTTTCAAATATAGGAGATATCTACATTGACACAAACCACTGATTTGTCAAAACAAAAAAGGCACTATGCCACTGCTCTCCTATAAATCTGAAGTTCAAATTTAAAACTATGTTCATGTACACTACACTGAAGAGAGAAAAGATTAACAAATATTTTTTGAAGTAACTTCCTTCAGCAGTAACAGATGATACTAATAGGGTAGTTGTGACCTATTGAATATCCCTTTTTTAACTACTAGATATTGTTAAGAGGCTTACAAAACACAAAAATTCACCATTGCCGAATTTTAAAACACAACGGTTGATTCTTAATGATTTTTTTAAAAACCCACGCGCAAAAAAAGCGCGCCTTGAAACCGAAACCCGTGACGTCGGATGGCAGTAACTTTCAGCCTTTCATCCATAAAAATTGGATTTTTGCTATATTATCGTTTCATTGCGGGATTTTCTCCTTCCGTAATCAATACTTTAAAGTCTACTAAGTCACCATTTAAAACTGGCAGAAAAAAAATTTTTTTTAATGTTATTCTTCAAAATATACCTTAACTAAGAAACTATGAGAAACAATTTTATAAACAGTCATAATAATCCTCACAGTTGATATAAAGTGTTTAGTAAATTAATTATCCTACTTTGAGTAAATATCATAGATAATATTGCAACATTTTTCATGTGACAACAGTTATCTCCTTAGCACAGTGCTTTTAGATAACTTTTAGTTTTCACAAAGAATAAAAGTCTTGAATTAAGTTGCTACCAATTATTAAAAAAATTTTTAATTAAAAGTACTCCTAAATTGGAGTGCTCACCACAGACTCCCCCACCCCCCTGTTTTTTGAATTTTTTTGTCCAATTAAAATAATTAACAATGTGTTAATGTAATAGAATTGACAATAATGAAAATTGGTTCTAAGAAATTTGATAAAATAGTGAACTTTTCGTGAAAACTAGGAAATTGGAAAAAAATCTTCTCTCAGAAATAAATTACTTACTATCTCCAAACTCGGAATTCTATAAGAGAGAAAAAACAGTGATGGGGAAATTGATAGTATTAAAAACAATCATCCTTATCATTAATCAGGTCTGCAGATTAATCGGTAATCGGCCAATTTGCTTATCGGTGTATCCCTAACAAACACACAAAGGTGCTCTACTTGTTGATAATAATTTCATAACCATTTGAACTTGTTTTCAAAGCTAAGGAAAGTTTATATTAAAATACATTACGTTTCATTGACGAATCTGAATCGGAAAAAAATTTAATGCCTCATTAACAATGGATTTTTCATCAGTCAATAATTGTTTTTTAATCTCAAATAGACAGATAAAGGGAGGAGTGAAAGACAAATACAAATACAAATGTGACGACCAGCAACAGGCTCTGGGCCCAACTGGGCTGGTCCTAGTCAAATTATAGATCCCAATGAAGATCAATGGCCCTCTTAAAACTATCTACTCCCTTGCTCCTTACTGCCTCTTCCGGTAAACTATTCCAAGTTCCCACTACTCTGCTAAAATAGTAATTTTTCCGAATTTCCAGGTTAGCCTGAGATTTAAACAGCTTATAACAATGACCCCTTGTCCTGCTTTCCGTGCAAAAATTTAACCCTATAACATCTTTCATTTTGATAAATTTAAACAACTGAATCATGTCCCCTCTGGTTCTCCTTTGCTCAAGACTATACATATTAAGCATTCTAAGTCTGGAATCATAGTCTAAATTAGAAAGTCCATTCACTAACTTTGTAGCCCTCCTTTGTACCCTTTCCAATAAATTAAAAGACGTAATCAGCCCTCGCTTAAAAGTCTCTTGGCTGGTAATTTTCCAATATTGAAGTTCTATAAAAGTAGTTTTATACGAGTTTTAATAATTTTGGGCAAAGGAAGTTGGGGCTCTCTACCAGATATGTTTCAAAATTCAAGTCCAAAACCTTTGTATTTGTAAACCTGTATACATAGTAAAAAGCAGCAAAATTCAGTCGTCCCTTCCCTTGAAAATTTTCTGGATCTACCCTTGTAAAGAGATTTGTTAAAAAGAACAACTGGGCAGTCGGCACACTGCTGTGCCAAGTGCAAAAGTCATTTATCTGCAGCTGAGTTATAAGCGAGAAAAGGCCGTTTAACGTTTTGCAACTCCACATATTTGATTCAGAGGCAACTTTTCGAGAATTTTTTAAAAAATACTTTCCACTGATAAAAAAATGACCTCAAAAAATCCCATTTACATAAAATAAGTGGCAAAAAAACAACTGGTGACCATAACTCAATTTTGATAAAATGTACAGATACCACTTTTGTGCTCAGCAAGGCAATATAGTATAGTTCTGTCCAAGCCCTGTTTTAAGGGCGGTTAATTACTGCTTTATTCATTTATTTAACATTTCTAGCCCTGCTTTTTTGCAGACATTTTCATCTGAAATTTTATAAACTTCAAAGGGTATTAAAAATTTAAAAATTTATACGTATATCGTCGCCACCATGCTAAACTTATGAATATGAAAATTTTCAGTTTTCAGGAGAGTCAAAACACTGCACATAACTTTTTAACACCTAATGTGTTTGGTTATTTTCAATTTTTAAACTCTTACAGATATGCAATACACCGCCAACTCGACCCTTTCGATCCATGGACAGCTGTTTCGAGCTTATTCTGCTCTCATCAGCATGGAATACGAAAGTAGTCGAGTTGGAGGCAAAAATCCTCTTATATAGCAAAGAGAGCCAAAAGAACTGGTAGCTAATGTGAAATTAGAAATACCAGGGAGCGACCGCACTTAGTACGGTACAACTCTTAAATTTTTTAGGCAGAGCGCAAGATATAAAGCCGCCCCTAATAAGTAAGTAACCGCCTCTACTTACTTACCTTGCGCTCTGCCTAAAAAATTTATGAGTTGTACCATACTAAGTGCGGTCGCTTGCTGGTATTTCTAATTTCACATTAGCTACCAGTATTTTTTCGACTACCTTCGTATTCCATGCTGATGAGAGCAGAATAAGCTCGAAACAGCTGTCCATGGATCGAAATGGTCGAGTTGCTGGTGTATTACATGTTTCTGCCTTAGCCCTTGCTTAGGGGCGGTTACTTACTGCTTTAAGTCTTACAGATATCTTTAAGTGTAAAACTATCGCTCGGAGGTATAATTTTAATTTTAATTAATTGTAAAATTCGAACTTGAAAAACGCGAATTTCCACGTTCGTTAGTTTAGCATGGTGCCGACAATATATAGTAACAAGATTTTTTTATAGGTTGATTCTGATTTCACATTCAAAAAACTTGCACATCAATTGGTTGTTTCTTTGAAAACTTGTTAAATTTGGTTCCACTTAAGAAATCTTACATAGCACTTTATTTTCACAAAAGAAGGGGAATGTACGGTAAAGTGAAATAGTGGGGCAAAGTGAAATGGTAAAATATTTTCGCAGTTTGCAGCCCACTTACGTAGCAATATTTTAACTAAGCTCCTAGACATATAGTTGATTCCTGTCAAAAAAATAAGTAGCTTCAAAGATCAACGAAAAAAATCATACAAGACATTTTCAAAATTTGACACCTTTTTTGTAATATTCGTGGTTTTTCAAAAATATTTCTTGTTAGTATAAAATGATAAAATTTTTGAATCTGTCATTTAAATTTGAACTATTAATTGAGATCTACTGATGCCCAGTGCAGTTCTAATTTAGTTTATATTAGGCATTTTTTTTATTTTAAATGCTCAATATAATTTGTCAAGTGCATGGGTGGCAATGTGGATGGGGCAAAGTGAAATATTTAATTTTGTTTACATATTCATTCATTTAGTAAATCAAGTACGTATGTCTTCATTTATTATTTTATTTACATGCTTTTACTTAATTATTTACTCATGCTCAATATAATTTGTCAAGTGCATGGGTGGCAATGTGGATGGGGCAAAGTGAAATATTTAATTTTGTTTACATATTCATTCATTTAGTAAATCAAGTACGTATGTCTTCATTTATTATTTTATTTACATGCTTTTACTTAATTATTTACTCATTCATTAACTCATTTTCTTATTCATTCTCTATTTTATTCACTCATTTATTTTTTCTCACATAATAATTAATTTGTTCATTCATTTATTTACTTAATTCATTTACTTTTCTGTTAATAATCGGATAGAAAATTTTTCATAACAAAAATATTTTGTTTTTCACTTAGCCCCATGATTTTTTGAGGTGAAAATTTTCCACACTTTTTTGAAAATACAAAATAACTGCCAAAGATGAAAAATAATATTTCAATGAAAGTTGTATTACAAAATACATTATTCCTTCTTTATGTACAATAAGTTTTAGAGCAAATTTCTCATTTGTTCCTTTTGAAGCAGGTAAGTAAACTTAACTATTTCACTTTGCCCACATTCCCCTACTTAATTTTTTAAACCTTGAGACTTACGAATCAGGTGCTTTCAAACTGTTAAAGGAGCACTGCTTTTCAGATGTGATTTAAATTAAAGAAAATAAACAGTCAAAAGAAAGGCAAAAGAAAAAAAAAACCTAAGTGTTAGCAAAATTAAACAAGTACTATTTTTATTTTAGAGAAAAAATAAAATGAGTGAGAAACAATGTTGTGATGCACAAACTTACAAAATAAATTACACACGCCTTCTTCAGAGTCACAAAAATAAATGTATAAAGTTGTGAGCTTCAGAATATGAATAAGTCAAATAACCTCAAAACACATGTGTGTAAAATAAATTTCCCCTGTTGGTGTGTTTCCTCCTTTTTTGAGCAAGAGTTCTAATAACAAATGCAGTACCTTTTGCTTCTTTGTAGGCCGAACACCCTTTTTTTTAAAAGAAAACTGTTTTGAGTTTTTGAGAGATTTAGATAACTCCCATATTCTTCTTTCTAAATCCGCAATTTTTATTTAAACTGATAAATTATTCAGAAAACTAGAAGAAATTTAATGAATGCAAATGCCCTACTATTAGTCTAAATTTATTTTTTGTTTCTTGGTTTTCTCAAAACCAGGTTAATGACATTTTCACTTACGCAAACAGCTCTAGAAAAATGAGGATTTATTTTATACAATTGAAACTTTGTAAAAATGGGTTATTGATTATATTGCTGTGATATAAAGCTATTAAAGCTAGTGTACATGCAATTTGTAGGTTTTAAACAATGATGCACTAAAGTTAGTTGACGAAAATAAAGTTCTTTGGAAGGAAATTTCAAAAGTTCAATTGCAATCCCTTTTTTTAGTTAAGTGTTTCCAATTTTGGAGGATCATATACTTATGCGGTATCTAACAAAGCGATACACATAAAAGTTTTTTAGAATGTGAAAGTGAATACATTGGAAATGTTAAGAAAAATGTTGGTTTTAGTGAAAAAATAGACTTTTTACTAAAAAAAAAAAACCTTTAAAATGTTTTTCAAACAAATAAATTGTCAAAAATGAGTTACTTATGTCATATTAAATGATTTTAGGTTTTATAAAGGTGTAATAAATATTGAAGGAAAAAAATATTTAGGATGTTTGCATGCCTTATTCAATAACTAAATCCTAATTTATTATAAACAAAATCCAAATTTATTATAAACGAAATCCAAAGTTGATAAAAGACAGATTAAGAAGGTAAAGTGCTCATCTTATGCCGAGCCAGGTGTTCTTTGAGATGTGATTTTCGGTTAAAATACTTCCCACATAAAGAACAAGGAAATGGCCTTTCTCCAGTGTGTGTGCGCAAATGATTCTGTAAGTGATCAGTTTTGTTAGTAGAATATTGGCAGAATTGACAGTAATGCATTTTCCTGGGTTTTGAGGCCCGACCAACCAGATTCACATCTGAAAAAAAAAAAAGAGAATTAGTAACAAAACATAATAAATAATAAGTAGCAGGATTACGGATAAAACAAACCGAATTAAATTTTTCAATAAAAAAGATCCAAAATATGAGATTGCTAAAAACATTAATTATGAGGATAATGAATTCACACTTTGAAAGTTGTTCATAGTTTCATCATGTAATGCTCCAGGAAAGTAGTGAGTTATTAAATTCAATTTTACAGATGATAATTATATAATCTAGTAGTAGTTAATTAAATACTAAAAAATTCACTTTCTGTAAAACAATGTGTGAAAAATAAATCACTTGCAGAACATAAGGAAAAGCAAGGAAGAACAAGATAGTTACAAGTACATTCAAAAATTAAGGGGTAAAAAAGTTATTCAGTAAATTATGCGTGGGTATAAAATTTATTTACAGGTGATGAAGTTGATTTGTTAATTTATTTTGCACATGTTTGCAAAATTTATACAAAATAACCAAAAATTCATTAAAATCTAGAAAAGCTTTTTAATAAATGGAAGAAAAACACATATATAACACACACACACAAATTTTTAATGGTAATTTTGAAGCATTTATATTCAAAACAATATAACATTCAATGAAGCAAGCTAATCTAGTCATAAAACTAAACAGAAATGGAAATAGTATGGATGGTATTTATGAAAAATAAAATAAAAGATATGATACATCAGAAAATGTTAATCCCTGTGATAACTACTACAAAACTTTTTTACTTTTTTGGGAACATTAACTAGAGGTCACCTACATCTATCTGAAGTGATTAAAGAAAATTTAAATAGATCCTATTTTCATTACTTTTGAAGCGAGAGCAAAAACTTTTTTTGGATGCATGCAAAGGATAGACTTGCATTCCTCTAAAGCTGCTAAATAATTGTGAATAAATTTCTTAAAAAGAAAACGCTCACATGGGTCAAAACAGGATACAATTCTAGATACAATGCTGAAATAAAGTAAAAATCACCCTTTTTGAACTTCCACTAGTCTGTCAGAATTTTCATCAGCTTTTTGTGGCATTTAAATAAATAAAGATAAAAACAAAACAATTCAATGTGCTTTGATTTAAGTTTTTTAAGGATTTCAAATACTTCAAACAAAACAAAACTTAGCCTCTAAAACAAAATATGTTTTTAAAGAAAAGAAATGATATAGATACTCAAAAAGATTTTTAAGTTTCAGTTTAATTTTTGTTGTAGAATATGCTTCTCTTTCTGTTTCTCTGAACAAAATTTGTTAAGTATAACTTAGATTTTTTCAAGAGAAATCATTACAAGCCAATTGTTAATGCAATATTTAACCCTTTGACGCAGAATTTTTATCAACGTATTTTTCATATTTTGCTCATTATTCTGTATCAATTTTTGTCAAAGCAAGGGGAAAATATTATATTAGCATTTTAATAATATTCTAGTTATGTAATACATCATAGGAAAAGTGTCCCTTTCTATAAAGAGGTAAAATATTCAAAATATTCTCAAGATAAAATATCCTAAAGGTAAAATATTCATGGAGAATTGGTGTTTTGTTATATGGGACACCGGTGTCCCATTTCTGCTTCAAAGGATTGAAGAACTGAAATAATTTTCAAATAAATGCTTTACTGGCATCTGTTTTTAAGAATAAAAGTTTTTTTTTTTTCTTTTTTATCAAAGTTCTGGCATATTGCAACTAAATTTCCTAATTAATGTTTTAAATTATATCACTGAGTTGAAAAACTTAAGTAGTTTAAGAATTTTCCAAAAAAGTCAGAATTCCACAAAGAGAAAGTTTCAGATTTTGCATGAAATAATGTTTGGAAAGTATTCTTCTCCTATTATCGACAGTATTGTGAAAGTAGATTGAACATAAATAATATTTGTTAATGAAATCAATTAGCATTTTTCACAGCTTTGAGTATTGGGAAAAGGTGGTTTTAACACAGAATTTCAAACACATTAAGGAAAAAAGCACCATTGAATATTCTATTAAAATTATCAATTCCTAGTTTTTTATTCATCCCGAAAAGACTTATGAACATGAAAAGAAAAATATCTACATGTACTGTTACAATATTATGAGGTACAGCTATATACATCTATTGTTCTGTGAATCTAATGCTTGTTGTCAAGTATCATTCCCAAATTTCTACGTTTGGGCAACTTATTCACTTCTGCAATCAGCCAGAAAACTGCACTGAATCACAAGAACCTAGAATAGATAATTTTGTTTTTATTAATAACTAAATACTTAAAGATATAAAATTGTAATGCAATGATTATAATGTATCAATGTTATAACGTTTTTAAACTGAGCGTTAAAAATCTCTTTTGCAGCTGTTTATTAGCAGGATATAAGCAGGTGATACTGGCCTAGAAATTTTTAGCTAAACTATATTTAAATTACAGTACAAAACTGTAAATACTTTTGAAGAAATAATTAAATAACCTTAGTTAGAATATATTTGGAAATAAATATTGCATCTGTTAAAATTTGCAAGTGTTGTTTGAAACGGCATATTTGCAAAAAAAAAAAAAAAACAGTAACAGCGTCCTTATAAATCTATCACCATGCTAATACACCATGTCACAGCTGCAAAATAGTTATGCAAATCCTTTCTATTATTATTATTCATTATTATCAAGGACGGATACAAAGGACAGGTGATTGTCGCTCCCTTGAAGTACTCTCCAATGGTAATTTTTCAATATTGAAGTTAAAAAAACGAAATATTGGACGAGCTTTAATGACGTTTGGGGTTATCCCTCGGAAATGTTTTGGAATTGAAATCCGAAACCTGTGTAATCAATATTTACTAACCAGTATACATAGTAAAAAGTATGTAATAAAAATCAATTACTTCTCCCTTGAAACCTTTCTAGATCTGCCCTCAGGAGCGGCAAATAAAGGGGGCAAGAGGGGGCAGTCGCACCCCCAAATATTTTTTCCAGACTGTTAAAGACCGGTAAATTCAATTTATGTATAACACAAATCAATGATCCCGTTCAAAAGGAACTAAAATAGCTTGTTTATTTGCAACAAAAATTGAATAAAGCTCTTCCTTAAACATATTCTCAAGATTATTTCTAATTTGAGAGAAATCTGAAAAAAATACTCTGAAACAAGTATAACATTACAAGAAAAGATTTTCAACTTTAGCTGTTAGGGAAATAACACAAGACACTGAGTATCGATGGAAAAATCTCATCTTTTTGACTCGAAACTTTGCAGATTATAACTTGACTGAACGTTAAAATATTACTAATCAAGACATTTTGTGTGATGACTAATTACGAAATAATTCTTTACTTTAGTTGTGAAAATTTAAATTGTTTCGTAACTCCAATTTTTCTAAATATTAAAACCATTATAAAATGTTTTTCTTTTCACCAATATGTTGCCCCTTCAAACGAAATGCTCAAATGCCACCTCTGCCTGCCTTTGATTATTATTATTATTATTATTTTAATTACAATGGAATGAAATAAATAAACCTTTCACAGCTAAATGCAAAATTTTAGATTTACATATTCACTCTACATTGTTGTGTAAGTTTGAAATACATCACAAATATGGTTTTTCAAGCTTCTTTTCAAGGAAGATATTTTTTCATTTTAATAGGATGTTTAGTATACAAATAGTTTCCAAAATATTTTTGGCCAAAACTTCTCGTTCTTCCCTTTATACTTTTTAATTATTTTGAAAAACATTGATTATTTTCACAAAGTTTTGGATTTTCTTTTTGAAAAACATTATTAAAATGTTACAAAATCAAAAGTACAGATCCATGTGAAGTTATGCAGGTGAACTTGATATAATAAAAGGATAGAGAGAGGGAAAAAAGCTTTATGGAGATTGCTACAGGTAACTGAGAGTGTAAACAACCTTAGCGAAATAATTGATTGTCTAAAAATTCACTACTGAATGCGGACAGATACAGAATCTCTTTTTATGATTCAAGAGCAATTCACGTGCTGCCTTTTTTTATAATCCTTAAATAGACCAGGTAGGGCAATTTCAACCAGAAATTCAATTTTTACTTTTTTTATGCCATTAAAAAGTTTAAACCTTTATCTTTTCAACCATATATCACACTTTTTTATCAAAGAAACAGAACTTTTTGTTCTTTCAAAAGCATTTTCCGCATTCATCACATCTTTAAATGGGTTTTTCCTTAAACGTGAAATATTCATGTTCATGTAGAGAAGATACAACGTTAGTTAGGCACAAAGAAGCAGGGAAACTGCAGACACGTGTTTCGGCGTTACAAGAAACGCCTTTTTCAATGCAAAAAAAATTGTGAGCTTATGGATGCACAGACATCCAACAAAAGCAACGGAAACAGAAGTCAGAACTGACTTAGTTAACGATCTGAATGCTATTCCTTATTTTTCTGCTGTTTGGAATCCATTTGCATAATTTTCCCTTTTCCCTTTCTAATTTATTCCTCTGATTTTGCTGGCATTTTTCCTATTTTATACTTGTCTTTTTTATTCCCTTCATTTTACGATTCGCTTTCCTTCATTCTGCTCTTTTTTTTTGCTCGGTTTTTTCGTTTGCGGTTTACAGTTTTAGCTTGGTTGTTTTTTATTATGTTAGCCTTTCGGCTTATTAGCCCGGTCAAAATAGACGAAAAAAACGCGAAAGTTCGGAAAAATTCGCATAGAGCTGAAAATTGGTACAGACCTTAAGGACATCATTATAAGTGATATCTCAAAAGTCCTGATGAATCCCGGTGGAGCTAAAAATTTTATTCAAGGTCAAAGGTCAAAAAATCGATTTTTCATATATATCTCTTAAACGGTAATTGGAAGCGACAAAATAGGGGTTACAAAGTTTGAAAAGTATACAATTGTGTACGAACAAGTGGGGATTCCGAATATGGGTCATGGGGGTCATATCCTCCCCACTAAATCCCCCCTAATAGCTAAAAACGGCATTTGGCGAGATAAATTTCGAAAAATTCCCTTCAGACCCCTTATTTTTACTCGAATTTGGTACTTTGACAATGCAATTAACCTAAGTGTTGCTAAAGACATCATTATAAGTGAAGTGTCAAAAGTCCCCACCGATCCTGGTGGAGCTAAAAATTTTATTCAAGGTCAAATGTCAAAATCGATTTTTCCCTAATATCTCTTAAACGGTAAGTGTTATTATAAAAATAGGGGTGACAAAGTTTGAAAATTATACAATTATGCACAAACAAATGGGTATTCAGTGGGTGGGTCGTGGGGTCACCGCCCCTCCCCCTAAAGGGATAAAATAAAGCCTAGAACTGCAGTTCGGTGACTCAAATTTTGAAAAAATCACCCAATCTCCCCCTTATTAGTGTCTACATATTTCACTTTGACGATGAAATTAACATGCAAATAATTAAGGACATCATTGTATAAATGAAATGTCAAAAGTTTCCAATGGATCCCAGTGAAGCTAAACGTTTTATTCAAGGTTAAAGCTCAAAAATAAATTTTTCACAAATATCTCTTGAATGGTAAGTGTCTTAAAAATGGAGGATGCAAAGTTTGTAGAGTATACAATTATGTACAAACAAGCGTGGATTTAGAGGCGGATCAACCCTTGGTATAAAAAAAATTATCTAAATATGCCCCTCCCCCCTTCCTCCACCTCCCCATACAAAATAACATTCAAGAGACATCGCAGCTTTCAAGTGACCTCGAGAAACACTTTTCTCAACTTGACCACTACGCCTATCACCTCCTATGATTCATCCGCCCTCTATGAGAGGGTCAAGTTACATTCGGGGGTGAGTGGAGGCGTTTTCCTTCAACAATATTAAATTGAAACGAGTTGATAAAGTTCTGCTTCTTTTAACCGTCAGTAGCTCTAAAAAATTCACGATGAAAAGGTACCAATAGATCCTGTTTCAGTCTTACTGTTTCAGCGAATGTGTATTTTTAAGTATTTGGACGATGAGCTTGAAACATTTTTCAAGTATGAATTGCTCCTTATCCATTATCACTCGTCGATGCAATTGGAATGCGTGAAACACAAAAATCAGCCATTTATGATTGCTTTCAATGAGTACATGTTGAAATCGATAAAGAAGATACTACTTACATCATCGATGGTGGATACCTTTTACATCGCGTTGTATGGGATCGAGATGAAAAATTCGATGCAATTTTTGAGAAGTACGATGGATATTCTGATCATACTAAGAATATCAAAGTTTCAGAGCAACGACGTCGGATAAGTAAAATATCTCCATCTTCTGATGTTCTTTTTAACAGATTTATGACTTCTCCAACAAATCAGGAGCAATTTCTTGCCAACACACATAATAAGTCTCGGTTTATTTCAATGCTTTCAGAAAAATTAATAGCTGCTCATATTTCTGTGAAGCAAGCCAATAATGACGCTGATGTTCTAATAATTGAAACAGCTTTAGAAAATTTCAACACAAATATCACTATTATTGTTGCTGAAGATGTCGATTTGCTAATAATACTGACTGCAAGAGCTTCTACTGACAGAATTATTTACTTTTTAAACCTAGTACAACTGGAAAAGAAGCAAAACTGTACTCATCACAAAGTTTAACTTCATATCCAAAGTGTCAAGATCATATCTAATTTTTACATGCAGTAACTGGATGTGATACTACGTCAGCGTTTTACAAGCGAGGCAAAACGAAAATATTTAAATTACTTGAAAAAAATCAGGATTTAATTCATTGCCCTGAAGTTTTCAAAAATATCAGCTGTTCTCCCGATATCATTCTCACAAATGGAATTCGCTTTATTCTTGCTATGTATGGAGTTCCAAAAATGTCGATTCCCTTGACAAGTACAGGTATTCTTGTTTTGCGAAAATTACACGTAACAATAAACCTGTTCAATTATCCTGTTTTCCTCCAACATCTGCTGCTGCATATCAACATTTATATCGTGTGTACTACCAAGTACAAATATAGCTAGGCAACGAGCTAGACCCTGAAAACTGGGGATGGATCCTGAAAGATAATGTTTTGGAGCCAATTCAGACTCTACTGACACCCGCTCCAGAAAAACTTCTCCATACTATTTTTTGCAATTGCAAGAAGGGATGCAGTCATAATTATGGCTGCAGAAGAGTCGGATTGTTTTGCTCAAAAATTTGCAGTAATTGCCTAGGCCAGTCGTGCTCCAATGTGGAATCAAATGCAATCAATGCTGATGACGATGATATTGGTGAAGAAGATGTAAGTGATCCCACTTTTTCATTCGAGCCATCTTTAGAAGTTAAAGATCAAGAAGAGGAAGAAGAAATAGAAGATCATATTACTATTCAAGAGCTGGAAGGAAATTTAAAACGCATTTAAAAAAAAAAAAGTAAACTGTATGATAATCAAGAGTTCGAAGTATCATCAAAACATATGTTTAAAAGAAATAGAAATATGTTTGATAATATTTGTGTCATTCATTCTGTCCCTCATATAGGACTCCTACTTTAAATAGCGATATTTTGGTTTCAAAATACCACAAAAGTCTTTTTTTCTTATTTATGTCTTTTTGGTCATGTGAAGCATATAGGAGACTTTTAAATGAGTGCAAGAATCATCTTTAAATGGCTGCATGGATTCCAAAATCTTACTGTCAACTAATTGGTGATGTTTGACTGAGAGGAAAAGTTATATTAACATCTTAAAAGACGTGTTTCTTTTACTGAAATAAGTAAGAATATTTTCTCATTTTTTATCCTAAATAAATAATGTGCATGCATTTAAAGTTATGTTGAATGACAAATATATTCTAAAAAGAGGGAAATAATGTATAGTATACTTAAAAAAAAATATTTTGCACTTGCTTTAGAGAGGCATCTTATCCATTAAGGGGGGGGGGGGGGAGGGATGTAATATTAATGTTGTTAATTTCACATAATCTGGACTCGATAGAGTTGAACTTGATATAAATACTTCTTTTGAACATACTGAATAACATACAAATTTTATATGCACTTTTTTATGATAACACTTAACGTTTGTGCAAACAAAAAAAAAAGGATTTTTTGACCTTTGACCTTGCATAAAATGTTTAGATTAAGTGGGATCAATAGGGATTTTTGATATTTCGTTTATAATGATGTATTTTAGGTCTGTGCCAATTTTTAGCTCTCTGTGAATTTTTTTGGTTTTTTAATTTATTTTTTATTTATTTTTGCTTATTTTGACCTTTGACCTTCCATAAAATGCTTAGTTCAAATGGGATCGATTCAAATTTTTTATATATCATTTATAATGATGTACTTAAGGTCTGTACCAATTTTTAGCACCGTACGATTTTTTTTCAATTTTTTGAAAAAAAATTCAATTTTGACCTTTGACCTTGAATAAAATTTTTAGCTCCACCGGGATTCATCAGGACTTTTGAGATTTCACTTATAATGATGTTCTTAAGGTCTGTACCAATTTTCAGCTCTATGCGAATTTTTCCGAACTCGAATGTCTATTTTGACCGGGCTATATCGTGTCACCAATCGATTTCTTTCTTTCCATTTCGTACCTGGTAGAAAGCTTCGGTTCAATCTTTATTTTCCCATTGGATCTTTTTTGGCTTAAAATTTTTTATTGGTGTTCGGGTAATCCACTATGTTTGCTTTTTAAGCTGTTCGCTTCTGTTTCCGTTGCTTTTGTCCGATGTCTGTGCATCCATAAGCTTAAAATTTTTATGCATTGAAAAATGGCGTTCCTTGTAACGCCGAAACACGTGTCTGCAGTTTCCCTGCTTATTCGTGCCTAACTAACATTGTATTTTCTCTACATCTTTTGCACAAAGGTATTTGCAAACTTTATCCATGTTCATGTTCCTTTGTCTCAATATCTATCAAACTTACAGGGCTAATTTTTAATGATGCCTATATTATGTAGTTTTTTTACATTTTAACACAAGGATTTGACAATATATTGATAATAATTGTTTTATGGAGACAAAAATCATCAAAAATGCTAGTTTAAAAGTAGTTTTGAGTAAAATAACAAATATATATTTTTATTAAAACTTAGACAAAAAAGGTCACGTTCACGTATGTAAAACATGCAATACACCGCCAACACTACTTTATATGTAAAACATGTTATTCTAAGTAAAAAAATTCTTTAGCTCTATCTTTCACCATTTCCTCGAAAAAAGTACATGAAGTTGATGAACTTTTAATGGCGGAGATAGGGCTTACCCGGTCCTCTTAAGGTGGTTCAAATAGCAATTTCATATTAGCAGGGGTGATTGTGAGTTCATGAAAAATACCTGAAAGTTTTAACGAGAAAATGTGGGGGTAAGTGTTTTTTTTTAACAAGGCCCCTATTACTTAAGCACACCTAATTTCATAGATAGACATACATAATAACTAATTGCCTTTCATATAAGCAAACAAGACACATTTCATATATTAGATTAGTTTCACATAGTTTTTGGTCAAAATATTATGCATGCATTTAATTAAATTTGAAATCTCAGTAAAATAAAGTTACTTTTGAGCTGGTGTTTTACAAATTATCTCCAAAAAAATATATAAATAAAAATATATTTCATTTATTTATCTCCTAACTAAAGGTAATAAGCATCAAAAATGAGAGAAATTCGATTCTTATATCGGATGCAAATCGATTGCATTGTTTAAAATGAAGGCACCAAAATCGAAAAAGGTGCAAATAAAATAATTTATAAAAGTTTTAAAAAAATAGAATGGCATTTTAACATTTCTATTCGATGAATAGTATTAATAATTATCGGTATAATCACCGAAAATTCGAAAAAGCAAAAAAAAAAAAAAAAATACCAGAGGTAGGAAGATAAAAGCATAATGAGAAACATTTTATTTCCGGTATTTCGATCATGAAAATACCAGAATCAATCCTGAAAATACCGGAAATCCGGGAAAATACCGGAACACAATCACCCCTGTATTAGTCATAAATTTTGGGGAGAAGTATTTTTGGAACTTAAAAATGACTCAGTCAAAAAATTTCTAAACTAAAAAGTACATCATTACACAGTCAGATTTTAAAACATACAGAAAATAAGAGGACTTACTGAGAGGGCATAATCCACATTTGTTCAGTAGTTAGCAGTCCAATCAATTTACTTCTTCCTTTACAACTGATTTCTTCCACTCGGTCCCACTTCAGTTTGATAATTTCTCCGTGAAACATAACACAATTGAGCCTATCCACTGTACCTTCCACCATAAACAAAATTGTAAGTAATAAAAATGCAGATTATCTAGAGAAAAAAAAGTAAAAATGTTACTCCTGTTATTGACAGAACTAAATCATACATTTTTAATTCAATTTTCAACATTTAATGAAAGCAATAAAATTAAAGTATCTTTCATTTTAAATGACAAGTAATTATATACACCCACCCCAACAAGTCCCCCCCCCCCCCCATACATATTAAAAATTATTTCTGCAGAAAAAATAAAACATTTAGTTTATTTTATGAATTCATTTTAATTTTCACTTAGTTTCCAACTGCGTTTTTTAGTTTTATTACGCACTCACATACATATCTAAATGTAACTTTTATTTTACACAAAATGATTAAATTTTGACAAAATACAATTTCGTACAGAAAACATAACTTCCACCATTGTAGCAAGACTAATTGTATTTGAGAAGATGTAGGAGCTTAGAAATTAAATAGTTACGGTTCTGCTGTATCCGTTAACCTTTTGGATCCGGGCTGTTCATATAGAAATATTTCTTTCGACCCAGGTAGTACAACAGTTGAACCACAGATTTCTTTTAAATTGAAAAGAGAAGGTATAAACTGTCGTACCAGACGTATGAAACCTTGAAAAAAATCCAAGGTTTCAAAGGGTTCGAGTAAAAATTTCAACCTGTCCTATAAAGAAAAAAGACTTATGGTACAACATGTGTACCGCCCGGTTCCTAAAGGTTAAGTAAACTTCTCACAGACACCCTTTTACCTAATATAAAATATTACTCATGCTTTTGATACAACTCTTAATTTAGCACATTTACAGAATAACAAAAGTTGTGTCTTACTCTAGTATTTTAAATTAATTTAACTTTTAAAATCCTTTTTTCAGTTTAACAGTTTTGGGTTAGTTGCAAATGACACATACTCAAAATGATTTAACATCTCAAAAAAAAAAAAAAAATCACTAGTCAAGAAACTGGAGTATAAAAACAAGAAATACAATACATAAAGTTTATTGTATAAAATAGGATCAAACACAAAAAGATTTGTACAGAAAATTGTACATCTTATCTATAAACTGCATTCAATTTATACATATTTTCTTCCTAAGTACAATATAAAAATGCAAAATCAATATCATTATACTAATGGTATAGTTTACTTTCTAAAAATCAACTAGTAACTGGAATAAGGTTTCCTTAACATAAGGTTTAAAAAAAAAAAACATTTCAATTACTCCCAAAAATTGAATCCACCCATTTAATGTAAATAAGAGCAACTTATTGTGAATATGTTTAGCAAAAAAATACACAAAGAGTGAAATATTGCTTTATAAGGATGGATACAGAGTTAAAACCTTAACTCTAACTCATGGGTCATAGTAATGTAATAACTAGCATTTTTTATTACACCTAACTAGTGATGTGGCAGATATCCCTATCCCTATCCAAGGAAAGAAGATCAGGACAGGTGGGGTTTTCTGTCTAAAACTGTCCGATAGTGTCTTAAACTGTCCAAAAGTATGCTAAAGCTAAGGGGTTTTAATATATTTACTGCACTATTTGTAATGCATAAATATAAATATTAATTAGTTCAAATTAATAATACTTGATATTTTTCTTTAAAAAACTAATATCACAACTGAAAAAAATTCGGACTAATATTTTAAGTAGAAGAGCAAATTTGCCAATAATACTGCAGTTTAAAATTTCCTTATGTAACAGTTGGTAGTATTATGAAAAGAAATTTGTATAACTATTAAGTAACTAATTTCATTTATAATTATAACTCAAAAAAATGCTACAAAACGTGCAATACATTTACTATTACAAATATAAATGTGACGTTAGGAGGGAAAATAGCTTAACTTTTTTTATAGGTGGTTATAGGAGAATAGCTTAACTTTTTATATTCTTGTGTAATATTATTTTATACAACATTTAGATAAAAAATTTTAAAAAGCTTCAAATCCTTGATTGAAAAATAATAAATTGTTAATATGCATTATATTTCAAAACTGACAATTCTTTTTAATTTTAATTTTATTTAGTGTCGGAGCATGAAATGGCTTTATTCTAATTTTATCACAATAGTTGAGAGAAGAAAAACTACAACACAGCGTTTTTCTTTTTTTGGTTGACTTACTGTCATTTTGTGTTTTTCAGTTGGTTAATACACTCAAAAATTGGATACTAGGAGGGGGGGGTATCAATGGAGCTCGGAATTGAATAGAAAAAATTTTAGATCTGTATCCGCAGACCAACATTTTTTACTGATTCGGCACATCACTACTCATAACAAATTGGGGAAGTTAAGCAAACCTCTTGAAATTATAGTCTGCACAAATATCATTTGCAAACTTCTCCCTAAAACATTTTTTTAAATTAAAATACAAGACCATTTTTTACAGCAACACAGCCTAATACTTATAATATAAAATGTTTTACAAAAATTATGAAATGTAAATAGGTTTCAAACATCATCTTTTCTTTTGGAGAGTCTCTCCAAACCCCAAGGTGGATCCCTCCAAATAGTTTTTTCTTACTACAGCACTGCATATCAATACTGTAAAGGTCTTTTTATTCGCGAGGCCTTAATTTTCGCGATTTTCGCGAGCCCTTCGTAATCGCGAAAATTTAGGCCCCACGAATTTTTTTTTTACTTTGGACTTTTTCAACTTTCGATTCTGTACATGCAAAATTCGCGAAATTTTCGGCCCGCGAAATCACCGATATATTCATTTTCGCGAAAATTACGGCCCGCGAAATTAAAGGCCTTTACAGTACATGAAAAATGATTTTCAAAAGAGAGTGGCACATTCAGCTTAACAAAATAGGAATAAGATTCACTCCTAAGGGCGAAAAGAGGTCATCTCTTCCTAGTCGGAAACCTGGGGCCTGGCTCGGAATGAAAATAGTCTTGGCAGCCTCATTCACTTGTTTGAACAAAAATCTTTAATTTTTTTTTTCTAAATGTGTTATACTATATTTTGAGCACTGAAAAAGTCTCAAAAAAAAAAAACTAAATGTCCTTTTTTTTTCTTAACAATTCTCTACTTATATTTTTCTCTATAAAATAGTAAATGCATAACTGGTGGGCATACAATGTCTGAAGCATATTGAAGAATATATATTATGATTACATTGTAAATGTACCAGTTTTAAAAACATGGAAGGTAAATTGCTAATTACTTTGCACATGTCACACTCACAGCAACTTTATGATGACAAATAACATGTTCACTTTAAGATGCTAATGGGAATAACAAAACCAGAGGAAAATATTTGTTATGCTGAACAGATTATCAAATATGCTGATACAAGTTCTTTTGCAGTGATTATAAAGATTTAATGTTAGAAAAATAAAAATAAACACTATGATGCAATAAAAAATTAATTAATCTTGAGTGGAAAAATTAAAAAAAGATCTCAAATGATAAAGATTTGATTTTGAATTCACGATTTATTCCCAAGAATGATTTTAAAACTTTCAGACATCATTCTACATGATCAAGCAAGAAAAATAAAGGAAGGAGAAAATAACTATTTATTCCAGACCTATACTTAGTAAAAAAAGAAAAAAAAAATCTAGATGTAAAATAAAATAGCAAGGGCTAAACCATGACCACTTCTCTCTCTCTCTCTCTAGTTAGTACATAATTGTATTGATTCCACGGAGTGTAGTAAGAGTATTGGATGCCCCCCCCCCCTCCTCCTCATGACAGCACTTTTGCTACAACTCCCTGAATAGCCTTTTGAAATCTGTGTTCTTACCTACTTGGCGGTACCATAGTCATCTCTAACACAATCGAATCCAAGGGGATTGATTCTGTCAGATGAGATATGCCCCTAAAACTGGTATAATTTTTTCTTCTTAAAATCAACATTACACACATAACAAATGAAACTTGCTGATATAAAAACTCTTATAAAAGGATGAAAAAGAATATACACTTCAAATTTCATTTTTTACTTGAATTAATTCTGCATTGTCCGAAAAGCTGAAGAAAAAAAACTGTGAATCATGGGTTGAAATGGAACAAAACTTCCCTATTATATAATGAAATTCCTCAAAAAAATATGCATTAGAACATTTTTTGTGGTAAATTTTTTGTAAGGAATATAGTAACATGCTGCTTTAAGAAATTTTGCTTTGACATTCCGGAAACACTGCTGACTAGACGTGTAAAGCCAAATAACCTCACATTTTTTGTCATCCACTACACTATGAGTAAGTACAGAAATTTTCCTGTTCTAAACCAAAGGAAAGTATTTTTTATCATGCATAGGCCTGTAACAGAATTTCTAATTATTATTATTACTACTTTTTTTTTTCAAAACTGAAAAAATGTTCTGATTCATTCCATTTTACAGAATTATACCTTTGAATAGATTGTACATTGCATGAATAAATCATACAAATTGAGCTTAATTTTTTGAAGGAAATATTAGGTGCAAAAAAAAAATAATAATAAAATAAACATAATAAAAAGTATGACACACAATGCTTTCAGAGTCCTTGACACATTGCTAAAAGAAATTGGATAATTATTTGCTTTAAAGAGTGTTCTTTAACCATTCATTCTTCATACCATGAAATATTATTGGTAAGAAAGAAATCAATATTTTTTTAATACAAAGTAATACTAATAACATCAAAAACCAACAATCAAAGCAGATATTTTAAAAAAAATTGCAGGTACATATTTTGAGATTTCAAGAAACTCCCTTTTTAATGTAAAAGGTGTTTTTTGGATGTAGTCGTCATTCACAACACCAGCAATGAGCAAATGCTGAGGATGACTTTACACCAGGCGTGGATTCAAAGTGGGTGCCGACCAAAGAAAGTCTAAAAAAACTATTTTCTGGATTTTATTTGAAAAAAATTGCCAAATATTCTCCATTTTTGTACAAAAATTGCCCTTTCCGAAAATGAACCCCTCCTAAACCAGAAGCTGGATCCACCCTTACTTTATACTAGAAACTTATCCTTTTATAGCAGGGGTGATTGTGAGTTCATAAAAAAATACCTGAAAGTTTTAAAGAAAAAGGGGGGGGGGGTGTTTTTTTAAAACTAAGGCCCCTATTACTTAAGCAGACCTAATTTCATAATTATACATACATAATAATTAATTTCCTTTCATAAACTAACACATTTCATATATTCAAATAGTTTTTAGTCAAAACATTGTACATGCATTTAATTAAATTGGAAATGAGTAATAAAGTTACTTTTGAGCTAGTGATGAGTAATTATCTCCAAAAAAATATTTTAAGCAGAAAGCAAAAGTCTAACAGAATTACTATTTGTTGTGAGAAAGCATGTAATGAAAGTTGCATCTGTTACATTTTGTTGCATTTCATTTATTTGTCTCCCAACTGAGGATAATAAGCATCAAAAGTTCAAATGTGAGAAAATTTTGATTCTCATATCGGATGCAAATAAAATAATTTACTAAGGTAAAAAAACAATTAGAAATTTCATCTTAACATTTCTATTTGATGAATATTATTAATAATTATAGGTATAATCATCGAAAATTCGAAAAAGAAAAAAAAAAAAATTCAGAGGTGGGAAAATAAAAGCATAATTAAAAATATTTTATTTCCGGTATTTTCGAACATGAAAATACCTGAATCGATTATGAAAATACCGGAAATCCGGTAAAATACCGGAACACAAACACCGCTGTTATAGATTGAAAAAAAAAGGTTCCTTAAATCCCTGAAACATGTACTGTAATTATTTAAAAATGCATGTTTTGAAAATGGGTTGTGTCAGCTATTAACTCTAGCTGGTAAGTTCCCCTTAGGAAAATTATTTTATAAACATCATTATTCAGCAAAAACAATAAACCAGCTTTTAGATTCAACAAATAAATATATTTTTCACAACAAAAAATATTATATAAATAAATAAAATAATTCCTGAAATATAATTTCTATAATAAAAACCTACATATTTGACTGACTACAAGAATGCTAACAAGTATTAAAAAAATCTGTAATTTTGGATTGCTTTTTCAATTGTTTTTCTTCTCCTAGAAAAGTTTTTATTTCTTGCACAGCATGCATTGTTTTGACAGTTGCTCTCTCATTACTTCCTATAAACTGAACTAAAATATTAAAGGCTTCGTCAGCTTCCTGTAGAGTTGGTGCACAATTATTTTCAGTCTTTTCTGCTGGTAATTGTGATGCATTCTTATCGATAAAGTTTGCATAAAAATCCAAGTAACTAAAAGAATGTTCTGTACTTGAATTCTCATCCTCAAATTCAACATTATGTTCATTTAATGTAGAGGAATTAAGGCTTCCATTGGAAGATATTTCTTGGGGTTTTGTACCATGATTCTGTAAAGTAAATTCTTTTAGTTCTACAAGTGGGTTCCATATACTTCCCACACTAGATGATGCACAATTTTCGACTGATCCGTTTTCGATTTTCTCAGAATTATTTTTATTTTTTTTCCGAGGATTTTTGGAAGTAATGTTATGCCGTGCTCTGAACCGTTCAATCCAACCATTACTGGCTGAAAATCCAGTCGTACCAAATGACTTAGCAAACTCCAGAGCTTTTTCGCGAAGAAGATTTGATCCGACAAAACGATCTCCAGTGAGTTCAACATTTTTAATATACCAATCCATTAAAGCCTGCTCTATTTCTGGATAAGTAGAAGGTCTAAACTTTTTCATATTCAGGTTCACAAAGCTATTACTACACTGCTGAAATATTTTATCTTTATTCGCATAGATAGTGCAAACGCTGTTAACAGGAATTCCGAAATATGCAGCTATATCTTTTTTCTTTCTCTGAGGCGAACTGTCGATCATTTTGATCAACTCAATTTTTTCATTCATATTTAAAAGTCTCCGTTTGTTGATACTTAAATTCATTTTTGTATTTTATTCACAAAGACGCATAGTACATTATATGAAAAAATGATCTTAATCTATCAGAGTGAGAAGATTGAAAATGATGAAAACAAATGCTTTTTCACTGCACAGGTCACACCGAATAAAAATAATGAAATGAAGTAGATTTCATGTGATAACAAAGTTGTTCATAACTGAGAAGAAATTGTTTCCATAAGAGTTTATTAACACATTAGCAAATTGTTCGAAAGAAAAGATAAGCTTACAAACGGTCCAACAAACGTTTCACAAAGAAAATAATTCAAAAAGAGTCATCCAACACACAGTATTATTTAAAATTTATCTTAATATTAATAAACTAGTTTTAATGAGTAGTTTTAATCACATAAACACAGAAAATCGCTTCGCTATCTCTCTCACATTATCGTCAAAGCAGGATCGATCCTCTGATACTACACTTCTGATTGGTCAAAATCTCTCATGATAGTTTGCTACATTAAGATACTTATCGCTACTCAGATGCTTTTTATTAAAAATGTTTCAGGATATTTTAATCTAGGTTCCTCATAATTACTTACATTCGTTACTCAGATGCTTTTTTTAACAACTTCTTCAGAATTTTGCATTTTAGATTCGTCATAATTGCTAACATTCGTTACAAATCAAAAACACGAGGATCAGCTGTGCTGGAGACCGCAGGCTAGGCGTGCTGAATGGGTTGCTAGAATATTGTGGGAGTAGTAAACACTATAGGAAATTTCAACAAAAATGCTTTATCTGAAAACTACACATCGATAAGTTTCTGCTTACAATTAAAAAACATTGTAATAAGTCAATCAAATCAAATTTGAAATTTCCCATTCCGAACCACGAAAAACTTCAGGAATAACCTGAAATGATCATGACCGTAACTGAATGCGTCGTCTGCTACAAGTAGCGAAATTTAAAAAGCGATTTAACGCAGTCTTTATCTGAGAGATAAATGTGTGATAAAACTTATGAATGGGAATGATATTAATCATTGGGGCGTAAAATAGCTACACCTGAAACACCATGAAATTATTAAGTGCATTGAGTGCTATTTTAATTACTATTATTACTCTTGCGAGTGTTTCAGAAGCTGCAGAAAATGCAAAGATAGGCCAACGTAAGTTTTTCCGATATTTTCCCTCTCAATTCAGTTTTAAAATTATTTGAAATTATATTTTGCCACTCTTGCATCTTATATTATGTAATAAATGTAATTTATAATTAAATGCAATTACTTATGATCAAACAATTTTAAAGTTTAATTTTTATATGAAATTATGTTGCTCAACAGCTCTTCTGTGCCATGGCTGTGTTGCTGTTCTAAAAGGTAAATAAAAAAAAAACTTTATTTAAAGTAAAGTACATTGGAATGTTGATAATTATTATATTTTAATTCTGCTTCTTTGACAGAGCTGCATAAAATGCTGAAGGATTCCTCTGGTAGAAAGAAAGCCATTAATCAAAGTCTCAATCGTCTTTGTGAAATTAATAATTTTGTTTCATACACATTCAGCCCACCTAAGATGATAAAAGCATGTAATTACATAGTAGGTAAGTTTTCTTCTCCTTAGTATCTCAAATTTTGCTTTGGGTTTACGAAAAAAAAAACATTTTAGGTAGCAATTACAAAACACAAAACTAGGAGAAATTTCAATGAGAAGCAAAGAATGTTTCTGTTCTGTTGAAGGTATAATGCTCTTGAAATATTTTTTAATGTAAAAGATTTTTTACTAACACAGACATGCAAATCATAGAAAAGAAGTAAAAAGGATTTAAAAGTAGAAGTAAAATATTTTTATTCCACCAAAATACAGCTCCTAAATACCTATAAGTTACTATGAAGAACATAATTTTAACAACTGTATTGACGATTGAAATATGTAAAACATGCATTAAAAATTTAATTTTTTTAATGAAATGATAAGAATTGAAAAAAATAAATAATTTCATAGGTTCAATTTAAACTACTTTTAACCCCAACATTTATTATATTTGTGTTTGTAATTTTAAACAGTGGTCATAAATTCTAGGAAACTTGGAAGTTTTATTAAATTTTTCAATTCAAAATTACAAAAGTCTTAATGAAATAAAAAATGCATTATGTTGCATTACATTTTGTAAATTAAAGAACCAAAGCAAGATTGAAAAAAGATAAATTTACATGACCCAAGGCTCAATTTATTTTGGAAGCTTTCACAACATAGTCTCAAATAATTAGAACACTAAATATACTTTCATGTGTATTTCAGATGCTCATAAGCAAGAATTAACTGAAAACTTGATTGAGTACTACAGAAAATTTAAAACTGCAGAAAACCTAGCATTGCAAGAAAAATTTTGTGATCAAGTTATCAAAGCCTGTGAAGGAGTAAAACGACCCACACAAGATAGTGAGGTAAGTTTACTACATTTTAAACTAATTTACGGTATTTGAAACAAATAATTGAATTATATTTCCTAGTAACTTGAGAGCCCATAGCTATTGGTGCCGCCTCCCCCTTTAAATACTACGAAAACCCTGTTAGAGCAAGAACCGCCTCAAAAGAAAAATACCCCTTGAAACAACCCCCCTTAAAATTTTAATGGTACAGTCTGCAGTGGCGCATCCAGGGGGGAGCTAAGACAAGAGGCTTAAGCTCCTCCCAGAAGCATGAAGATGAACCCCTGTGATGAAACCAAACTGCTTTAAGTTGTGTTTATTGGATTTGACAATTGGAAATTTGCCAAGAGATAGCTCTCTACCACGTCCTCAATTTTTTCACCAAAATAACTTAAGCTTTTTTCTCTAGGATTTTAAAAAAATTACAAAAGCTTCTGAAAAGGGTCACTTTACCCTCCCAGGATGCGCCAGTGGCAGTCTGTGACACATTCCAGTTGGATACACTAGGTGGCCAAAAGTATCCGGACACTTTCAAAAATTTACATTTTTAGATATAACTCGAGAAATAAGTGATCAATTGTTCTTTAACTTTAGTCATACAAAATATATTCTTCATCGAACATTTCCAAGTTGAAATTAAATTACCCTTGCATTTGGGGGACGATAAGAAGGGGGGTCGAAAGAAAAACCGCTTTTTGACCATAACTCTTTGAAAATAGCTCGGAATAAGCTATGCATTTCAGTAATTAATTAGCATACTATGTATAATTACTGTACAAATTCAAATGAACGTACCACTCTTACTTCCGAAGATATGAAACATTTTTTAAAAAACGGCAATTTTATTTGAAGGGTTTTTGCTCATAACACGCAGAGTTTTTGATCAAACCTTATCACAACTTCAGGAAAGATGACAAAATACAAGAGAAAGAACATACTAAAACGGTAAATAAAAATATTAAAAATCCGATGAGATATGAACGTTAAAAGGAAATAATTTTTCACGGCGCATGCGCGAAAGACAGAAATTTATAACTACAAAAATATTGTAGCCTGGTGTATACTGCATCTTATAAAAAAAGTTCCAGTTGAATATCGTAAAAATTGAAAAAGATATCAGCGATCTAGTGAGCTGTAATTCATTCTTTTGCAGACAATTTATAAATGGAGAGGGGTTGTTCACAAATAGTGTGGGGACAATCGAGCATATTTTTGAATGTTAACTTGTATACTGTTTAAAAATCTATATTTGGCATAGAAGTCACATTTCGCCCATTCGGCCAAAAAGACCTTATAAGTAGGTGGCCAAAAATATCCGGACACCCCCTGAAACGTTGGTTTTGAACAATGACGAAATAACCTTTATTTTAAAAATAGCTCTTTGTGGACAGAACTCTCACTATGTATGTATTGTCTGCGAATGAATGAAATACAGCTCACTAGATCGCTGATATTTTTTTCAATTTTCATGATATTCAACTGGAACTTTTTTTATAAGATGCAGTATATACCAGGGTATAAGATTTTTGTAGTTATAAATTTCTGCCGTTCGCGCATGCGCCGTGAAATTTTTTTTCCTTTTAACGTTCATATCTCATCGGATTTTTAATATTTTTAAAAACCGTTTTAGTATGTTTTTTCTCTTGTATTTTGTCATCTTTCCTGAAGTTTTGATAAGGTTTGATTAAACACTCTGCGTGTTATGAGCAAAAACCCTTCAAATAAAATTGCCGTTTTTTAAAAAATGTTTCATATCTTCGGAAGTAAGAGTGGTACGTTCATTTGAATTTGTATAGTAATTATACATAGTATGCTAATTAATTACTGAAATGCATAGCTTATTCCGAGCTATTTTCAAAGAGTTATGGTCAAAAAGCGGTTATTCTTTCGACCCCCCTTCTTATCGTCCCCCAAATGCAAGGGTAATTTAATTTCAACTTGGAAATGTTCGGTGAAGCCTATATTTTGTAAGACTAAAGTTAAAGAACAATTGATCACTTATTTATCAAGCTATATGTAAAAATGTGAATTTTTGAAAGTGTCCGGATACTTTTGGCCACCTAGTGTATCACTGCCATAACAATGAAATGGATCAAACTTATTCATTTTAAAATTTTATTTAAATATTTAATACTTTCATACAAATTATTCATGTATTTTAAGCCAATAATTGAATTAAAATTACTTTTCCAGCAATTTGAAACCAATAACTATGTGAAATGGATTAAATTTATCAAGTACAAAATTCTTTCCACAAAAGAAATTACGTGTCAAGCACAATCTAGATCAAGATAAACAAGATAATTTTTGTCAGAAAATAAGCTTTTCTTGCAGGCATTCTTAAATAAGCTACTTCAAAGAACTTTTAGAACCCAAACTCTAAATTTCTTTTAGTTTTGATTTTTCAAACTTTATTGTGTTGAGGTGAAAAGATGAATTTCAGAAGAAAAAAATATTGAATCTTTCACAACCATGAAAACCTACAAAAGCCAAGATAGAGACATAATAAGTATGCCGGATCATTTAAAAAAATTTTGCCTCTAATTTGATTGAAAGGAAGCAAGAGTATGCAAGCCAAATGTGTGGCCAAAATCAACATTGCTGAAATTTAAATTATTCATATTTTGTTTTTAAATGTTAGATATAAGGCTAATAGTTACACATTAAAATGAAAGAAATTCCAACAAATATATATAAATAGGTTAAGCCATTTAATTTTAAAAATGCGGATGTGTCAGAAGGTTTATGTAGCTATTGGAGCTGTTTTAGCCATGATTTTAGCAACAAAATCACAAATTGTTCCAAATGAGTGCAGCTCCATAAGAATTAGGGGAAAATAATTTTTTTAAGTATTTTATTATTTGCACTTAAAAGTTCCGTTTCGTTTTAGTATTTTGACGAAAAAAAAATAAGACTGAAAATCATAATACTCCACATTTAATTTGATTTTTTTTAAAGTTAATTTTTTTTTTTACAATTCAAAATTATATTGAACGTAAATTTCAATGCAATGAAATTTTGATCATTAAATAAATTTAACTTATTAATATATTCATGATTTGCTCGCACTTTTTGTACTTGGGACAAACATGAAAAAAATATCCATTTTATCCTTTTCTTTTAAGGAGTCAACAATGCACATTACATATGTACAGATTATTTCTCTGTACACTTCTGTTTCATACTTGCCTCCGAAATAGCCAAGTTTGGTCATAGAATTGATACATCTGCAATTATTAACAGAGAAACAATGCTAGTTAATAAGTAAAAGTGAAAAATAAACAATAAAATGACCTAAATATTTCATATACTGAATACATATAGTCTTGGTGGATATAACTCAGTAAGGTTTACCTAGTATCTAGAAATACAACGATTGTGTTTAATAACTGATTAGGTGAAGGCAAATATTTTTCATACAAAAATCACATTTTTATTTTCTGACTAAATTAACACTGTAACCGGTACCTCTTCTGAAGATAAATACATTTTATTGAGGAAAATACTATTCTGCAATAGACAACTTAATAACTTCATTAAGAGGCCCAGTACATTTTCACAGAACCCAAGGGCAGATTTAGAAATGCTTCAAAGGAAGAGTGATTGATTTTTTTACGTATCCTTCGCTGCACATTTAGGTTTACAAATATTGACCTATATGTTTTGCACTTCGATTGCGAAATGTATCTCGAGGAGTGCCCTAAACCTCCCCTTCTGAAAACATCAAAGATAGTCTATGAATGCCTTTTTTTGAACTTCAATATTAAAAATTTACCAGTAGTGAATCTCCAGAGGGAGAGGTGATTGCTCCTGTCACCCCTCCTTTGCATCCGTCCTTGACAGAAGTCGAATTTATCATCATATTTTTGAAATGAAATCAAGCCATATTTGTAGACCTCTTGCTGCTGAGCAAAAATATTTTTTGTTACCAGTGTGAAGATATACTCAGCTCCTATATGAGTTATCTTGCTTTTATCTCTGTTATGGCTATCTCAGACTAAAGAGCAAAACTATGTTCTTTGATGCTCTAACAAACTATTCCGTACTTAACTGCAAATAAAGACATCAGTTCTAAGTTAGAAAATTTTAAAATAACTATGAAAAACAGTCACTAAAAGCAATGTGAGAGAGAGAGAGAGAGAGAGAGAAAGGCATTATAGTAAATGTTCATGGATTTATTAATTTTCTTTTAAATTATAGATGAAACCTCATGGATTTTCTATGAATCAAGCCAATGAAAAATTACAAAATGTGGCGGACAACAATTTTCAGCCTATAGAATCAGAAGTAGAAGCTACTCTGGAGAAACCAATGGAACTAACTACACCTGTCCCCCATGAGGAGTTATAATGCACTATTTGTACTTGTCTGGCATTTTTCATTGTAATAGACATTTTTCTTTCAGCATTAAAATCCTTCATACTAAGCTTTGACTTAATTTTAAATTTAGCATGCTACATAATGTTCATGATAAAACTGCATGCTTTTCGGAAAAGTTTTCACATTAAATTTACTTACATGTTGGAACACTTCCATTTAACATGAACATAGACGTTTCAGAAATTAATTCAGAAGTTGCATGTATTTTGGTTATTATACGTTAAGACACTAAGACACACGCTCCGCTGTGGCTGTGGTGGCCCGATCGGTAAGGCGTCGGACTCGTGACCGGAGGGACTCGGGTTCGATCCTAGCCGATCAAAGACCCACCGTCTTGATTAATGGTGGCTAGGGACGTTAAAAATGTCGTGGTCACAAAGTCCTCCAAGTGAAACGATAGCTCTGGGGGTGCTGGGCCAAGGCTTTGCTCGGCCCTTGGTTGTGGTTCAAAATTAAGAACAGAGAGCTCTTCAAGGTCCTAACCCAGTTAAACCACGAGTTGTGGTAGGTACGGGAGGCCCTGGAGTGTGTGAAGGATGAAGAAGACACACGCTCTGGAAAATCCGAAGGCTTTCCTTGAGAAAATCCTTGAGGAAAGCCTCTTACAAAGAGCGTCTGGAGATCCGCAAGAATATCTCAACAGAATTCACCACACAAACAGCTGATTTCCTCAAGGAACTCCTTCAGATTTTTCATTGTGTGTGGATGGCCCTTTAGTTGATACAAAGAATATTCTCCTTTCCTATCATAAAACAAAATTTTTAAGGTAAGATGCTATACAGGGTGTCCCAGTTAAGTGTTCCAGAACTTCTAGGAGGGGCAGAGGCGTAGGAACGGGTGGCATCGGGGCAGATTCCAAAGGCGCCAAAATGGGAGGGGCGCCAAATAAGCACTTGCTCCACAAAAAAAAAAAGAGTGGAGGAAGGGGGAAAAAAAAACGAAGTAGGGGAAGAAAAAAAGATGAATGTACTAAAATCGAAACGGTGTCACGCCAGGCCTTCCTCAAGAGCAAATAATATAAATAAAATTAATAAAACATAAATAAATGAAAACAAGACAAACGTAGGGCGCCCTAATTGAGAACCTCCTCTTTGTAGTCAAGTCGGTGAAAAAGGTTTGCAACAAAAACAAGTCAAGTCATAAGCTTCCTAGGAAAGAGAAAGGACAAATAAAAATAACAATCAAACAATGTTGGGACTGCAACAAGGCACAAACTTCACGAGAAAAATAAAAGGTAAACAAAATTATTGAGTGACATGTGGCATTAAGTTTTTTTTAAGAGGAAAAAAGAAAGAAACTATGAAATAAGAAACACGAAAGTTGGGGCGGCATCTGGGTAAATATAGAAAAAAAAACCTATGCAAAATTAGGGCGCCATCGGGATATAGCACTTTTAAGAAAAAAGTAAAAATAGAATAAAAACCAAGCAAAATCGTTTTCGGCAACGAAGAAAACTGAAAAACGGGTTGACAGCAAAGTTAGGGTTAGGGCGCCATCGAAGTACAGATTTCACTAAATAGCAGTAGTTGGCAAAAATCACCACAATGCTCAAAATAACACCACGCTTCTAAAACTTTTTTGATCCGCAGAACGGTAAAATATTATAAAAAAATTTTGTTTTTTGACAAAAACGTTTACTAGATAGTATAGATCGCAGATCGGTTACATTTTACATGTGTTAATCAGAAGATTTTTAATATGAGCTATTTAAACATGCTACAGCACAAAAGTGATGTTCTCAAGGCCTCGATTACATACTTATATGCAACACACCGCCAACTCGACCATTTCGATCCATGGACAGCTGTTTCGAGCTTATTCTGCTCTCATCAGCATGGAATACGAAATTAGTCGAGTTGGAGGCAAACTGGACTAATTTCGTATTCCATGCTGATGAGAGCAGAATAAGCTCGAAACAGCTGTCCATGGATCGAAATGGTCGAGTTGGCGGTGTATTGCATGCTTCTGCCTTAGCCCTTGCTTAGGGGCGGTTACTTACTGCTTTATACATACTTATAGTTCATTTAAGTTTTCAGAATTTGATTCAAGAAAAAATAAATAGTCAACATAAAACATAAATGGTAAAAAAACATGGTGTATTTAGTATTTTGTTACCTTATATGAATTAAGGGATGCCTGGAATGCATTGATGACGAACAGAAAAACCAAAATGAGTTAAAATTTACAATACAACTTGAAAATGCATGCGAAAAACCAAAGCTAGAGAGCATACATACTACTGTGATTGAACTTACTTATGGTATTTAAAATGACCATCATTCAAATAAATGAAAAATTAATAAAAAATAACAAATAAAATTTCAAAAGATTAATGCTGCAATTTCGAACTTTTATGTTTTCCATTTGACGTTTGCCAGGCTCCGTTAGAGAATTAAAATGTGACTTATTTTACCACAAAAATCAAAGTCGAGTGACTACTTCTACAAAAAATAACTTAAGAGAACCTGCTACTATTTTTTTTTCTTTTTATCTTTGAAAGGAAACCACTTTTGACAAAAAATTGCGCTATTGTTTCATATTCTTGAGTGTTATTGTATCTTAGCAAATATTGGACGCTTTAGCATTCGCAAGTTAGTTACAGGTCACAGCATAACATAAGCACAGATACTGTTGGAAAACAAATGTTTTTTTTTTTTTTTTCAAATTCATACACTTGTCACATCTTTTATTTTCGAATCGAGCAATACACAAACATTCTTAGCACTGTACCCTTGGGTCAATGGATAATGGTTGAGCGTTCTCTGTCTACATATTCAAGTTCCTTTCTTTAACAGCTGTCTTTGAGCTATCAATTGACAAAAAGGGAAGACTAATGGGGTCCTGGATGAGGTTCATTTAGCATGGTGACTTATCTCCAATGGGGATGGGAAGTCCACAGAGATGATGAGCGCTCTTTCTGATGTGCACGGAAAGGGAACAGGTTGTCCTTTTTCAGGTTGTCCCTGAGGTGGTCTCCGTTGGGATACCCAAAGGGTACTTTTATTGGGGGCTATTCTTACAAATTTCGACGCCGTGATAGCAGACCTCGCAGTCTTTGAAGTTGCACACGCACGTGCTCAAACTAGACAGAGTGTCTGGGATGGTGGTGACATTCTGACATTGCAGAAAATTTTGACGAATGGGCTGTATAGTTGTGGCACTTAGGCCGCTCTCTGATGCCCCGCGCACAATAGAATAGCGTACAGATGAAAGCGGTGGTGAATTAATTACACAGGTACCATTTCTTGAACAAGTTAGAATGTTTGTAACGGGTTATCCGATTCCTATTCAGTAAAGAGTAAGCTTCCTGATCCAATCACGAGCCTGGGTCAAATCCAAAGGGGGGAATTATGTCGGTCATGATCCGCCCTTTAAGTAACCAAGACAGCCTGAAGCTGCGTTATAGAAAATTTATTTTCAAAAAATTTGCTCCTATCTACCTATTTGTGTTTAAAAAAAAAAACTTGGAGCCCCACCCCAACCTTCTGGAAAAGACCCCCTCCAAAACGAGAAGTTGATCCGCCCTCGTCAACAATTGTGTGGGTCCAGGATGTCTTGTTCATGTTTTTAACGACTCTTTTCAATATATGAAGATATGCTCATTCTATTCTGTGCGGAAGCTGTTGGCGTAGTTTTAAGATTGAAAAAGAAAAAAAAAGTTTACTTTCTAAAATAATTTAGACCTTTTTTGTGTGTGTATGTATCAGCTGCATCGAGATCATCTTTATTCCACACCTAAGTACTGATATGCTAATTTCATTTCTAAGAGGACATAACTAAGTAAGCATAAACTTTATTATCAGTCTGCTTCAAATTGAAAATTTGCGCTCCCGATATCGATTAAAATGTCTGTTTATCCTTGTCTTCAGAGGCCGTAGTTCCATCGATTGTTTTTCCTCCTTCAAATCAAACATGAGCACCAAACATATTTGTAATTCTGATTTATATTCATAAGTAAGTACAAATTTCTTTCATATTATATGAATTAAAAAAAATTGAACAGAGTAAACATATGCTTGCAAAAAAAAGACCAAGATGTTTACCGATCATCTTTACTCATCAAAGGATGTTTGGAGAGTTTTGAAAAAATACGAATAGATGACAAAGAAAGAAACAAAATTTACACTGAAGCCGGAAAAACATGTAAAAAATTAGGTATCTCACCTGAATTGCATCAAAGAAAAAGAAAAAAGTTTCATGACGAGAAAGCAGAAGATGAATCGCCCTATTTCGACCATATCAAAGTGTCACACATTAGTATCATGGATTCTATTATTGTGGAGCTCCAAGACAGATTCAAATGCTTAAAAGACGTTGCAGATGATTTCAATTTTTTGACAGGTGCAGGTATTCTAGAGTTACCTAAAGAACATTTCGAGAAAAAGGCAGTACTGTTATCACAAAAGTACAAGGAATTAAATGCCGAACAACTTGTCACAGAAGTGGAGTGTTTAAAATCTCAGCTAAGCACCTTATTAAATGAAGAAAACAATACGAAACGCTACCATTTAGACATCTTAAACATCATTGCTAAATGGGAACTGCAAGAAATCTACCCAAACATAATAATGGCCATCAAAATATTTTTAACTTTACCAGCAACAGTTGCTACAGCAGAGAGAAGTTTTAGCAAATTAAAAATACTCAAGAACTACTTAAGAGCAACATCAGGTCAGGAGCGAACATCTTCCCTTTGCTTGCTATCAATTGAGAAGGAGCTAGTGCAAAATATTAATTATGATGACGTAATTAACGATTTCGCGAATGAAAAAGCCCGAAAAATTAAATTATTGTAATTAGTCCAGTTTTAGAATCCAGAATTTCATTAGTTTTACCAATTGTTTTTCTCATTTGTTAATTTTTATTTGTTGTAATTAAATTCCATTTTTTCCTGAAACTTGATATTTTCATGAGAAAAATTTGAGGAGTTATTTTATTTTTACCCGCAACGTTTTGCAACGGACTATATATGACAGAAATAAAACATAGAAATTATTTTGTGCCATCCACGATGAATTAAAAAAAAATCCTTATTGGTTCATTCATGGAAAGTTTTTGGCAAATAAATTAATAAGTAAAAAAAAAAAAAGTACTGTACTACCATATAATACAGAATTAAAACATAGAAATTATTTTGGGCCATCCACAATGAATTTAAAAAAATCCTGATTGGTTCATTCATGAAAAGTTTTTGGCAAATAAATTAATAAGTGAAAAAAAAGTACAGTACTACCATATAATACAAAATTAAAAATGAGTTGTTTCTAAAAATTGCATTTGACTTGTTTACATTTTAGAAAAAAAAGGGGGGGGGGGAGAAGAGAAACAAATTATCTTTCCGTACGTCATCATACGTGCTAGCTGTGCGTGTGTACTAAACTGATAAATTTCAGGAGGGGGGGGGGGTTACAATCAAGATTTTTTATATAGTATATTCAGGAAAAAAGAGTAATTTCACTTTGGGAAAAAAGAAGGGGGGAGGGGTATAATCCGCAGGGGGTTACTTTCGATACTTTACGGTATATATATATATGTAAATAGAAAATGTATAAGGGGCGCCAAAATGTTTCCTTGCCATGGGCGCCAAAATCGTTCCTACGCCTCTGAGGAGGGGTAGGATGCATCCTAATGATTTGAAATCATACGGCAATAAGGGGTCGGAAATGCTTTGCCGACACCGTGAAATTTGACTATGCCGGGAGTATTCCAGACTGTTTGGAGCTTTCTGTGCCAAAGATGTGAGACGTGCATTTGACACCGTGAAATTTGACTACGCAGGGAGTATTCATTTCATTTCATTTCATTTCACCCCCCAGGGTCCCCCGTACCTACCAGCTTAGTGGTTTAACCGGGATAGGGCCCTGAAGAGCGCTCTAGACTGTTTGGAACTTTCTGTGCCAAAGATGTGAGACGTACATCGTTGCCAGTGGAAAAAACTTCAAACACTTTATTTGACTCACAAACCTTTTTTTGCTTCTTTTTACATATAAAAATATTTTCCACTTTCATCTATTTTCTTTATGGTGCTTCTGTTAACATCATTGCTTTAGGAATACATTTACCATTGCTATATGATTTCGAGTTGTTAGACTGCAACCTACCCTTCCTGGAAGTTCTGAAACACTAAACTGGGACACACTGTATTTTAAAAACCAAACAGTTGATTGTTAAACAGAAGGACTACAAGGTTAGTAAACAGATTTTCTAATTTAGACTATGATTCCAGACTTAGAATGCTTAATAGTCTTGAGCAAAGGAGAACCAGAGGGCACATGATTCAGTTATTTAAATTTATTAAAATGAATGACGTTGCAGGGTTAGATTTTTGCACTCAAAGCAGGACAAGGGGTCATTGTTTAAATCTCAGGTTAATCTGAAAATTCGACAAAATTACTATTTTAGCAGGGTAGTGGGAACTTGGAACAGTTTCCGGAAGAGGCGGTAAGAAGCAATGGAGTAGATAGCTTTAAGAGGACCATTGATCTTCATTGGGGTCTTTAATTTGACTAGGACCAGCCCAGTTGGGCGCAGAGCCTGCTGCTGGACTTCGCATTTGTATTATGCAGCTCCTTGTCACATTCGAAACAGACCTTAAAAATTCCCATTTTCAACGTAACTGCCTTATGAGCTAAGCAATGAAAAATTTGAAGCACTCACACTTTGGAAGACTAGTGAGAAAAGCAAAGGATTCAAATGGAACTGGCATAGTTTACAAAAATGATGAGCTGATTGCAATAAGGGTAATTTTGAGTTCATGGCTATGATGGAAATGACAAAACACAATGCAAAACTAATTTAGGAAATTCAGGTGTTTATAGAAGCTTCTACGGCACTTGTAGAGTAACACTTTTGGAAGTTTTCTTAATTCCAGCCGAAAACTTAATTTAAATACTTAAATTAAAAGGCATTGCTGTTTTTAGTTGAAATTTAATGCAGGCTTTTAGAGGAAAGAAATTAAAAACTCAGCTTTTGCAAGATTACAAAAGTAAAAATCCCAATTAAGTACTCAAGGAATTTGCATTCCTTTTACTGTTATGCGAAAATTTTCAAAAATAGAGCAGGAAGCACGGGCATCCGTGTGGGCTATGGATGGCGGCTCTACCCCCCCCCCCTAGAAATTCTTGATTGCTTTTAGTATTATTTTTCTGGCAAAAACATCAAACATTTCTCCTTCAGCCATTAATGAATAAGTTATTGAAAATCTCAAGTTTTATAACTCGAATCTACACTGAAATGGCTTTACAAGGAAAAAATATCCTGCTAAACCGTGGAGGAAAATATCTGAGCCCCACCCCCTCCTACCCCTTTCTACCTCCGGCCATGGGCAGATGCCCATGGCCGGAGGTAGAAACTTTTTTCTTTTTGCACTGACAAAAAAAAAACATATGCTTTAGGAAAGTCAGAAAACACACTAGCAACTGATAGCAATAGTATTCTTTAAACTAATAATAATAAAAGTGGTTAAAATTTTTTACATCTAACTTTTCAGCCTTCTCCCCCCCCCCCCCCATGTGTTCTGCTATGGAAAACAATTCTCCTTTGTTTATGCTACTTCATATAAATGTCAAATTTTTTTGCAGAACTTTCAATGACTCAAACATTTTTTCAGTCTCATGGGATTTTTACATACAGCGAAATGACCGAATATTGATGAAATACAGAAAATGTGATAGAAATCATGATTGTTTAATTCTCAAGTTATCTGGAATCCAGAAAAATATATTACTCACACATGATTGCAAGTTTTCGAAATGATTGAGCAAAAAATGGTCATAAAAAGGCTGTTGGACCATATGTAATGTTTCAAACATTTTATTTAAGCAATTTAAAATAAAAAAATATACAATTTGTTCTAGACTTTGTAAATGCAGAATAAAAAACAATACTCAATAACTGTTAATATATCTCAAAAGACTTCAAAACATCAAATGTTAATTCTGCAGTTATTAGACTGTCATTTCACAATACAAAATGAAATGATAAAATTAAGGATGAGTGAACAAATAAAGAACATGAAATGTTGCAGTAGACTAACATGGGTAGTTTAAACATTTTAAAGCAAAATATGGTCAATGTTTCAAATATGACTTTACAATTTTAATACCTATAACAGAGAAAATAATTCACCAATAAATCTTTTCAGCGTCATCGATTAATTTTTTTTCAAAATAATCAAAATCAAAGAATAACCACTGACTAATAAAGTACATTTTGATTTAATGACTAGAAAATTTAAATGATGAAAAAGGTAATAATTAAATATGAAATAAAATTTCTTTTAAAAAAAAAACTTAAAATTGCTTTAAAAATCTAAAAAATGTATTATAATTGAATTCATACAAAACATTAACATAAATATGCAATATTAATTCAAAATTTTAAATAATAAAATAAAGAAGAGTTAAACCTGCAAATACAAGGGATAGTTTTTAATGAAAAATCACATTTTAAGCAACGTTGCATTGATTAGATAAAAAATTAAATTTTTGACTAGCTTAGTTTTTACTTTAAACTGAGCAATTCATACTTTGGCACAGTTAATAATAAACATTAAGTATACATTAAGCTGCTACTGTATAATAAAAAAATACATTAAAAACTGCCATACTTCTACAAATTTAAAATTTTTTAAAACTAAACTAATGGAATTCAATTATAGAATCTAGAAACTGATAAATTTTAATTTTTAGCAGTAATAATCACGAAACATGCAACAAATATTGAAGTCACAACAGTCCAAATCATTTGAATAATTTAGATACTAGTGTCATTTTTTTATTAAATGGCGAAAAAACAATAGCAAAATATAATATGCTCCATGGTTTATGAAATCATTACACAAACCAGAATATAAAGAATAATTACAGCACCCAACATCAAAAATGTATCGGACTAAAAAATAGCTATTTCCAAAGCACAAAATCACCATAATCTCGCTTAACACAAAAATCACCATAAGAAGTCGAGATTAGCTCTCGTTTTCAAGATACAGAGCCAACTGGGTTTGTAAAATCTCACCTAATGTTCTATTTTTCCCGGCAGATAGAAGGACATGCCATGGATCTAATCACTTTCAAAATTCAACCCCTGGTTGTGACAGAAAATCTCACTACATAAAACGCCTTGTGACTTTAAGAAATTTAAATTCTGGGTGAGAAATGCCCAAAAAAGCCCCTAGTTTGATCCACTCATTTCTGCTTCCACCCATGCTCATTCTGATAGGAAGAGTAAATAACTACATGAAAGCTATGAATAAACATTGGTTACTTTAGAGGGAAATCCCCCAAGATGTATTGAAGCAAAGTTTAAGGTGAAAATTTTTAATGGCCCTTCAAATAGTTATGAAAATCACTATTTTTGATAAACAATCTGACAGGGAAAATAAGAACACCCTAAAAGCTTTTAAGGGTGTCTTATAAGTATTTCTAAGAAGCTGAGAAGATAAGAACTAAATATAGTTGGTCAAATAAATCCTACAGAAGTTACGTGACCATTGATGCAATATATGTCCCAAAAATGCCATTTCCTCTAGGATTTTTTGCCTAAAACCTGTGAGCGAAGAGAATGGGGAAAGGTTTTCCTAAGATATCTCTGCAATGGAATGCAGATATTAGAATCATTGAGCCGAGTTAATGCTCGCCAACTGCTGGACTATTACGAGAGATTATCCATTTTTTGACATACAAGAAACAATCAGGAATAATTTCTAAACATTTTTTCAGGACTTCAGCTTTGAAAGATTTTGTGAAAGGGTAGAGCTTTCAAATCTCATAAAACTGCGAAAAGCTGAGGTTTTCAAACTAAAATTCCAAAACATTTAGGTGAGGAGGAGGGGGGGGGGGGCGAGCCTCTTAAATCACTTCAAATACAACCTAAAATAAAGTCCTCGGCTCCCAAAAACTTCTTCCCCCTAGCCCTAGTCACCGCCACTAGTGGGGAACATGTTTTATGATATAATGGCAATAATTTAAAAGAAAATAATATAATTTCAATAACAGTGTTACAATACAGGACAGAGCTAAGAAATGTTGAATTAAGTGTGGTTGCCAATTTTAGCGAAATAACATTCTTACATTGAATGGTACTATACACAGATGAAATTAATAAAAAACACTTAAATGCAAATGTACACAAATAAGCAGTAGTTGTAACAAAACAAAAGCGTTTACAGAAATTCAGAGTGAAAGACAGGTAACTACATTTCCTGTAACATAAAGAAGTAAATATCATATTTTAAAAAAAAAAAAGTTTGAGCTTTCTCACAAGAAAGAAGATATATAATTTAAAAGGGTGTTTCTGGGAATGGGAGACAAGATAGCATTTACAGAACAACAGATTCTGTGATGTACTGAAGTGCTGTTAACAGAGAGACCTACTGTATATTATTTTGCATGATATAAATGTTATTTATTTTTTAGTCAGGCATAAATTTTATTTTGAGATAAATGTTTTGTTATCATTAAATGCATAAAATACATTATGAATTCCAAAAAAAAATTGTGAGGATTTTCCCCTTTTTTTCTTAAATATATATGTTTTTTCAAACAAATGTTGACGACCAGCAACAGGCTCTGTGCCCAACTAGGCTGGTCCTAATCAATTAGAATTCATAATGAAGACCAATCTCCCTCTTAAAGCTATTGCTTTTGAGCTCACAACCCTAAAAATGAATACTAATAGTAAAAACAAATGTATAAAATAGTAATAGTTTTGTGAACAAACACTTATCATTAAAAAGAAAAAAAAACTCTTGCATTTTAAATCTGAAATATTATGTTATAAACATTAGTTTATTCATAAAATATTTATCAAAGTAAAGGTTTTTTCATAAAATAAAATCATTAGAAAAGAGAAACTTGATACAAAAGTTATGCAAGACACTGCTTTCAAAGTTTCCTTTTTTGTGTAGATTAATGATATATTTGGCAATCAATACAATTCTATAACCTAAGTTCAAGGACACACACAGATGATTTAATGTTTTGTGCTTGTAGCATTTATTATGTTTCATTTCTCTGAGTATTTAAAAATAAGCAAAGATTTCTTGAAAATATGTAACAAATCACTGTCAGACAGAACAGCTATCTTTGGTTGTGGTTTTCATTACAGGTATAAATATGCAGATATAATCTCATTTTAACTGCGAGAAACAAAAAATTTAATAGATTGGAATTCCATTGTGACATTGATTGAATGAACAATCTTGTTGTGATAAATATAATAATAATGTAAAGACAGCTTCAGTACAATGAAGTCAATTTTGAAAATTTTCATTGCAGTGAAACACTTCTAAATGAAGGTGTTTTTTCTTTCACCTTTTGCCTTGTTTTAGAAATCTATTTCCAACTAATAATTTCAGCACACTAGAAAATTGGGTAAATTTCCCTCCTGTGAGTTGTTACATTACATCATACTAAATCCCAAGAAAGGAAAACCTGGTCTGGTTTCAATTCTTATTTTGATCCAGCCTGCTTTTTATGTTTTTCCCATGGTAATTATTCATAAGATAGGATAACAATCTACAATTTTTGACTAATGCATTGAGTCATATACATATCACAAGCTAGATTTTTGTTATGACTAAGTCAAGTGGTTTTTATTTTTTTAACCACACTAAAAAATTGACTTAAAAATCAATTTTCCCAAGAAGAAAAATTGCTATAAAACAGATATTAAATATGCCATGTATGAAATTAATACAGAGGGTTGAAGGACAAGTTTTAAAATATACAATTTAGTCACTGGAGTTAACATTTTTAAGACTGGGACAGGTTTCTGTTCACTGTAAAAAAAATTAAAAAGTTTAATTTTACGATGTAGATGCAATTCAATGGTTCTGAGAACTGCCAACCAAAAGACCTTCACAGAATTCCACTACAACTTTAGATACGTTTATTTACATTTAATTTTTTCTATATTTCTACATGAAAATTAACATTTTAAATTCCACAGAATATAACTAATGAAGAATTAAAAATATCTTTTTCTCTCTTTTTTTCATTAAAAAAATGCAATCTCTCAATTGTTCGATTTAAATATAATATGCTATTGAAACTTAGTTTGACTAGCTAACTGGCTGTCAAGTAGCCCTTTCAATTAATTAGTGTACTATACATAAACATGTAGATTTCGGACACCCAAGTTAAGTGTGTACTTAACATATAAACTCAAAAAATGCAAAGGAGAAATGCATCACTCAAATGTGAAAAAATGATAATTTAATAATTTAATTCTTTCAATTACTTTTTTATGAGCTATACATGAGTTTGGCTGTGTATTTAGCACATACACATACAAAAAAAGGGGGAAATGCATCATTTAACATGAAAAAAAAAATCATTGCATTTTCTCCCAAAACAATTTGCATAAATAAAGATTAAAGGCAAATTTGGTGCTTTTTGTTCGCCACAGAGTAACTGCAAAATAAAACTGCTATGGACCTGGATGGAGATACGCATCTGTGCCAATAATAGCTCCAGTGTTTGGTATGAACATTCAAAACTAATCTATGCAAATGAATGAGAAAATAAGTTAAAGAAATAGTGAAAAATACTGCAAATAAAATAAATTGATCAAATACAAACTTAAGAAACAAAAGTATTACACATGGGCAATTCCATGGTAACAGACCTATCACTTTTTAACAAAACAGTTTAAAAAGACTAGAAATATGTTAAACGCTTCTTTCGTTGAATGAATTTTATGAAGAACATAGGACTCTACTTCTATAAAATGCAGTTAAATTATAAAGATTCTACAGGTAAAAGATGTAAATAATTTATTTTGTGCGTAATGGACGTATCTCTTAAGATACGTCTGTTACGAAGCCAAAAACACATCATATAAATACTGTTTCTGAAAAGCTTCAAAATTTAACTATATTTTATTTTATAGAAGTAGACCCAATGTTCTTCCTAAAATTCATGCAACCAAACAGGACTAACATATTTGAAGTCTTTGCAGACCTTTTCATGCAGCAATTGATGCTTTTAATCAAAATGGAACTGCCCACATACCACCAGAAAAAATCTGATGAACTGATTTGAAAAGAATAGCAACTTTTGGAAAAAATCAGTCTTGTATCTCTTAAGTACATACAGCCTGAAAGGAGATCGGGACGCCATATGACAAAAAGTTTAAAAAAAACTAAGAATCAAGATCATTCGGCAACTGCAAACCCATGGATGAAAACAAATTGCTAACAGGACCGGGCAATCCTTGCTGGCTAGAGTAGGACTCCAGGATATTCTTAAGAGCTGTTAAATCTACATCAACAGGCCTGAAATCTTCCTCTTCTTCATTGATGTCTGTAACATTACCTTCAGTTGCATCCTACGAAACACATTTTTAAAATGTTGTAGTAAAACGAAATAAACTCCACACAGTAAGATTTCAGAAAGCATGAAGCTTTTAATTTCATTAGATTTTTTTCCCATACCCATCTCATGTTTGGCTAGGTTTGGAACACAATAGATAAAACCTTGTTTTAAAATATAACCATTGACAATTTTGTTCAAATTTGACTGCTTCTAAGAATATTTTGTAATAAATTGTATTTTATTAGAACAAAGTCAAAAGCTTTGAAAATTGGCAAAAGGATATCCAAATAAGATAAGCATTTTAATGTTTCAAAATTTATTCTTAAATGTGAATCTCATCTTGTAGTAGCTATGAAATGTCTAATTAAAAAAACAGAGTGAAATAGGATATTTTCTTTGCTTTTAATTTATTTATTTACTTCAACAAAAAGTTCAAGCATGGTAACATTAATTATAAAATTGATTAAAAGAATATAACAAAAATTTGGAACATTGCAAGAGCAGTAGCTCCTATGGTATGTTGACATCCACTTTAGATAATGTTTCCTTTTATGGGGTAATAAGAAATAGGAATTAGCACTGAATTGAGTTGCATTACTTTTGTAGTCGTTTTGCAAAAGTATTCCAACTCAAATACATGACAATTAACTTTTCCTATGACCCCAAAACAGAGAAACATTGTCAAAGCCAGAAGCCAACTGTCAGAGGAGCACTACATGCAGAACACTATTCAGCATATTTTAAGCCCTTATATCTTAAAAGCAGAACAAAACATATATAGCAGTAGATTTCAGGGAAAGAAATTTCCTACACTACTACCATATAATAATTACGTTTGAACAACCATTGAACGTTTGGTTTGTTGAACGGTCACAGACTAAAAAAATATTATCAGCAATTAGTTAAAATCATAAGTGAGACAAGAATATGATTTATGTGCATTAAAGTAGTTTCTTTTTACCTTTAATTCAGACGGTTGTAGAGATACTCTATCAAAACTTAAGCCTACATCAGTTTGAGCTAGTTCACGATCCATTTGCTCCATGTAGATTTTCATGTCTTGAATATTTTTGTATTTAGCTCCTGCACCTTTTTTACCTGTAAATATTCCTTTTCTTAATATTTCAATACAATTAATTCTTTTCTTACACATGTAATAAAATAATTTATTAATTTACAAGCACAAAAATTATTTTTTGACTAGAGTAAGCAAGATAAATGAAAAAAAAGGGAACAAAAAGGTAAGTTTTAGTGAATTAATAAAGCTATATTAGTGAAGCTATTAAGTTCGAAGTTTTGTATTGATTAAAAACATAAAACACAGGTGTCAGAAAAGAAATGAAATACAGATGATAAAAGAAAGCCTCCCCCCCCCCAACCCCTTTCAATTAAATTTCAAAGTTTACGCTCATATTGCACCGGTAACTAACTGTGCACATTCTAATAGATCTACTGGTTATCTGATTGTAAATGAAAACACATTACAGGGACTTACCACTGGCATCATCAATCTACCAACCGGTATAACCGGTAGTTCTATTTGGATGCAAATAAAGTGACATGAATAACAAACGTAAGCTAAGCAATTAAACCAAAATATATTTACTATTAATTTCTTCTCCAGTACCAATATCATCTTCATCATCCTCATCAGAATACCCACTCATCGATGAGCTGGAACCATCATCATCTGATTCAGGTACCCTAAAATCTAATAGTTACTTGTCAATTAGATAAGCAAATAACAAAATTATAAAATGATGTAGTTAATTACAATCTAGTGTACAAATTAGATTCAACCAAATTTTTTTATTTATCAACTACAACAATATTTCTTTTTAAAAATCGTTATATCAGCCTATTACTACACAAAATTTATAAAAAATTTTGATTTCAGAGGAATACTACCTAAAATAAGAGTTTGAAACAACTTAAGCATGAGCTTTTCTTGTTAATTACTAAAATGTATAGTCTACTATATTTAACGTACCAAAAATGTTGCAATATTTAGCATGATTTTAACTGAGCGTGAAAAGCTCTCCAAGTTAAAACTCATGTTTTTTTCCAATTATTATTTACTTAATAGCTATGCAATAAGTCAAACATTACTAAGATAGCAAAAGCATAGAAATTTAGATTTGCAAAAAAGAAACATAATAAATCAATGAATTTAATCATTTAGCAAATAAAAACTAAGCAAATCTAGCCAATATAAATCTTCAGTACAAAAATTTTAACACAATCGCATAATAATTTCGGTACAAACTAAAAGTTCACACTTATCTGAAAAGAATAATGCTAATAATATTAGATGATTTACAGAAGAAAAAAAAGTAACCTGTTTGACTTCTTTCTGAAAGTAGTCAAACATTTTTTTTTCCTTTTTACAGAAAAATTCAATTTTCAAAATGTTTTACTTAGTGGTTGAAATATAGTAAGCAATAAGAATTACGAAGATACAGTGGATGCCAGTAAATAGAATCAGTGGTTAGTTGCATCAACACCTTTAACCCATTTATGCCCAAGTTTTTTTAAATAATTTTTTTCAATTTTCATCTGCTTAAAACTCTTACTTGGAATGGTTTACTTACATTTTAAGCTTGAAATAGTTCGCCGTTGCCATATTGATCATGTAATTTAACGTCCTGTTTATGGGATATTTTGCAGATATGTGAGCAAAATACAACCTTACTTGACTTAACTTGTGCAAAGTAACATTTCAGAAGTCATCGCTGATCAATTTTAAGCAAATCATTTTAAAACAGTTTAATTTTATGGAAAAAAAGTTCACAAAAAAAAACTTATTTTCTGTGGCTACCCATGCTGCATCGTTGCTTGACTGATTTGTCTGAAAATAGCTGTCAATAAATAAACTCTGATGTCCAAATACTGGTTCTATCTGGTTTTCTCAAGAAGCAGGACTATTTAACTTGTGAAAAACAGTTTTAGTAAAATGATATACCCATTACAGGTTTTTGTATGCAGTAACTAACAAGCATCCCGTTTTTAGGCTACTGGGCATAAATGGGTTAATGAATCAAATAGTAAATAACAGAACAAAATCCAGCTTTGTTGAATCAACCATTGTATTGGATCAGCCGCTTTATTGAATCAATGTTTAGGACAAACATGATTCTTATTTTATGCAGCTTTGTACTCAATTAAAACTTTTTAAAATAAAAATTACTAAATTACTGGACATTTAATTGTAACAGTGATGGAACAAATAATTTACTAATCACACAATTGAAAAATTACCTAAAATAGTATTTATAGCATCTGTAAAAGCATCAGGATCAAAATTAATTTTCTGCTTCTTATTCTTCTGTTTAGTTGAGGGAATTTCAGCTCCTTCAATATCAGATCTGTGATTTACGAATGAATTTAAGCCTTCTGTTATGACCTTCCCCACATTGGCTTCATAATTTTTTTGAGACATTTGTTCCAACATAGAATCTAATACATCTGGTGTGATTTCCATCCAGCTGTCCGCTTCAAAATAAAGAAAGAATTAAAAATATATTTAGGAGGCTTGAAAAGATACAAAAATAATCTATGCAAAATTTAAACTCTTTGCAATGCGCCGCTTTGTGCCAGTAATTTATAGTTGTTTTTTTCAGCATCAGATGGCAGGAAACAAGTCATTGCGTAAATATCTCAGAACACATAAATCATTTAAGTGAAACTGTAACTAAACAATGACAAACATTTTTCAGTGAAATCAGAAAGTTACAATGAAAATTAATTAGTTTTATTCATTTTAAAATAAATCCAAATGTTTTAAGCACTTGAATACACAAAAATCGAAAAATATTGAACTATTATAAATATTAATCATAAAATTATATTATATCATAAAAGTATTCAAATAAAAATTAAATGCATACAAATAAAGATCATCATCAAAAATAATAATAACCATTTTAACGAAAAACAATAGTCAACAAATGAAGGAAACAAGAACTAAGGGTTGCACTTACAATCAGGAGGTTTCAATGCTTTTTCTGCTGCTTTCATTTCATCATAGTTAATATTTAGTGTTTCCAGCATGCTGCGAATTCGGGCACCAGGATCAACATTACCATTGGTATCTTTTTTTAAACATAGCAAATAAAAATCTTTGGCTTGAAGCATAAGTCTGTTATATAATTGTGAGCCTTCAATTTCTCCCTAAAGTAGTTAAAAAAATAAACTATCATGAAACCTTTACATATTAAGAATCATAATAAATTACAAAATACATTATCCAGTGTAATATTGTGTTTTTCTAGCACAGTAAAGTGTCCGATTCTGGGCTAAACTTTTATCCACAGTAAAAAAAACAATAATTTTATATTAACGTACATATATAGTTCAACGGCTTTTCGTACAAATTATCTAGTTGCTGCTGTGACTAGAAACCAGGGAGAGTTTGAATCCCTCACGATCCGGGAATGATATCTTACTGGATAAAAAGAGTTTTTTCCAGTCTCGCTGACGGAAAAACCACTCATCCATCCGAGTTGAGCAATCCTTAAAGCTCGTTGGACAGTTCGACCAACAACTTGGCCTAAAATACTTGTAGAAAATACATTTTTCCATCGTAAGCTGAAAAGTCTGATGTCCAGATGCGGACTTCACATCCATGTATGGCCTGGGAGAAGCAAAGGTATACTTAAGGCCATGCTTAGGAATGCATGATGCATTCCATGGTGGCGGACACTCACTACATTACACCAGTATGAAAAAGTTCATGTTTTAAGAGTAATATGAGATGCCAAGTAATGTGCTCAAGGAGAAGGTTTAAAATATTAACACCTCCCAGTATACGACATATGAGCATATAAGAAGGGAGCATAACAAGGATAGGTACAAATGGATGGTATTATGCAAAAAGGAGTTAACCCACAAAACATAAAAAAATGAGTTATCCAACTCTGATGGTAAAATATGTTGCTTCCTACATTAAGCAAAAATGATTTAAGCCCTATCAGCGTTTCAAGGACTAATACAGATAACATTTTAACCCACGATCCTTGAATCTTCAATATACCATTAAGTAAAAAACATTCAACCACTGAGTGAAGCTGCAAAACACTCATCCAACAGTTTGATGTTAGTAAGCTATTTTGCAACAAACGCTCAACCAACTGTATCAACCAACATACCCACTAGGGCTGGGCAAAACAACTCGTTTAAGTGAACGATCCCAGTAAGAAAATGAGCTTCCAGTAAGTTTTTCTACCTACAAAAAACATTTCTATGCCAATTTCAATTTACGTTTCCAGAAACCTAAAAAGGACACCTGTTTGAGTGTGATAAGTTCAACGCACAAATTAAAAGCCTTACAGGCAAGGTGGCGGATTCTCTAAGAGAAGAGCATTCCAACCATACTCAAAAAGCAGAGTTTGAGGGGTCAAATGAAAAAAGATCTTGAATCTGCTAAAGAGAGCCCTGAACTGGAAACTTTTAACGTTTGATCTGCAAAAAAACCATCCGTTACCTAAACTGCCAACTGGTATTGTGTATTATAAACGGCATTTAAATTTCTACAACCTTGGCATCCACGTTGGTAGCACAGGAAATGGTATCTTCAATGTTTGGCTTGAAAATGAAGCTAGGAGAGGAACCCAAGAAGCGAGATCTTGTCTAAGAAAATATATAATAGAACATGTCAAAATCCACCTGTCAAGCACTTGATTCTATGGTCCGATTCATGCGGTGGTCAAAACCGCAGAACCAACCTAGCACTATTAATGATGCACACATTGCATAACCATCCTTCTCTTGAATCCACCACTCTAAGATTCTTGCTTTCGGGACACAGCTTTCTGCCTAACGATTCAGAGTTTGGAGATGTTGAGCACTCTTTAAAAATCCAATAGCGCCTATACACAGACGTAGACTACATTAATGTTATGCAGGAGTGTAGGAGGAAAAATAAATTTGTTGTCAACAAAATAGAAAGACAAGAAATGGTTTCAATTCAAAAATTATTGGAAAATACTACAAACAGAAAAATCGATTCAAACAAAGATAAAGTGAGTTGGATGAAGACCCATGAGATCAAAATTTTGAAAAGTGAGTTTTGAAAACAAACGCGCAGATAATAGATATAGAAAAAAAGAAGAAAGGTCGACAACACAAGTCGTTTAAAGATATACAGTTGGATTCCTTATGGCCAACGGGTAAACCACTGTCAAAAGAAAAGATCAAAGACCTCAAAGAAATTTTGAAGCTAGTACCACAAGACTTAAAATATTTTTATAATTTCTTGAGAACTGCTAAACAGGGGGAATTTTCAGATGATGTTGACGGTTTTGGGTTTCAAATGTGGACTTTGACATTGATGAAGATGAGGATTAATATCTTTTAAACAATTTTAATTATTTCTGAAAGTGATTTTTTGTACAGCATTTTTTTACCAATAAAACGCATGATTCATCATTAATAATGTGGGTTAACTTATTTTTTCAACCCTCCATTCCTTAATAACCTATAAAGCGAAACGCATTCATCCAACATTTTTATTTTTTTAAACAGAAATACTTGAAATTTTTTATTGAAAAACACATGAGAAAATAAGTTTAAATATTGCGTTCATGGTAACATATCATTGGTATATTGATATAGAGCTCATGATTTTCCAGAGTTTGTTGACTTTAAAGCCCATTATCTCAAAATCAGGTTTTTGTGGGTTGAGTTGTTTTTGCATAACACCATCCAAATGATGAGGCAAAAAAAATGTTTAGGACACTTGAATATAAGGTCACTGAAACCGATGGCAATAAAAGAATACTTGTAATGATGTAGTACTTACCCGGAAGTACCCTCTTTCTTTCAAATTTGATGCAAATCTTCTCCATCTAACATCATTGCAGAAGTCATGTTCAGCAGTGCCTTCTACATTCATCATTTTATCAGCGTTTGATGCAAGTATTTCAAAACCACATGCCTGCAAGTTGAACCATACATTGTACACAAAATTAAAAACATAGCGCAAAGCATGATAAATATTTTTTTTAAAAACCGGCTGAAGTTTTTTTTTTTTAATTGCAAATGGTTTTATCTAAATTTTGGAAATATTTGATCGTTTCAATTTTTAGTCAGAAAGATCATTAAAGATGAGTTAAATTATAATGAACTATGTTCAGGCTTATAAAGGACTCTGAAGTGTAATACTTTTAATGCACTTTAATGGCGAATTTTTGTTGTTTGCGAAATACACAGCATTCTGTTTAATATGAAAGTTTTCTTTATTTTGTAATTACTCATATTACTCATGACACTGGATTTTTTCCCCTTTGTTTTTTAGCAAATTTGTATTCAAGTACTGATAATGTTCAAGAGTTTTTCATAATCAAAATGACATAAAGAGTGTATGTAATAAAATATTTGATTCAGTATTTTGGGATCAAAACTTTGATTTGACTCCTAGCAGGGGCGATTGTGAGTTCATAAAAAAATGCCTGAAAGTTTTAAAGAAAAAATGTGTGTGTGGGGGGGGGGGTCGCATTTCATCGATTCCAATAGTTTCAAATAGTTTTTAGTCAAAATATTTTGCATGAATTTAATTACATTGTAAATGAGTAATAAAGTTACTTTTGAGCTGGTGTTGTACAAATTATCTCCAAATCAATTGCATTTTTTAAAATGAAGTCATCAAAATCAAAAAAGATGCAAATAAAATAATTTATTAAAGTAAAAAAGAGTTATAATGGCATCTTAACATTTCTATTTGATAAATATTATTAATAACTATCGGTGTAATCACCGAAAATTCGAAAGAGCAAAAAAATACAGGAGGTGGGAAGATAAGAGCATAATTAAAAATATTTTATTTCCGGTATTTTTGAACATGAAAATAAAAGAATCAATAATGAAAATACCGGGAATCCGGTTCAATTCCGGAACACAATCACCCCTGTCCTAGATTCTCAACCCCTAGGGGCCAAATTTGAAACCTAAAGTTTTGGATCACATGGAAGCTTTTCTTTCCTGACTTACTGTAACTAAGACTTATAATAGACCCAAAGAATAAATTTGTAAAAGTACTTTTCAAATACAATCAATGTTGTCACTTAAAATAATTTTCTTTTTTGTATATTTTACAACATGCTATGTGTTGTAGCACGCATCAGTGCATATCAACATTACGTTTCATTTTTTTAAAAATTACATTCATATACACACATTTGATTTATTAAAAATAGCATCAAGAGTGTTCCTTTTGACGCCCTGAACTTTAAACTAGATGTTGAAAATACTACTCAAGAGAATAGAACAGATCGAACGCATAACTGATAGCATCATACATTGTTGTATAGGCCGCATAACTTATAGAGGGGTTCACACTCCATATATACTTTTCTTATAGTATACTGATACATTTGAGTTGTACGCCTATTTGATACGCCTGATAAGTTTTACACTATCATTATTGTCTAATGATTTCTTTTTATATCATTTCATATCTTACTATGTGCTTCATATTGTCTGTAAGCTTTATAAAATTCTACCATAGACTTTTGGAAAAATCGTCACTTATGTGATTTTTTAAAATTTATGATAACCAGTGTATTACAACACTTTACATTACCAACAATGTTGAAAAAATTATTTAACCAAAACTAATCAACCCAAATGATTACCAATTTCATGCCAAGCTCATGTGCTTTCCGTAAAGGATCATTTACACTTGGGAGGTTCCACCCTGTTCTCACATCAGGTTCATACTTTTGACTTGATAACTGTGCATAGAGACATCGTGTGAAAACTACCTTTGTTGGGAGCAAAAAAATCAGAATTAATATACAAATTATGAATTTTTCATGCATTTGAAATTATAAACAAATCTTTCCCATTTCTTAACAATTTCACCTAAAAGATAACTTAAAACTCTCAAGCAAAATTACAGGGAAATAACTGCTCTTCAGAAGTCAATGGTCAGAGGTTATTGCTAGTCACAGTCACAAAGGGAGAGTCGTCTTGTCTCACATGTGTCATAGACACATTTGTATTGTGATCATGTGACTTTAGTGAGAAGTCTTTGTAGCATTTCATTTCACACTCCAGGGTCCCCCGTACCTACCACAGCTTCGTGGTTTAACCGGGATAGGGCCCTGAAGAGCGCTCTGTTCTTAATTTTGAACCAGAACCTAGGGTCGAGCAAGCCCTAGGCTCAGCACCCCCAGAGGTATCGTTTCACTTGGAGGACTTTGTGACCACGACATTTTTAACGCCTCCCAGCCACCATTAATCAAGACGGTGGATCCTTGATCGGCAGGGATCGAACCCGGGTCCCTCCGGACACGAGTCCGATGCCTTAACGATCGGGCCACCACGGCCCAAGTCTTTGTAGCAACAAAGCCTAATGCAGGCTGCTTTTGCACCATGTCCTCCCCCCTGGATACATTACTATATAGATAAATTTGAAATTTTTTACAAAACTATTTTGTTTTTTCAAATATATTTGAGTTTTCACAAAAATATTTTAGTTTTCACACAATTATTTGATTTTTCACAAAATTGTTTGATTTTTCACAAAAAAAGTGACCCAGTGAAAACCCCTGGTGGTTGTTGCAACCTGTTGGCGACCCAAAATGACATTTCGTGGCAGTCATGGAACTTTCGCATTAGGATCCCTATTTAGTCACTGTTATCAAATAATATGCATTAAATGTGATCTTTGGTTCATATTAGCAATACTATTTGTCACGTTAGGAGATTAAATCAGTTGATTTCTAGCACAATAAATACTAGTTATCTCACTAATGCAAAAAATGTACAACAACTTACTTCTGTCATAACTCTAGTTTCCGGAGCAAAAAATTTCATTGCTCTACAAGCCTGAAAATAAAATTTATAGTAAATAAATTAGGAATATTAAAAACAGATGATATTTCAAAAAAAAAAAAAAAAAACTTTCAAACTTGAAACATATCACACCTTTAAATCTAATGGATCTCTAAGGTAAAAAGCCTTTACAGCATGTGGAATTAACTTAGGATCTTCCATCAAAATACCAGCAACAGAACACGGCAGGTAACAGTGAGCTCTATGTTTATTTGTATCAATTTTGAAAGGATATCTATTGAAAAGAAAATTGCAAATGTTAATTTTGAGAGAAAGTGTAATTAAATGAAATTTTAACATCATATGCATTTATCATCCAGCAAATTACTTCTTTTAATAATCCATTTAAACTGTGAGCAGTGTTACATTCTCTGCACATTTTATACATATCAATTTAATGCACTTAAATTTCTTTCAAATAACATATAAACTACGTCGCCCGACTTTGCACGGGGTCTACCTTGAGAATAAAGCTTTTGTGAAGTGAAGCATGTCTAAAAATCCTGATTAGATTAAAGTCCATCTCATTTTGTCGGCAGGCAGTAAAAAAATGAATCAATTGCCAAAAAGTGTTAAATCCCTCCAAAACAGGCAAAGCCTAAAAGCAAAAGAAAGAATTTTATTTGTTCATACTCAAGCAAAAAATGGCAACACCTTTTTCTCATCAATAATTTATTTCCCACGCTTTTTAATTTACGCTCGTGCAGACGATATTAATAAATCCAATTTAAAATGGATGTTTCCAAATTTAAAAATGCCAATATCTTATTTCTGAGTGAAGTTAGGGCTTAGAAGCTTTTGAATTCTTTGAAAAGCAATCACCCTAAAAGGGATTTTTTGTGAGCTTTCCACTGAGACCAAAATCGAGAAGATGCGATAGTTATTTCGAGTAGAAAGAGGCGTTTTTGGCTCCTTAAATTGAATTTCAAAAGGATGGGCACTTTTTTGGCGTTTTACCGCCAAAAATATCTGCTTACTATTTTCTAATTTGCAGAAAAATCAAACAAAATGTGCCAAATAAGGAATTTTTTGGGAGGTCACCATGACCTCCAATTGGGTCGCCCGTGAGCAGAAGGAATTAAAAAACATATTGCACTATGAAAAATATTTTAAAATAGAGTTAAGTACATAGTGAAGAAGATTTTGAATGGAACTTAAAGATACAAATTAAGTTATTGTAAAATTTCTACCATGGTTTATTTTCTTAAGCAGTGCATCAACTTATGGACTGATCCTCATAAATAAATTAAATATCTTAATTAAACCCGAAATAGCTATTTAAAATACATATCACTTAAGTAGAACCCTGGTTTTGAAATATTCACAGCCGGAAATGATAATTGAGGGGGGCTTGCTGCAAAAAGGAGGTAGCTTCAAATTTTAATTTTAAAAAAGTGCATTAAAACTAAAATCACATTTAAAAATTTTAATATTCTTCTGTCAATGACTCTTCTTGTAAAACAAGCATAAGGGGGAGTGAATAAAATAAAAGATGCCTAATGTTTTTTCTTGCTAAATGTTATGTATGTACATGTGTGCAATGTGCACACTTATATTTTATCATTCGGTGAAATTTGAACTTCATTCGGCAAATTGATAATTTTCTCCCTCCCAAAAATTTTTGTTCAGGACGCCCCTGGCTACCTTCTTCTTGCAAGCAACCCTTCAATTTTATTGATCCTGTCAGTAAAACGTTCAGGCATCCAAATTCAGTAACAAGCAAAATAGTTAAAATACTCACTCTTTAATTCTTCGCTGTATAGCTTCTTGAGTTGAATCTGAAGCTCTAGTAACGGATGAATATCTGCGAACAGCATCTACTGCATTGCTTATGCTTGGAACACCACTAGGAATTGGGGTGATTTGACCAGGGTTTTGTGCCATGGGTATAATATGAAGTTCCCCTCTGTATATAAATATCTAAAAATGTACATAGTTAAACTCTTAATTAATGACATGAGATGAAACATAAAAGACTTAATTAGAAAATAAATTAGTTACAAGTATTTATAATAATATTTTTTTTTCTGGCAATCTTTCTTAAAGTGTTTTAATTTGAAGGGATGAAAAGAAAATTTAAAAGTTCTACACGATTGTTTAAATCATAAACTTTCTGAAGAGAGAAAACATGCTTTTGAGAGAAAAAACAAAGCAGCCAAAGAAAGTAAATATTTTAAAAACAATTCTAATCATAACATTTTCTAATGCAAGTTATATTATATAACACTTTTAATTTAGGACTATGAATTCCAACCGTAAAAATGCATTGGAAACATCTGATTTACAAATTTTCTGTGCAGTATAATTGTGTAGAAATTAGAGCAAGTTTTTTAAAAAACATGAAGAATGTAAAATAAGGCTAAAGGAAATTGAAAAACAGAACTTTACAAATCTTAATTCAAACTAAAACAATCATAAACAGAAATCATAAGAGTAACAGATCCTTTACAAAAATCATAATTCTAACAACCAAATAAAAATCATAATGATAACAGATCTTTTACAAAAATCACAATTGTATCAACCAATTTTTTCTATACGAGAGTATAGAAATCACATTACCAATCATAAACACGCTCATTTTTTTTATTTTCCACTTAAAATTTTTTCCCTAAAAAGATTGTAAAACTTCTTTTTTTTTTTCAAAAACCAGCGGGAGGGAGTAGCATTCATTACATACAAATACGGAGGTGGGTAAAAATATTACAAGTATGTAAGAACATAGAGACATAAATAAATTATTTAGTTTTAGTACTAAAAAAATGATTCCACCAGATGAGGTACAGTTCTTCTGAAAAAAAGAATATTACTCTTTCTTACCTTTTTTTCTTTTTTACATTTAAATCATTCGTAAATTCAACTGAATTTTTTAGATTTTATCAAAATAATAAACCTTGTTCCCCCTTTCTCTAGTTTTTCCATATTTTTATATATGTTTAATATTCATACAAGAACATCTTATCATATCTATAAATGAAGAGGGTGGGGGAATAACAATGAGAAAAAAGTTATTTCTGAAAATTTTTGGAGCAAAACTTACTCTATTGGTACTTGTATCAGGATTGATCCACTTTGGTAGACAATCAGCAGCTTCAATTAATAGAAATTCACCATCATTGTCTTGCACTCTATCAATAATATAAAATTGAAAACCTTTTAAAAATAAATTTATCCATTTTGATGTCTTGAAGATAGTATTTTCAAAATCATTAATGTTGCCTCATCAGACAATCTGAAACATCACACCCCCTTCTGATTTATGCGGTCATATTTTAATACAAGCCGCAACCTTCTCCTCCTCCACCACCCCACCTCTAAAACCTCAAATTAAATCTACTCCTTGTAAGGACTGATTTGCAGCAGGGCATTCAGGACCCCCAATGGAAAGAGGCACCTTCAATTTAAGGGTGTTTAATAGCCGACAAAAAAATTAATATAAGTCTAAATTTTAGCCTTCATATAAATATAATAGGTTTTTGAATAAAAAATGAGTTTTTAATTTTTCATGGGAGTGAAGGACACCATATTTCTCAGTGCCCTGGAGCCCCTAGATCTGTAAATCGGTCCCTGACCACTTGGGGATTCAACCTCGCCCATGACTTTCTTAGGGCTCTCCCTGCTTTGCTGGTCCTAGTCAGCTGCCAATCCCTAATGAAAACCACTAGAACCCTTTTAACTATTCCCCCCATTGCAACCAATTAAACAGCTCACATTGGGTACTCACAAATACATATTTCTTCTTTTTTAATAACGTAACAACCACAACATTAAAGGAAAATAAGTGATATACAAATGAGAAAACAGAGGATAATGTGGAAAAGTTCCTTACTGAACAACTAAATCTTTGTCACTCTGAGTCAGGAAACAAAGAAGATACACAATAAACCATTCGTCCTCGATATTTTCTTCAAAACACGTCATACCTTCCAAATGTGGACCAGAATCTAAATAAATTCAAAACGAACTAGATATGTATTTAGGCCACACACTTTGAACGTTCGTTTATTAATAACAATTTAAAAGCTTTAAAAAAGAGGATATTAAAAAGAATTACCAGCAGTACTATCAACAACTTGTAAATTAAAGGACTCATTTTGCCAAATATAACGGTCTAAAAAGCCACTAAGCTTAGATATGTAAGTCTCTGCAACAATCTCACAACTAGTTGAATTTGAGAGACTTTTATTGGTGTTTTTGCGTTCCAAAAGGGGAAACAACTTGTACTTCACAGTATTTTCCGGTAACTGACTAGAAAAAGCCATTGTTCATACAAACACAGACAGTTAATGACTTAAAACAATTGAGCATTGAAGCACAAAGTAACAAAATTGAAAAACTTTGTTTTGGCTTTGTAGTGTGTAGTTGCCATACCAGCAATGTGAATGCAGCATGGTTTTGTTTTAAAAATCAAGTCTGAGCACAGCCACCACTGACTAAAGACATCTACAGTCAAAAAAGAGAGCACCAAAGTCAAACTGTCTCGTAAAATATTGAAAATCTTTTAGCATTTCATATTTTTCTGGAGTTTCGAGAACTGTATATCTTTTTTTTTTTTTTTCAAATCATTTGGCAGTTGTCAAGATCCTTCCCATGCGGCAGTGCAAACGCATGTAAACAAATAAAATAGATGTCATGGGTTTTTGCTGTGTTTGCTTTCTTGATGATTCAGATTGAATGAAGTATTGTTCTTTCTCTCCCTCTTTCCTCTTTGTGAAAAACTAAACTTTGAATTCAGAAAATTAAAATATTATTTTGTTGCCAGTATTATGTCCTTTTTTACTATACGAAAGTGATAACTGCAGCTTTAAAAAACCTGTAGTACTAATCAAAAGTACTCTCGAACTATGCGAAGACTTTATTGTTAATTACTGGAGCAAGTACTTACGTGGAAAAAACATTCAATAGCATAACTATTTTAATGTAATGTAGTCTTTTAAACAAGAACGAAGTCAGGAAATCGTAACAATGAGTTTTTTACATAAGAAATTTTAGGTGTGAAATATTTTTTTCTATCGAACATGAGAATATGTAAGGACGTCTTTTCTGTCAACTCAAACAAAAGTAGGACAACCCAAGGACGCCCCCGAACTTAATTGTTTGGAAGGGGAGAATTCTCAATTTGCCGACTGGATCTCCTAACTTTACCAACTGAAGTGTATCTATGGTTACACATTCTAGGCTATATTGAACAAGGAGGAACTTTGGGCATTTAAAAATTGCAATGTTGCGCTTTTGTTTCCAATTTCGACGAATTGTCAGGTTAAAATTGAGGAAAGGAACATTTTGTGGAAGGTTGCAGTGCTGTTCTCCCATCAGGGTATCCCTGAGATCAATGCCAAAAAAAAATGTTCATATTTTAATTAGCTTAATTATCTGAACTGCTAATACATTTGGATAAGTTGCTCTTATGGCAAAGCACATAGTTGTTTAAATTTACTAGAATAGAAGATGTTGGCTAAAATTTTGATGGGGCAAAAACCTTTTCTCATTGCTTGAATCTTGGGCAGTAATAAAAATTGCTTTGATTTTCAGGTATTTTACATAATGTGGATGAAGTAATCCTTTCTTAAAAGGAGCAAATAGTTTTTAAAATGTATTTGATCATTGCTTGTTTTCAATAAACTGAGTAGAAAAGCCCTAGTTCTCTTGTCATTTTCTCATCATTAATTGTATTTCTTACTCTGCATTATATTTGTTGTATTCCATTCGAAAGATATTCATGGTTTTTGACATGAAAACAACTTAGCAACTCTAATTTCATTTTAGGAAGCTTAAATGGATGAAACTAATCCTTCTGGATTGTTCTTGGTGACTTCAGGCAGTAAAGGTGATAGACTTCTTTTTCGTTATCCATTCGATATAGAAGGAAGCAAAGAAACATGTGAAAAAAGTAAATATATAATATACTTATGTTATGTGATCAGCATGATCGCCGGCAAAATCATGCTCAAGGGGTCCACCAAACTGAAAAAAATAGCAAAATAAATTGTTTTTGCTAAAAGAAATTTATTAAAATAAATTGTTTTTGCTAAAGAAATTTAGCAAAAACATTTTTTTTGCTGAAAAAATTAGCACAAAAATGTTTTACTGAAAAAATTACTCCAAAAATTTTTTTGCTAAAATTTGCAAAAAATAAACTGTTTTACAAAAAAAAATTTTTACTGAAAAAAAAAAATCACTAAGAAAAATCATTTTTATTAATTTTTATTTACAAAATGCCAGAGAGTGCAAGTGCACCCGCCTTGTACCCCTTTCTGGCGCCCATAGTGATCAGGGTTTGACAAATCCTGGGCGCCAAGTTGCCCAGTCAACTAAAATAATGCAGTAGTGATTAATTTTGCAGAAAAAGAATCTTTCAAAAGCTATGAAACTCTGAGCAATAATTTTCACCATTTCCTGGTTCCTAAATTTATTATTTTTTGTCAGTCTCTGAATATGTTTATTATATTATGAGTTGTAAAGGTTAGGATTGGAGAAAGTTGCAAGCAAATACCCTACAGCTGGTTATAACTTTCAAAGACTGCAGGTTTAGGCTCATTAGTAATCATCAGTCTAGAATTGTGCACAGTATCTTAGCTTTAATGAGAGGTAGGAAATTTCATATTGAAACTGAAATTATCATCACAGTGATAGCTAAAATTATTCAGCACACCAGCAAGATGTTTACAAATATAGTATGGCTTTGCCTCATAAAGTGTTAAAGTTTGAGATTGAAACTACTGGAGCCTAATTCTAAGCTTTGGCTAAAGAGGCAATAACTTAAAAAGTTATCGCTTAACTTTTATTAAGCATAGAAAGACTTGTACTACTCTTTTATATAGGCAACTCAAGGGCGTAGCCAGGACTCACGTTAGGGGGGTACAAGCAGTGGCATCCCAGTAGGAGGTCACTGTGACCTCCCTAAAAGTTCTTATTCGATACAAATTGGCTGATGAAATTTGAAAACAGTGAGACAGTATTGCAAGGCAGAACTTCTTTATTTTATTTATATTTTTTTCTCGTTTTTTTCTTTAATTAATTAATTTATTTATTTTCGTGATGCCTCACGTCTCTTTTGGTAGACATATATAAGTATGCATTCTTGTATTTTATTTATTTATTTTTTAATCATGCAGTGAAGTTCTGAGTTTCACTCGGTAAATTAAAAATTTTCTCCTCAAAAACAGGCAAGCTTACTATCATTTTCTGAAAAGTAATCAATACTAGATATAATAACGCAGTTTATAAAAAGTTCCCAAAAATTAGCATAAAAGTCAAATTTTTCAATAATATTTCACCCTAAAATTTTTATTCTTCGCATACATTAGACATACATCAGATTAAAAAAGTTGCTTTCAAGCTAAAAAACAAATTTGGGTTTGGAAAAAGGATCCGTGTTAGGTAAAGAATGAAGCGCATTCTCTGATAAGAGGCGCCAAGGACTTAAAATTTATTGGTGAGAGAGGAGGCGAGGGGGGGAGGCTCTCAATGACCGAATGAAACTCCAAGTTTCATCGAGTAATAAAATACGAACTTATTTGTCTGCACTAGCATGTTACAATGAAAATCATGAAAGGGGACAAAATCGTTCGTCAAAAAAATAAATAAAATGGGAGGTCACAGTGACCTCCCATTGGCTCTGATCTAGGGGGGTGCAGCTGCACCCCCCTGCACACCCCTAGCTACGCCCTTGAGGCAACTAGATATATCAGTTTGTCGAGTGCTGTAAGTATTTGTTTCCAGGATGTGTTCAATGTGAAACTAATAAATGAATATTCATTGAAAATCCAGAGTTAAATTCCCTCTTCTGTGGTTACCTTGGAACTGATACTACTCTTTCATGTAGTTGACGTTAAAAAATTTTTGAGAAGAAAGAAAATTTTGTTGCCTTGATCCAACCCTGAGGGGTGGAGTTTCTAACATGTTATTCTAATGCTTATTATTAGTATCCTGTCTTTATAAGGATACAAATATTATGAATATGTAACCAAACACTACACACACAAGGATATATTGTGTTTTTATGTAACCAATTATTGCTTTCTTACTTTAAAGTAGATTAAAGGATTTTTTAAATAAGCTATTTTCTAATTTCATAGCCAATTTTTCATATATTAATTTCTGAAATACATTTTTACTCAAAAGAATTATCCACTGTAATTTAAGTGCAGTTTATGGCTCCAATTCATTTGCAGTTTGAATTTATGTTAACATTTCTGTTATCAGTATTGTCGAATGTATGACACTAACGTTATAATTATTATTGTTATTTTAGAAAGTAAAGTTAGTCCTTACGCCTTGCCAAGTGATCATAAAGATGAATTAGGGATTCTTCAGTGAGTATATTTTATAGAATGCTTTAGAAACTAATATTGATAGTTTTATAATAATGCATGAAGCATAAGGTTTAAAAATCAAGCAATGTGTATCTTTTTTTTTTACTTTTCTATACTAATCAAGTATCCTATTTTCGCTTTTAGGGAAGATTCCTTTGAATCTACTGATAATCTACTCAGGTAGTATATTACTTTTTTAAAACTCCATTTAATTTTGAAATTTTTTCTGCATTATAAACATAAAGAGTTTTATTTTTAAGTAATTATTTACTATATAACTTGTTTTTGAGTAAATTTTTGTTTTAATGAATTTTCCCACTTAACTAAATTTCAGCTATATATTGTATAATGTAGTTGTCCGTTTAACTTTCAAAAATAGTAAATCTGGGCCGCAGTTAAATTCAGCGACAATTCTTACGCTTTCTTCACTGGGAATCAAATTGTTTCATTGTGTGTCTGTGTGAAAAAAAGGAAAATGTATTGCAAACCATATGTTACGACATTCAGGATCTGTCGCTTTCAATTTGCTATGTTTAGCAAGTTGTTGATTAATGTTTTAATTAAATAAATATACATACGAGGGCTGTCTGAAAAGTTTCCGACCTCGATATGAAGAGGGCAAAACTTATCAATCAAAGAGAGGTGTTCTTATTCAGGAGTCTTTTGGTGGCTTGGAACCGTAGTTTTGGCTAGTTTTAGTTCCAATTGCGTGTGTGACAGCCACACTAGTGAGCTGCTCTAACAGTTTTTTTTTTTTAAATAGAGAAAATCGAATATCAAGCTCGGATTCGATACTTGTTTTTAAAAGGAAGTACGCCTGCACAAATTAAAAAGGGGTTGGACTCTGTGTATGGGGACTCTGCACCATTATCTACAACCGTAAAATTTTGGGTAACTGAATTCAAAATTGGCCGTACCAGCTTGGTGTTGGTGAACGTTCAGGTCAACCCAAAACTGCTACCACTGATGAACACATTGCTAAAGCTCATCAAATGGTGCTTGATGATCGCAGATTGAAAGTGAGATATATAGAAGAAGCTATGAATATCTCTTAGGAATGTGCATGCCACATTTTAAATGAGAAATTAAGCACGCGGAAGCTGGCTGCACGTTGAGTGCCACATTTGCTCAATTTGGACCAGAAGCATGTTCTAATGAATATTTACAGCTCACTTCTGGCTCAATAAACCAGAGTTTTTCCGACAGCTTATCACTGTGGATGAAACCTGGATTCATCAATATAATCCAGAAACAAAAACGCAGTCAAAACAATGGACTGCAAAGTGAGAACCAGCTCCAAAAAAAGCCAAAATAGTTCCTTCTGCAGGAAAAGTGAAGCCAACCGTTTTCTGATATAGCCATAGCCATGGAGTGATACTCATTTACTACCTTAAAATGGAAAACACCATAACAGGAGCATACTGTGCTTCTCTCCTTGACAAATTGAAGGAGGAAATAGAAGAGAAACGGTAGCATTTGAAAAAGAAAAAAAGTTCTTTTCATGAAGAAAATGCTCCTGCTCACACCTCAGCGGTTTCAATGGCCAAAATTCACGAGTTTAGATTTGAAATCGTTGAACACCCACCCTACTCACCAGACCTGGCCCCAAGCGACTTTTTTTTGTTGCCTAAGCTGAAAGAAGCACTTGGAGGACAAAGATTTGCTTCAAATAAGGAGGTCATAAACTTTGTCAACAGCTTTTTTGAGGACAAATTCTCATCATTGCTCTTGGATGGGTTGAAAAGATGTGAGCATTGCTGGATGACGTGTGTGGACTTACGAGAAGACTATGTCGAAAAGTAACAGCCAGTTCGGGCAATAAGAATATTTTTTCTATGTTAGGTCGGAAACTTTCCAGACAGCCCTCGTATATTTCATTGGATAAAATTTTTAAATGTATGTGTTTATTTAGACAATTTAGAAGAACAAAAGTGATTTAATTTTTGAGATCTTAGATAGGCCCATCCCATTTGGGAGATCAGCACGTCCCCTTCCTCAGTTTTGGGAAATTAATGTAAAGTAAATGTATTTACATATAAATATGTAATGTGAATGAAAATATGTAATATAAATATGGTTTTTGCTGGGTTTTGGTATAATTTTATTGCATACATATTCCTTTACTCCCATGGGAAAACTTGAAATTACCGGCCGGATCTTAGCTAAAGTTATGAAAAAAAAAAACATTAGACATGGAATCCAAACTTTCACAATGGAATAATATGCAAAATACTAACCACATAATATTGATACTTTGTCTCCCTCTAAAAACTTTTGATCCTCTCCAGCTTCCACGCACGCACTCCAGTGTCCCCATATCTAGCATTTCATGCGAGTTAGCTGGTTGGATGGGCCCTTAAAATGCTCAATTTTTTTATCTAGAGCAGAAACTGAGCAAACTCTTTTCCATCACCCCCAGAGCTATTGCTTTGGAATGGGAACTTGGAAGACTTTGTTACTACAAACTTATTTAACGTGCCCCAGCCACCGTTAGCAAACGTGGTGGATATTTGACCAGCTTGGATTGAACAAGGGACCCTTCGATTACGAGTCCGACACCTTACCACCATGGCCCGTCAACTTCCACACATAGACATAGCTAGAAAATCATTTAACAATTATTTTCTTTCAATAGTAGTTTTCTCGTTTTTCCCCCTTGAAAATAGAATGGGCTGTGATTTATTTTATTTGCCGCAAAACTATTAACAAAATTGATTTTAAAAAAACAAAATATTTTCGAGATATTTTTCTTTTATTTTATGTACTATTTATTACTTTCAGATTTGATGACAAGGTTTTGTCTAATTTATTTGCTGTGAAACCAGAGCTTTGTGGTCAAAAGTTTGAGCTCAAAATTGAGAATGTACGATTTATTGGACATCCTACTTTCTTACCCAACAGAGAACATTCAACCATTACCACTTTTAATGTTGTATTTGCTCTGAGAGTAAGTAATTTTATGCTCATGTGTAACTTAATTTGAAATAATTATGGCTCCAGGAACTGATAATATGTAAAAAATTCAATCAAAGGCAGATTAGTAGGAGGTATACATTAGGACTGTATACAGAGGCAAGGGTGGGTACAGAAATGCTCCAAGGGAGGGGGGATTGCTTTTTTTTTTTTTTTTACTTGACCCCTTTTTTTACCACATATACTGGTTAACACTTGTTTATTTCAAATGTTTCATTCTTCTTCGAAAAAAATCCAGATCAGAGCCCCGAATCCCAACCATTTCTCATAGTATCATCGAAGATCATCTAAAATTGCCTTGAAAGTCGAAAAACTGCTGGAAAAGAATCCCTCAAGGAAGGGGCGATCGCCCCCATTGCCCCTCCTACACCCCTGTACAAAAGGTAAGTTTTAAGAGTTCGAACCCTCTCCAAAATTTTTCAAAAACCATTTCAAGAAATGCTTTTCATAATTTTTTGTGAAAAAGTCACTTTTTGAACTTTTATTACTTTTTTAAAAATTTCATTACAAAAATTTAAGCATTTCTTGTTTAAAAATTACAAAATCAGTGCTTTATCGGCAGTATTTCTTTTTTCCTTAATTGCGAATATTATTTCTTACAAAAACAGCGTTTTCCTTCAGATTTTGAAAAATCTTAACCCTAACAAAATGGTCGAAGCTCTTTAAGATTGAAAGTGAAGAACTCACTTTTTTATATGCTTTTATTATTGTCCAAAAATTTTAATTTTAGAAGTACTACTTTGAATGCGTGTTTTTGAGCACACACATCGATTCTTTTGAGTTCTCGAAATGACATGAATTATTTAATAGGAATGTAAAGAAGTTACATAGTGTACCATATAGGGGGGAGGACATAAAAAAAATTTCTTCATTAAATAGATACGTCATCTTTTACATTTGCTTTAAATAACTTACTGTAGCAAAACTTAATAGAACACATTTTCATTCATGAAACAATTTATTTAATCATATAGATTTTACAAGAAATGTGTTTCGTAAAACCCTCCCCGAAACAAAAGTCTCGTTACAATCCTGGTAGACATCAAACATCTTCATCTCTTCCTTTACCACATATCCTCAGGTGTAAGTTGCTATTGCATATAAGTCACCCCCCCCCCTTACTTTTACCCAAAAACACTGGGGGGGGGGGGGTTGAAAACCTGTATATAAGTCAAGTATCCACTTTCTAGAGAAGAAGGTCTCTTGAAATCTCAAGAACTGAAATTTAAGCACTTATGTATATGACCAGAGGAAACTTGATTGGCCCTGCAATAATAATATCTTGGAAGCTTTGTCTACCTCTGTTGGAAAGCAAGGGATTTGGTGTATCCTCACAAAAGTGCGAGAGAGCCATCTGCTGTCTTGTAAGGATGTTGAACTGATGAGACCATAGAGGGCTTCGACTAAAGTATTATTATACTTCTGATATAATTTGATTGATCAAGGAGGTGCTGATTAAAACATAAGTAACTTTATTTACAGAACTGCAAAACGAACCACATCTCGCCTTCCTGCCATATGCACTGTGTACTCAAAACCAAGACATTGTGTGCTGGAGTTGAGTTGAGCTGTACAACACAATCTTGAAACAATAATCATTAGATAATAAAAAGACATGGAATAATAAAATATGCATAACAAGGATCATGAATGATCAGGTGAAACCTGCAAAATTGCATTCTACTCAATCCTTTTGATCAAGGAGCTTTCTAAGAATGTTTAACTACTTTTATTATCCAATGTCTCATTAGTGGGGCTATTAACTTTCTCATTTCTGATCAAGCTAACATAGGAGAGAACACAGTGAAAGTATATAGAGTGCCTAGTTTAATGCTAAAAAGCAAAATCTAGAATATTCAGGTTTGTCAAAGCCCTAATAGTCGTCCAATGAGAAAGATGCTATAGAAATATGACTATGAAGAGAGGACATTTCTATACTTATTGATCATAGTCAGAATTTGGAATGCAACCAATAAGCCCGGAATTTTATCTCTTCATATTGACGCTGGCCATGACAGTTAAAATCCAATTGTCCTCAAAGTTAAATTTTGTGATCATGTCTGCAAAATACAATAATGTATTGATAGCTATTATTTCAGACCTAAATATAGAGCAGTTTTCAGCATTTTTAAATTCTAGATCAATTGTACTGACATCTGTCTGAATATGCACACCATTTCCAGTAATACTGCCGCCATCACTCCTGATACCATAGTTGTACCTTTTCAGAGCCAAAAGGGGAGTATCATATATTATTCGAAGAGCCACTTGTCATGTGATGTAAAGTCAAATATGTTTTATTGTTTGCACACCCTAGTCAGGAATTCAGTCCTGAATTGTAGTCTCTTTGTATCAAACTTAAAGCTAGAAAATACTAAGGAATGAGGTTCCACTTTGCCTAAAAATAGATCCATCTCACTAGCCAAGAAAAAAGGGTAATGTTTCTTTAAGTACTTGTTAAGTAATATTTATTGGGTAGCGCTTTCTACAACTAGTCATTTTCACTTAACTAGTCATATGTTTAGTATTAACACTCTTGCTGCATATCCACGATTTCCATCGGTATCCTAGAAATAATAACAGAATTTGCTCATGCCATGATTTTCATATGCATGACATAATTTTAGAAACCCTATTGTGCTATTTTATTATTATACCCCGGTCGTTCCGCAGTTCCAGAATTACATGTTAAATGTACGTGATAAAATGTCTAAAATTATCAGGGGGTTAAATGTCAACAATGCATTTTTTGAAGCATTTACACTGACCACTCATCCATGTTGCAAGCCAATTGTTACCTCCTTTAATAAAGAAAGGGTTTCACTGAAGAAATCTCGTTTGCTGCTCAAAAGACTGTAATGGAACGAAAATTTAGTTCAAATACTTTAAAGTCGAACTTATCCTTGAACCTTGGTTTTAGATTTATTATGCTAAGTATAATTTCTAATGTAATTTGTGTGTTTTGTGCATATATTTTGTATTGTTTTTTATTCATAAAAAATATGCACATTTTTAAGCCACTTCATTCGAAAAGCTGAGCAGTCAGGGGGCTAACTATGACATTGACTAATTTAAATTTTTGCATCTGTTTATTAAAGAAATAATTATTTTCCTTAGGCTGATGCAAGTTACTCCGTTGTTGACTGTTATCATGGTTTGTGCCATAAACTGTCGATTGCTATTCGTAATGAAGAATGCCGCTGCAACTATTTAACAACTCAAGCGAAGATAATGCAGAGTGCTCATGATGAAGTAGCATCTATGCCAGAAGGTTTGTTTTATCCTTTGTCATTTTAAGACTTAAATTACATTAGTACATTATCTTTCTACTAATTGTTGTGATATTGAGTTAGAGTAAGAAGCATTACTGACAAGAAGTTCTAAAATGCAGTATGTATTTAACAGGTATATTCTCTGTATCATATAGTCTTTTTATTTGGAATTAATGAAAGTTATCCAAAAGTGAGTTTGTTGTCTACAATTTCACTGAAAAATGCATTAATTAAAATTTTGAGATTTTTGCCCACATCTTGTATTGGTTATGAAAATAGATTTTTAAATAAGTGCAGAAGAGAACTGTTGATATAAATTGTAGCTTAAACTTCTGTCCTATTTTTTTCCTTTTTAATAACTTTTTCTCTTTGTCCAATCTGAACTGCACTGGTCTTTGTCTGATTAATTTTTATTATAGCGTGTCAAGTATTGTGTTCGAAAACTTCTTCACGCCTTTCAATGCCATTGATAATCTCAAAATCTTTCATGCCTAAAAATGATTACCGTATTTTCGGGCAGATAAGCCGTGGCTTATACGTGTTTAAAAACTGAATTTTAACCCCTACGGCTTATACAAGGGTTTTTATTGTCTTTTCATTTTTGTTTTTTTAAAGTACGTGTTATGTTTATTTATCGCCTAAAACAAAGCAGAGTCTGAAGTCGAAAGCCGCATCCAAATGAGAAACAACTAATAAAAAAAAATCGGCATTTGACGAGAGGATTGGAAGTAGGGTTGCGGTAGAAACCAACCAGAGCAGAACAGGGTTACTATAAGCTGCGGTTATCGCCAAAATGTTGCAATGTTTTAATTTATTGTTTTATTATAAATTGTTTAATGCAATGATATTGAAACAATCAATGTTACTAATTCTTTGTCATTGTTTTTGAATGATGTCTACGAGTATACAGCACAGCGTAGGTTTTCGCAGATTAAATTTTTAATAAAGTTTTATGCGGTGTATTTGATGAAACGCATTTTTTTCTCCGGAATTTTGCGAAGTGCGGCTTGTCTCCCAGAAAATACGGTATACATGATTGTGAATCATGTAGATTATATCTTTCACAGTTGTTTTCATTTAGATTTTGATCACTCTCAAAAAGATGACTAATAAGTTCCTTTTTGTAATGTCCCTACATTGTTTCAATCATCCTTGGTTCATTGGCTGCACCCAGGGCCTGATTACCGAATAGGCCAACTAGGCCGCGGACTAGGGCCCCCACAACTTAGGGGCCCCAAAATGGCTAAAATTGTTGTAGTCAATGCCTAAATTTGTTGTATCCTATGGCTATAATTGTGAAGCCTCAGTGCAATGGGCCCCCAAAAATGTATTTGGCCTAGGGCCCCGTGATATCTTAATCGGGCCCTGGCTGCACCAATAATGTCACATTTGGAGCAAGAACACTCTTTCATTCCTCCTGGTGTCTGCATTTCTTCTACCAGATGACAGGGGGTAATATCAATCAGCAGAACTACTGCAAGGGACAGACGTAGCTGTACTAAACATCTTTGGAAAAAAATGTCAGGCACTAATGGGTTAACTAAGAAAATCAGACAGTACATATGTTTACGTTCCCTTTTTTATCATTCGGCAAAATTTGGAGTTCTAATTGAAAAATTGAGAATTTCCCGTTCCCAAAAATTTAAGCCTGTGCATACCTGGTCTTGGATCACCGATCATCTTTGTTAAGGAGTTACAATAGCGTGATGCTTGCCATGTACTTTTATGTTGTAGTAGTTTTGAAAAAGATAAAAGTTCACACCCACCTGTTCACGTGGAACTCACAAAGATGTTGACCAATCGAGATGGTGGCTCCGGGACGGTGGAGAGGTTGCCGAAAAAAGTTGCCTGGAGCGTGTCGTCTTGATACAGCAAATCGTGGGCCATCACGGATTGCCCTTGCCGACCAGATCAACCAATCATAGACATTTCAGGTTAATCTGCATACAAAATATAAAATATATCAATACAAAATAAGAAAATAAAACATTGGTACATGGTGTATTCAGGGCGAGGACTCAGTCACCTTTCTCACCTTTAGTCACCTTTTGAAATTTTGGTCACTTTTTGTCACCTTTTGGAATTTTAGTCACTTTTTTCACCTTTCTTGAAATATGTTTTAGAAAAATCCATTTTTGATTCATAAAATTTTTGAAAAGTATGAATATTCTTTTTCTTACCTGAAAATAAATGGAATTTTGAAAAAAAAATATATATAAAGCAAACATCTGTCATTCAACCATTAAAAAAAGTGTTTCAACTGTGGCTCATCCACAAAACAAAACCTTTCAGAAGCAACTGTTTATAAGTTTCAAGAGGAAACAAAAAAACAGATGCACCTGTTGCAAGGATATTTGGCAGGTTTTTTTTTTTTTTTTTTTTTTTTTTTTTGTTCTTGAAACAAAATTCTGTTGGTGATTTGCATGAAGATGGGGGAAAAAACGGGGTCAAAGTTCTTATCTTTATTGTTATGTCCTTATCTCTTTTCTGCTCTACCCCCCACCTTCCCCAAAGAAAAAACTGGCTGCTGATTTCACCCCTTTTCAAATTTAGTTTAATGTTCTGACAAATGCTTTTTCTATGCCATACCACAAGTCTCTTTGACCTTGAAGCATGTGTGTAAGGCATCATTGGAAAAATACCCTTTAATTTGCAGAAAAAATGTAATGCAAGAAAGAAAATATCAGGAAGAAAGAAGTTATTTGGGAAACCTCTTTTTTTTTTTTTTTTTTTAAATTTACAGATTTTTTTTTTTTTTTTTGTCTCATTTTCAGAAGTGCTTTATTACTACTGTCTAAAATTTTTCCGTACAACCTCCGCCGCATCTGCGCACGCGCCAGGTCTCTTCGGACTGTCTCGAAATAGGGGGGAAAAGCAACGAGGAAGTAGTAATCGAACAAAAGCTGAAGGCATCGGGTAGTGCGCATCCAAAACCTAACTCCCCTTTTTCAGATGGAAGCATCCGTGGCTGCCAGGCGCACAAAACGCAAACAGACAGTATGTGCTTTTTACATTTAATATTGCTGTGTTTTTTTTTAAATATTGATAGTCTATGTGATATTATCACATTTATTTCAAGTTGTTATTTTCAAACTTTGGAGATTCTTATTGTTTTTCATAAAGTAAAACTTTTTACAATGACGTAGCAAAGGAAGTATTGTGTGAAAAAAAATTCACTCAAATTTGGGTCTAAATTTTGATTTTGCTCACCCCCGAATGGATGTTCAGTAGTTTTTTCGACCTGTCAGCACGTGTATATGTACCTACCAATATATAAGCAGCCTAAAAATCCTTTTCAACCACCCCCGAGTTAATTACGACGAGTTTTCTTGTGACGTCTGTATATACGTATGGGAGGATGTATGTCGCAAAACTCAAAAACTGTATGCCGTAGAAGCTTCTAGTTTGGTATGTAGGCTCTGAAGAAGGTCTAGTTGTGCACCTCCCCTTGTGGTTGCATTCGAATGTTCCTAAGGGGGCGTTTTACCCCTTTTTGGGGGTAAATCTGTTAATTTCAATGCAGACTCAAGTGATATGAATTAGCCCGACCACTTGGCGATATGTCGCCAAACTTTTGGTCGCCAAGTGTTTGACGCCAACTTGGCGACATATCGCCAAGTTGGCGACCAATTTGGTGGAATTTTTTTTTTTTTTTTTCTGAATTTGGGTTCAACTTGGCGCTATTGGCGATATTTTGAGAAATATTCACTGAATGATGTTAAAATCGGCAATGTTCAAAAAATTGTCCATTGTGAAATATTTTTTTGCATTGTTTCGTGGCAGATTAGGGTTGAAAACATTTGAATTGTTACCTTGCTCACTCCAAGCACTTTTTTTAATACTTAAGGCAACTACTAAGAAATTTACACGTAAAAAGAAGTAGTGTGGGGTTTCCATTCCAGATTTTTTGTTAACGTTATATTTGAAATGCACAATTTTGACTCCTGCTAAGATAATTTTATTATTTAAGATTCACTGATGATCCCTAATAATATATTTCAGTTTCTAATAGTACTGAATATCAAATATGTTCACAATGTTAAAGGTAGGTTTTAGGGCACCAGTTTTTCAATGCCTTGACCTCTGATGTGTGCTCCCCCTCCACATTACAAATCTTCATACTATATTTATTATCATTCTTTATAGCTCTCTCAGTTAAAAAAAAAAAAAGTTTCAAAATTTCAATAAAATCGTTGCCAAGCAATCTTGCTTAGTGATGGCTTGCTGTGACAAATGAATTGACAAACCGTTGCTTTGCCTTCCACGAGTGGTAGAAATTCAGAAATGAACCGCCAACATTGGAAATCGCTTTTTAATGAAATAAATGAATATTTTCTGTTGGAAATTTCTTCATATTTCGCTCTGCAGAAAATTTTGTGATTTTTTTTTTTTGTAAATTTTAAAATTCTCTAATGTTTGAGTTAAATTTTTAAAACTATTATTGCGTGTCATGCGTAAGGTTTAAATTTTTCTGTATCCTGTAAATATTTTACATATTTTTTAAACTTTTTTTGTAATAACATTAGTTATTATGATTTTTTAATAACTTCATTTTAAATTACTTTTTGTAGCTCTCACTGCAAAAATAAATTACTAATGTATTGGAAAGAATTTTTTTTAAAGTTTAACATGTAATTTTGCTGATGTATGTAAGGATTTGGTAAAATTAAAAAGAAAAGAATAACATTTTCACAGCACAGTGCTCACAAGACTTAAAATATGATATAAAAGTTTTTCTCTCTTCAGTATTGGACATGTGCCGTTGTATATTTTCAGACCCCTCCACCCCCTCCCAGGGAAAAACATTACATTTTTATTCATATGAAATAATATTTTCAGTTTTATACTTCAACATTATTTTATTTTCTCCCTCATTTCAGGGGTGATTGTGTTCCAGTATTTTACCATATTTCCGGCATTTTCATGATCGATTCTGGTATTTTCATTTTCGAAAATGCCGAAAATAAAATATTTTTAATTATGTTCTATCTTCAAACCTCCGGATTTTTTTTTTTTTTTGCTTTTTCGAATTTTCGATGATTATACCAATAGTTATTAATAATATTCATCAAATAAAAATGTTAAGATGCCATTGTAATTGTTTTTTTACTTTAATAAATTATTTTATTTGCATCGGATATGAAAATCGAATTTTTCTCATTTGTGACGCTTACTACCCTACATTAATTATTATTATATGTGTATAGTTATAGAATTATGTGTGCTTAAGTAATATGGGGCTCTAGTTTTTTTAAAAATATGTCCTAAAACAGTTTTTTTTTTTTTTTTGTTACTTCCATCCCTATCATATTCATGCTCAAAATCTAAGTCTTTTGAAATAGTATGTAGAGCATGGCTGCCACACTTCCGTCTAGGGGACGGAATTCCGTCTTATGTAAAATCTCGGACCATTTGGGAATTTGTTTTAATTATGAAAACACAGCTTTAAAAAAAAAGCTACTATTTAATCTTTTTCTTTTCAGCTGCATCCAAAGAAATCCGCCGTCAACAACGTGGGGACAATTTGAAGCCCCGCCTTCAGCTCTTATTTACTGTTTAGCATTTTCTCCCTAAAAATCTTTTTCCCTAAAAATATTTCTCCCTAAAAATCTTGCCAAAAATGTTTTGAAAGACTACATTATTATATAGTTAATTTTTTTTTTTTTTTTTTTTTTTTTTTTGTTTTTTTTTTTTGTTTTTTTTTTTTTTTTTTTTTTTTTTTTTTTGTTTTATAGCAAACTGCCACACCCAAAATATGCAATATATTAGTGTATAAAACATTGAACATATTGCAGGCTAAAATGTATGTGTTGCAAAAAGACCTCACTCGCTTTTCAATCCTGGCCATTTTTTAGTGGCACCCATGATGTAGAGGCTATTTTAATAAAAGTCAGAAAAAAGGATAACTGTTTTCTTCTTTTTGAATGCTTAACAAATTATTTTTGGTCACCTTTTAGTTACTTTTTTGTCACCTTTTAGTCACCTTTGTTTTAAAATTTGTCACCTTTCTCACCTTTTTCTAAGACCATCAGCAGTCCTCGCCCTGTGTATTGTATGTTTTTGCCTTTGCCCTGGCTTATGGGCAGCTACTTACTGCTTTATACCCAAGTTTTGCCTCAAAATTTTTGAGTCGTACCGTACCAAGTGCGGTGACTCGCTGGTGTTCTAATTTCACATTTTACACGTGGTACGATGCAATCAAGAACACTCTTTCTAAAATTGGGTGTTTTTAGGTTCACTTACTGCTCACTTAACAGAACCCTTGTCTAATCAGGACTGATCAATTGAGGCTCTACTGTACATGTAGGTGTTGCTTAATATTCACTCCATACCTTCTATCCTTTCAAAAGATACTCTAGTTTTCAACGCTGTGGTATGATTTCTTGATTTACAGAAACATTCATTTGTAATGAAATTTGCAATATAGAAGTAATCATTTGCTTTTGGAAAATATTTATAAAATAAGGTTATAATGCTCATGAGTAACTCTGATTTAATATTTTAGGATAGGAATGTGTTGGTTCTGCCCCTAACGTTAAAATTGTGATAAACCTTTTCATTTGTTGTGAACACTGGTAGATTTGGGATCATGTTGCTTAACACTTTTTGCTTAATATTTGCTGAAAAGAAGTTATTTCATGCATTACTGTATTTACTTCTATAAATTATATTCAGTTTTGTGTGACCGGAAATTTGTGAATGTGTATATTAATGATAATACAGCAAACATTAGGGAAAAAAATTATTTTGAAATGAACAAATACTTGAAAGTTATTTATATTTTCCTTATTGCAGTCAATTACTGTGTGATTATTTCTTGAATTGAATAATTGTGATATTTCATGCAATAGATTGTACTATGTCAAGATTTTATATTCTCTCAAATCTTGCAGTGAAACACCTTTTTACCATGTTCAAGTTTTGTTTAAATGTTATTATTTGAAGTGTTTGTCTTTAAGCCTCAACAAATTTTGTATGATTGTTAGACTCAAAATCAAATCGCAATCTACCATCTCACAAAGGCAGTCCGTCTTACAGAATTCTGAACTACAGAAAGAAATCAATACGTAAGTTTTGATATGTCTTATCTACGGCACACGATGAGACACCTTCTCCTGTTCATATTTTCAATTTGTCATTTTCTAAAATCATAAACTTAATTATGCATCAAAAGAGCAAGGTATCAAAAATGTCCTTAATTATAATGTTTAATGAAGTTCAGATGTGTTAAAACCTGCCATAATTAATTTCTCAAAACAAAATGCAAAACGTGGTGTGTTCAGTAACTAGAACACTTTTGTTTGAAGGGCTTTTGTGAACACTGCTTGTAATTGTTGCATCTTTGTTTGTCCAAATTACTTCTGTTGCATAGATAATAGGGTAGACCGGGGCACTTTTATGCAGATTTTTTTCAATGAATTTTCTAATTTTATCTTTCAATTTAGGAAATTTTAGACGTTATGGTCTTTTAAAGCAGTTAATAAAGTTGAACATTGTGCGTTCAGTTTTTGCCCTGTTTGAGTATTTAGGCTTTAAAATAATGACTTTTAGGTCAATGGCTGTTGCGTAAACGTGCCCCATGGGCGAGGCATGTTTACGCAGTCTCACTTATTCACCCAGTCTCACTTACAGAATGGCACATTTCCTTACTTTGACATATAACTTATTTATGTTAGTTCTTTGACCATAATGTCTTACCATCTATAACTAAAGAACATTTATAATGGGCAGAATAGTCGATAGAATTAAAACCGAATAGACATGAAGACATAACTATGATTGTAAGTTACTAGAAACAAATCTCTTACTCAATTAAACCTTGAATGATTAAAGGTTTGATACAGTACTTCGCAAAGAAACTTCAAAGGCACATTTACGCAGTAAGAACTTGCGTAAACGTGCCCTGTTGCCTTGTTCGGTTTGATTTTTAACGTGTAATGAAATTTAAGAAAGTTTTTGTTCATATGAATACTGTTCTCAAACAAGGGTAAAGTTCTGATAATATTCATATCTTTGTTTATTTTTATCTAAGCATTCTCAGTTAACATTAAACTTCAATAAGTTCAACACAAAATTCACTCAAGTTGGCAGAAAATAGGTTATCCTCCCCAGCTGCTATACAAAGCTCGACGGAAGCTAAAAAACTTGTGAGAGTACTTGCTAGGGACCAGCAGCAATCTGTCACGGCTGGTGACACACCAATTATAACACACTTTAAAAAAGGGCACCGTGTAAACGTGCCCCAGTCTAGATGTGCTTATTGTTTATTACTGTCAAATGAGAGATGTTAGTAATTCTGATATTTTCTTTGTGCTAATGTTTCCTTGTGTTGTGATAAATTTAGTCACTTATCTCTGTTTAAAAATATTTTCAAGAGAGTATTGAACTTTCTGCCGTTTGTCAAATGTGCAAATTATTGTTACATAGAACTAAATTTTAGATTAATCTTCTTGTTTTCTGTGTATCTTCCCATTTCTTTTCATATTTTATGTTTATGTTTATTGTTTGTACTGAAACCTGTCTGAACATTTTCTAGAAATGTAAACATATCAAGTATATTATACCAAGGCTTCACTAGATAGCGTAGCTAGAGAGCGCCGAACAAGGACCACCCAAATGTTTGTTTACATTTATTAGCATATTGTTTCTGCTGTAAAAAATGATGTTTATCTTATCTTTAAGGGTTAAAAAATATTGATATAGTTAACTGAAGTAGAGTACACAGTGAATTGATGCCGAAGACCTTATTAGTACTGCTTTTTAGGGGAAATAAATTCCCTTTTCAGGTGAAGATATACAACCAAACGTCTTATACGACCAACTGTATCATGGCGAACTGTGGACTGAATTTTAAAAGTTCTATGGCAACCCGTTGGTAGTATTGGCTCGCTTAGCAAATAGATGCACCATTTATCGCTCTGCGGTGCCAGTGTCATTTCATAGTTAATAATTAGAATCAATTAAAATGAAAAATAATTCGCTAACTAATTAAAATAAGCCGCTAAAATGCAGAATAAACCAACAAATAAAACAAGCTTTTCAATGATGTTAAAATATACTAAAATAGAATTGAATGCCAAATTGTAAAATTGTCGCCAACAAATTAACTTTAAATTTTGTCTTTTATTTATCTGATTTGTATATAATGTTAGTTACCATAAAATTCGATAGATGTCGCTGGACAATGACCACCGTTTTTATCCCAAGGATTTTGATCAAATGAAGCAGCCTGTATAAAACGCTATCTAGTGAAGCCTTGATTATACTTAACCAGGTATTCAAGTGACTTCTTTTCTCTTCAATTTTGTGGCAAAGAGAACTTGTAAAACTATACACTGCAAAAAATAAACTGTTGTTTTTACAGTATAATACTGGCAGCAGAGGTTCCAGTTTAAAACTGTAAAAGTACAGTAATAAACTGCAAAATTAGCTATTTTTACAGTTTATTACTGTAAAACTAGAAATTTTGCTATAAAATTAGCTGTATTGCACTGTAAAAACAACAGCATAATACTGGCAGCAAAGGTTCCAGTTTAAAACTGTAAAATGCACAGTAATAAACTGTCAAACTTGCAATTGTACAGTTTATCACTGTAAATTTGCAATTTTACAGATTACTACTGTAAAATTTGCTGTACTATACTGTAAAAACAACATCCATTTTTTACAGTATATGAATGGAACTGTAACTGCTAAATTGGAAATCTTATTATTATTTATAGAGTTATTTCACTGTTGGTATTAATATCTTCTTTCAATTTTTACTTGCGAGAGATTTTGTGAATAACTGAAATGCTTCCGTGATTCTTTATTAAAATTAAATATTGCACATCTAAAAGAATGAATAAAAGGGATACCCAAATGAAAAGTGGACACATCCAATTACATCTGAATAACTTCACTTCACACTTCCTACACTTGAGGGTCCCCCATACTTACCACAACTCGTGGTTTAACCGGGATAGGACCCTGAAGAGCGCTCTGTTCTTAGTTTTGTACCAGACCAAGAGCCGAGCAAACCCTTGGCCCAGCACCCTCAGAGGTATCGTTTCACTTGGAGGACTTTGTGACCACAACATTTTTAACGTCCCCCAGCCACCATTAATCAAGAGGGTGGATCTTTGATTGGCTGGGGATCGAACCCGGGTCCCTCCGGTCACGAGTCCAACGCCTTACCAATCGGGCTACCACGGCCCACCATCTGAATAACTGCTGCTCTGACAACGCCATTGAACGGAGTACTGTAAGTGGCATAAAAAATTAATTGAAAGTAAAGTGATATACAAATACAAATTCTAAGCCAGCCTAACTAGGCTGGCTAAACAAATGCATAGCCATAGGGCCCCAACTAGGCTGGTCCTATGCAAATTATGGATCCCAATGAAGATCAATGGCCCTCTTAAAGCTACTCTCTTATCTACTCCTTTGCTCTTCACCACCTCTTCCGGTAAACTATTCCAAGTTCTCACTACCTTGCTAATATAGTAATTTTTCCGAATGTCCAGGTTTGCCTGAGATTTAAACAGTTTAAAACAATGTCCCATTGTCCTGTCTTCTGTGCAAAAATTGAAACCCATAACATCTTTCATTTTGATGAATTTAAACAAGTGAATCATATTCCGTCTGATTCTCCTTTGCTCAAGACTATACGAATTTAGCATTCTAAGTCTGGAATCATAGTCTAAGTTAGAAAATCCATTCACTAACCTTGTAACCTTTTGTATCCTTTCCCACAAATTAATATCTTTAAGGAGACTAAAACTGAACCAAAATAGTCGAGCCCGCTTAACAGAATAGCCATTCAGTCACAAAAAAAATTATTTTTATAAGCAGAATATTCCATTATCCGGATCAAAATAAATACATTACAACAGTTTGTACATTGAAAATATATTATGTTAAGAGAGACTTTCCTTTAAACGATATTTTAATAAGCGGGCTCGACTGTACATGAATGCATCCAGATTAGAACAATTCTTCTTGGTACGGTTTCTGGGGAAAGTTACCCACAAATAGTGATTCTATGGCGAGCACTGTTTTGGTCAAACGACCCTAAACTACTGGTCTATAAGTTTTTCTGAAAGAGGTAAATGATAATGTATCTGCCAAAATCAAGCCGAGCAAGCCTTGTGATCACTAAGGGTTAGCGGGAGTGTTGTCACCATATGATTTCCACATCTATGGGCTATTTAAAAGAAGAAGCTGTGCAGGACTTCCTCTATGATCAACTAGGGTCTTTCTACAGTAAAATTATGGCCCTACTTCAATGATGGGACCTACATAGGGCCCCTGGCGGTTTTTGATTTCCTGTAAAGGTGTTATTTTCTTTCAACTTGTGTACTTTTCATTTGGAAACCCTGATGTGTGTGGAACAATCCATATTTTTACTGTACTATCCACTTTATGTTTTTTTGTTAAAAGTATTTTCAAATTATTATTGTACGTAAAATTTTTAGTTCTGCCAACATAATTTAAAAGGTCCTAAATCCAAATTTTGCTGCAATTCATTTTTCGAGATTTTTTGTTTTTTGCTCAAAGATATAGCTATCAAGGAAACTTAACATTCTGTCCTGCAGGGTTCTATTTAGGAGCTAAAACATTTTTTATATATAATAGCATTTATGAAGGTTAAACATTTACATGTCTATATGTTTTCCCAGCATTTTTTCCCCTTTGTTCTTTCTTATGATGGCAGAATTTAATAAATTAGAAGTTACTTACTTTGGTGTATGCTGTAGCTTCTTTCTTCACTTAACTTGCTTATGTTTCTTAAAATGTCAATATTTTTGTCACTTATTATGCGTCTGTTTTGTGATCTCATTATGTATGCTTACTTTTGTCATGAAAAATTCACTTTATGTACTTATAGCGTCTGTTTTGTGATCTCATTATGTATGCTTACTTTTGTCATGAAAAATTCACTTTATGTACTTATAATGTCTATTCTGCTTTGTTACAACATCCTGTTTTTTTTTTTTTTTTTGTGTATCAATATCTCTTGAACATAGTTTCTCAATGAAACAGAGCATTTATTCATACAAAAAAGTTAATTTTCCTAATTTTTTTGGTTCAAGAAACTAAAAATATTGAAAATTAAATAAAGACACTGAAGGCTATCTTGTTAAAATATATTTAAAAGCAAAATTAAGCCAAAAAGTTGAATACAAATACAAATATGACTGACTCTGCACCCAACTGGGCTGCTCCTAGTCAATTAATCAATTCTCAATGAAGATCAATAGCAGTCTCAAAATTATTATTTCCATTGCAAGCAATAGCTGCTACTGGTAAACTATTCCATATACTGTCGACTCCGCTTAAATGAATACTATCAGCAGTGGCGTAGCTAGGGGTTGGCAGGAGTAGCTCTTGCCATGGGCGCAGAAGTCAGGGGGGCGGCATTTCGGCCGATTAAAAAAAAATTTCTTTAAAAACTATGTTAGTAGAAAAATATTCAAAGAAAATAAACTCATAAGAATAAGTGAGAGTGGAAAATGAAACATGTCGTGAGAAGGAACACTGGGCATCATTTAAGACATGAAAGAAATAAGGAATATTAAAAAAGGCAATATGGTCTTTAAATTTGCCAAACAATCAGAATTTTCTGTATATAGAATTGTTTTGGGAGATCACAGTGACCTAATGTGACCTCCAATCAAGGCGAGCGTGAAGGGTGTGGGGGGGCACAATTTTTTATCTTCGCCAACGGGTGCTGGACCCTCTATCTACGCTACAGACTATCAGTTCCAAGAAATATTATTCGATTAAGCAGGGACCTTTAGCATTTCATCTGGAATGGGGAAATATTCGGTTCTGGGAGGCTTTATTCGAATAATCAGGGTATTGGTTTATCCAGTACTCGACAGGTTAAGCAGGGCCGACGGGTCCCTCCGAACTGTACCTATAACCCTGTTAAAGTATTTATATAGTCGTTTTATAGGAATTCAAATTTTGGAACCTCGATAAGTTGACACTTGCTTAACTTTGCTTGCTTTCATGTTCCTTTGTATGCCGAGCGCTCTCTGTATGCCCTGCTTGCTGTGTATTTGCAAATATGTATCTTATTGCATTAATATTTTAACAAAAACCCTCAGTTTATGAATGTTTTTTAATTAATTTATTTATTTTCTCATTAGTATGATTTTATTTTTTTTTCACATAAAAATAAAAGTAAAGCTGTTAATAATTTCTGATTTTTATTAAACCTTATTTTGAGTAGTAATGAGATATATGAAAAGACAATGTATTGGTTAATGCCAGGCTATACAATTTTATTGTTTTATGTTTTTCTTAGTAAAAGTAGAATGACAATGATATTTATTTTTCTGCAGATAATCAGGAATCACCATTTAGTTTAATTCTTTCAAAAAGTGAATTAGCAGTGCATTTGAAAGTAGTATTTGAAGAGTAAGTCCTAACCTTTTATTGATAATTTCTATATACAAAATGTTATCTTTATTAAATGTTATCAAACAAAAGTAATAATAAGTGATAGTTTTTTTTCTTTATTTGTTATTTTTCAGTTTGAAAAGTAGTGGGGTGGTTTATACAAAAATTAATGACTGGATAGAACTTAGTTTTTGCTTGCCCAACAAAGTTCATAGGTTGCAAGATGAAAGGCTCCTTGTTGAGGTAAGAAATGTGTTACTTATTCAAAACTGATGCGTCTGCTTCAATGCATTTTGAGTCACTTTTTTTCCTTACTATTTTAGCCAGAATGTGTTCAAGAATGCATGAAATATTTAAGGTAAGAATAAGCAATAAATGATTAAATTAATACACAATGAGTTATCCACCTGCAAACAAATTTTCCTCTTTCTGAATGAATTATTCGATGGAACAAAAAGACAAATTAAACATTGTCCTTCACTTACAATATTCCAACAGCTCAGGTAGTTCATTCAGAGATGGCATATCTGGGTTTGCACAACGAGCATAAATGGCGCAGTTTTGTCCTTATTATGGACTCATTAGTCTAGAATAGACAATAACCTAGCTAAAAGCAAATCTAGGTTGTTGGTATATTGCATGTAATTCTCCCTTAGCACTGGCTTCACCCGTTAGCGCCCAAATTACTTTTAAATGAAAATTTTTTTTAAAGTACATTTTATTCTTCATAAATAGAGTAAAGATAAAGTTTTAATCACCTACAGTATTTTGTAGTTGAAGATGATCTATAAATAGATAGCTGGGCCTTTCTGGTAGTAAAAAAATACTCTTCTTTAATTTCATCTTTGAAGATACCAATTTTGTAAATTCAGAGTAAAGTTTTTGTAAAATTAAAGCCAGCTAAAGAAAAGTATAAAATACTTTAAAAAAAGATTCTGCTGTACCCAGAATTGAAAACTGCACTATGAATCTGCAACAGGACAAACTTTAAACGTTAACTGCTGGACTGACCGGGAAAAGATAAGTTCAAAAGTGTTTTAGGGGTGTCGCCACACGCCTAAGCTGTCCGAATATCCATATCTAAAAGATGTTCTTGTCTGGATATTTTATATATATATGAAAAATGCCCATATACATGACATGGACATTTCTGGATATTGTTGAAATGTCCAAGAAATCTGAAAGACGTCCGGACGTGTATTAGACATATCTGTACATCTTGGAGATATTTGTGGTTGTCTGGGAAGGAAATCAACCAATAAGAATAAGAAACGCATTTTTTTACAATGGATTCCCTCTCATGTGGACATCCCAGGTAACGAAATTGCTGATAGCCTTGCCAAAGCAAGGGCTGCCGAAGTCACGGCACCCTCTGGGCCTCTTACTTCTCCAGAGATGGTCTCAATAACCAAGCTCAGGATCAAGAACAGCTGGATAAATCCGCCGAGCCATAGTTGGTACAAGAGCGATCGCCCAGGAGGCTGTCTAGCAATCAATTTCAACAGGCAGTACCAAACAGCCATCACAAGACTCCGCAGTGGACACACCAAGTCCCTCAGGTACTCCACTGGAGTTAAAGAATATGCGTTGTGTAAAAATTGCTTCACTGAGCAGGCTTCTCCAGACCACATTTTATCCTGCCTGGGTCTGTCTACTGAAGACTTAATTTATAGACCAGGTCTTGTCATTGACTTTTTGAAGGTGAAAGATTTGTTGGACTTGATCTAGTTCTGCTAGATCCCGGGGATTTGAAAGAAGAAGAAGAATTAATGATAAAAAGGTATTGTTTTCATTGAGGGGTCTGAAAAGAGGGGATCTATAAATAGATCCCCTCTTGAACCTTGAACCTTGTTAAACTAGGTTGTAACGGGTTAAGGACAGTAACTTACTGCTTAGTACCCAAGCTTTGCTTTCAATTTAGGAGTCTAACTGTACCACTGCTGGAGTCTATGGTGTACTAAATTTACTATAGCACCAGTTTGTTGGCACTTTTAGCTTCATTGAAATGACATCTGATTTTAGCTTGGTTATTGTCTATTCCATACTAATGGGTCCATAATAAGGATGAAACTGCAGTCTCTGGATAGCATAACTGGGCTTGTAGTTCTAAATGGCTTGTAGTTCTGCTTTAGCCCTGACTTAAAAGGGCAGTAATAAACTGCTCAAGTTTCTTCGACTACCACCTCCTTACTACTTCTAAAATTTAAAAAATATTTTCCTTTTTGTGTGTGATACTCTAAATTTGAAGACTTATAAGAAAGATTTATAAATGTTATAAATGTTTTTTCTATTTATATTGATACATTTGGATTCTTAATCTGTGACTTTTTGTTCAAAAAAGCAATTTTTATCAAATGCTTAAAATATATTTAAAAAAATGCTCAATTTGAATTTTTGCCATAAGATAAAGTAATGTTATTAATAATGTTAACATATTTCTCAAAATTAGAAATGCTTATGTTTATTGTTATAAAAGTTTCTGAAAATATCTCCAAAACTGAACAGAAAATGCTTTTGGTTGAGAAACGTTATATTTTATGACTTTGTTATTGTCCATTAATCTTACAGTGCTGATTATGTACAGCCTAAAAGATTCTTAAATACCATTTGCTTATAGACCTTATCATGGTTTGCTGCTTCTCTTGGAACCTGCAGAATTGTTGAGTGCTCTCCCACTGGACTCTTCTCCTGCATTGATAAGACTAATTAATGTTTCAAGTCCTTTGAAAAATTTTCAGCAGTTAGCAGCTGATGCCGACATGATGCTTTCACATGTAGGTTCTCTTTAATTCAGCCCGATTTTCACGTATATTTTTGCCATGTATGTAGAGTGTTTAGCAGGGACCGCAGCGCTGCGCCAATTGCGCAAAACTGCGCCAATTGAAATACCTGATAGGAAGTGATACAAAAGTGTTGTTTTTATGTTTTCCTGCGCCAAACCACAGATCTTCCCTTTCCGCCGATTGGAAATGTTTGCGAACTCCACTGCATGTTACTTTTCCCTCGTGGCGAAGGGAAGTGAGCTGTGCCGTTGTGGAAGGATTGCGCTCCGAATTCCACACGGTGTGGTATTTAATCAGGTGTGGGTGTTTCTCATGCAAGGCAAAAGGCAGGTAGAGGAGAATTGTGGCTTATCCTCTACCTGCGAGTGGATATAATGAGAGTGATGTTGAGGAAGAATTGTCCGCTAACACTTCTAACCTTCTCCCAATTGATGAGTATTGGGCAAGGATCTTTCGCATTCAAGATGCAATGGGACATGCCAGATATAAGTTAATATCAAAATTTGTGAAAGCTGTCATCTGCTTGCCACATGGAAATGCAGATGTTGAAAGAGGTTTCAGTGTAAATAAACATGCAATACAAAATCGTTATAATCTATCCATAGAAAGCAATCATTGGAATAAGATCAATCAAATCTCATTTGGAAAAATATTGTGACAAGTATATAAAAAAAATTCTGTGGATAAAAATGTCATAAAACGTGTAAAAAATGCATATCTTTTGTGTATATGTTACAAGGAATACATAATATAGGTAACTTTTGTTTTAATGGATTGTTCTTACAAGTAAGCTTTTACTTATATTTTAACTTTAATGCAATTAAGTGATATATGACTAAAAAGTTTCATGTTTTTAAAAACTATATTTTTTACATTTGAAATGATGTTTAATGATAAACATTTAAACTTCATGGTATTGAAATACAGTTTTTCTAAAGTTGAATTAAGCATATAAATAAAGCAACAAAAATAATGACATTAGAATATATTGATGTTAAAATACTTTTTTCTTTTTTAAGTTTGTTTGCATCATTTTTTCCCAAACAAAGATATAAAATAAATACTAGAAATGATGCTACTGTTTCTGTATTAGTTTAATGCGAAACTGATAAATTTATTTTCATGCTTCAAATCTGATAAAGTATACACATTTGATATGAATGATTATTTTACTGCTCCAAATTTTATACAAACCCTTAATTTTGCTGATACAAAGCTGATACAAATGATTATTTTGCTGCTCCAAAACTGATACAAACCCTTAATTTTGCTGATACGAGTGTTGATAAAAAAAATTTTAAGTGTTGTGGTCCCTGGTTTAGCCACTTTAGTGTTTAAATTTAATACAAAAGCTCTGACTAAGTGTTTGGGCTGTATTTAAGGGGTAGGATTTAGGGTTCAAGCCCTGTCCAAAAATTTTCAAACTATGCCAAAAAAGCTTTTGATTTTACTTGTTTTACTGACAAAAATATCATCAGTATTTTATCTTTTACAAATTCATTTAATTTTCAATCTCACTTAAAAAAGGAAATGTGAACTTTCCTTTCTTACAAAATAGTACAGTATTTTCTTTCAAATTGTTGACACATGATGCAAACTGAACATAAAAATTCTATAAATTTGAAAGTGCCAAACTGCATATTTAACATATCTTATAACTCAAAAATTATGAATTTTAGAATTACTTCGAATGCGCTTATATGAGCACATTCATCTATACTGTGCTGTTAAAAAGACGTTGAATAATTAACAGGGGTGAAGTTATGATTTTTTTCTCTTCTTTAATAGATACTTCATTTTTTAAATTTGCTCCTGTTAATGTCCTTAAAGCCGCATTCTCTCATTTAAATAACCTATTGTAACAAAAATCAATAGAATATTCCAATGAAATCTAATTGTATTGATCAAAAACATTTCATGAGGAAAGTGTTTGGTAAAACTGTCACCAAAACAAAAGTCTGGTTACGGCCCTGCAAAGCTTTATCTGCTCCTTATTTAATTTGTCCATGAACACATAGATGCTTCTATTCTGAGATTTCAAAAAATTCTAATAATGTGTGACTGTCCAAAAATTTCAAAAGGTCAGTGATCAATTCCAAACTGCACAATAAAAAATAAGGCGAGGTGGGGGGGCATTCAAAATCTTAAAAAAGTTCTCTCAACAAATTGCTGTGTGTGCTTATGTATTTAAACCCAGGGTTATCGCATCCTCCCCTCTTCATAGGCAATGGTGCTCCCTTCTTCAAATGATATTGGTTCCCTACACCCCCCACCCTAAAAAAAGGGAAAAAAACTCAATTTACCCCCTAAAAATTTCAATGGCGCACTCTGTGCCACAAACTCTCCTCGACACCCTTGCTCTTCTATTAAAATCTGCTGCAATAGAGACATTTATTTTATTTAAATTCACACATATAAAAATTCAAATCTTTTTGGAATATTTTTGAAATTTCTGTTTAGTTTCAATCTTTATTGTATCTGCAAATTTTTCTTTGAACAAAGAAACATTTTCCCTTTGAAAGGATACTGACTACAAGTTTGACATGTTTTTAATAAAGCAGTGAGTAGCACTGCTCTCTTTGCTTTATGAGAGGATTTTTGCCTCCAGCTCGACTACTTTCGTATTCCATGCTGATGAGAGCATAATAAGCTCGAAACAGCTGTCCATGGATATTAATAGCCGAGTTTGCGGTGTATTGCATGTTTTTAATATTGTATATATTTTTGAACTTAGAGCTGTTATCTGTAATTTTACTTATTTTGCTGTTTATTGTAACTTTTAGGTATTCCAGCTAGCAGGTCACCTTCTATATTGGGGCAAAGCAACAATTATATACCCTATTTGTGAAAGCAATGTTTATGTAATATCACCTTATGCACCTACATATATGTAAGCATTGTGTACAATTGAATCGTTTATTTCGAAAAGGTAACATCTCTATTTTGATCTCCTCTGTCTCTTTAGAAAATTAAACAGGTTATATTTTTGAATGTCATAATCAATGGTTATTTGGTAAATTATTGCAGTAATTGTGTACTTAACTAAATTCATTTTTTCATTGATTATGACATTCAAAAATATAACCGTGCGCTGTTTAATTTTCTAAAGAGACAGAGGAGATCAAAATAGAGATGTTACCTTTTCGAAATAAACGATTCAATTATTATTATTTTCATTATTTTTTTTTAATTATTTTGTGTGAAGAAATTTAAATTCTTAAATCATTTTTAATGTGTTGTTGTTTAACCACCTACCAGAGGCATATTTGGAGATAAAGCACGGGGCTTTTAAAAACGGCCGCCTCTACGTTTCTGAATAATAGTCATACCTATAAATTATTAAAAGAAATAATAAAAGTTGCTATTCTTTTAAAGAGCATTTATTAAAAATATATTTAATTATATTGCTAAAAGTACACATTTGATTAAAAAAATAATAATAAAAATTTTAACAATTCATTACTCAGTTAAAAATATAAAAATCATGTACTGCTTTGAAGTGAACAAATTAGTTATGTTGTATTAATTGACCATATTCCGCGGACTTCTGTCTATTGAAAGTGAACCTAATGAATTCAATCATGGGTACCTAAGTTGTGGTTCTTTTAGGGGTGGCCGACACCCCCCCCCCCCCCACCACCACCTAAGGGTGCTTTTGACAGAGCATCTGTAGCGTGGAATGTTTCCACCTACTAATATCAAATGGCTGATTTTTAGAATTTAAAAAGTCCCAAGGAGGTCTAAATTTAAATTTTGAATCATTATATTGTACTTTTCTATAGCTTGACAGAAATTTTTATACCTTTTTTTTTAAATCTTTTATTCAAGCCTGAATGTTGAACATGTATCACTTGACACCATTTTTATTTTCAAGGTGCAATGCTGGGCAACACAGCTGTTTGTCGTTAAAAATGTAATATTGGGATGAGATATGCTAACACTCTCCTGATTTTTTAAAAAATAACTACTTATTTTATAAATTACGAAATATGTATATTGAAAGATATTTAAGTGATGCTTTACTATCTGTATATATAAATATTTACATAGATAGATGATACACATATAATTAAATTATATTATGCAGATGAACCTTTATTTAACAAAATTGCAAAAGCCAGCCAAAGTATTTGCCTTACTGAAAAATTTGCCGAGTTAGAATTTTCATTTATAGTATTTGTGTTATGTATAAAGACACATTTTAAACTCATAAGCATAAAATGTAAAAATGACTTAATTATATTTTGAAGTAAATTATATTCATTTAATTGTTTTTATTATTTTTTTATGTGAATTATTTTAAGTATTTTTTTTTCTTCTCTTTTTTGCCTTTTATAGCAATTCAGCAGTGGAAGCAAAGTTTTGTGAGCGATTTCAAAGCATGCCCCTGTTGCTAATGCTAAGTCAGTTCTCTTTACCTATATCCCTCAGTGTGCTAGACAGTCCGATGAAGACTTCTTACCAGCAAGTAAATGCTTTTACTTGTTTACGATACTGGTGGTAAAACTTAAATAAAAATTATTTTTTTAATTTATTTTAAACTTTTTATCATACTCTTTTATTGTTTCAGTTGGAATATAGCAAAGTATTTTTTTATTTCTAGGCTCGGCAAGTACAAATGGTCATATGGATGCTCCAACATCGCCTTTTGACACAATTACATACTTATGTATATCTCATTCCCTCTGATAGAACTTCAGTGCAACATGCAGATTATTCAGGTGGTCAGAAGAATAGAACTCAAAAATCAGAACAATCTGTTGACTTTGGAAGCTCTTGTGAGTTTTATTTGCTCTATTTGCCCCTTGTATTGCTTGGACAATTTTTTAGCAAATGTTTAATTGCAGTATACGGCCAACTCTGTTATTCCTACCAAGGATTGCAGTTTCAAAGCTTGTTGGTACTCGTCAGCCTAGAGTAGGATTAACCGAGCTCAGGGGCGTAGGAGCTGGGGGAGCTCCGGCTCCCCCTGGAATATTTCAAGCCGGCTCAGCTCCCACAGAAAAATTCGATCACTACAATTTTTTGCAGTACATTATTCCAAATTTTACTTTTCCAAAGCCCTCTCCCCGCCAAAATCATAACGGAACATTTGAACCCTCGTTTCACGAACTTTAATTTTCCAAAATTGCCGAAAAATTTTTCAGGCATTGAGAACAGATTAAAATTGCATTTTTGGAGCTTCAGTTTTGAAAAACAGCTGTGCCCTTAACGTTACCAAATGTGTCAGAGATTGTCTACAATCTTTTTTTATAGCTACGGTTTGGAAATTTTCTGGGAGAAATTTGAGACTCCGTATTTCCGCACGAATATTACTTCTAAAGCTAAGTTTATGTTACTAATGTAAAAGTATGCACTTAAAATTGCTGTCTTTTTGAGAAAAGAGATATTAGTTATGTTTTTAAATTATTTTCATTCACATCAAGTTTGTTTAAATATTTGAAGGGTCAGGAGGAAAAACTACCGTAGTCCACTTTTTGTTGAATTTAAACTGATGCTACCACCTGTTAGAAAAATAAGTGCAATTTCGTTTAGTATATGCAATATTTGAAAAAACACTGTAGTCCATGTATTATTGTCACTTTAGAACAAGTATACTGGGGAAGTTTATGAGTTCGTAAAGTTTAAATTTCGTTTTTCTCAAAATGAATCAAATGTGACTACCGTGGTTTTTCCCCCTGACCCTTCATTTATGATTTCAAAAATTGAACTTTTGTGTACAAAGGGTGGCAAAGTGAGTCTCGCTCCCCCTCTCCCCTGAAGCACCAATATTCGGCACTGCGCTCAGCTCCCCCTACTTTTACCAAGTTCCTACGCCACTGACCGAGCTTGTGGCAGAAATCCTCTTGTAAAAGCAAAGAGATCCAAAAAAAAAAACTGGTTGCTAATATGAAATTAGATCACCAGCGAGAGACCACACAATGGTACGAGACAACTCGGAGATTTTAACCCCTTCAGTCGGAATTATGAAATAGTTAACCAAAAATGTTTTTATTTGGTACACAAAGTACTATGGCTAAGAGCATCTCACAAACAAAATTTCAAGCTTGTGAGTAAAAAACTAAAAGAGTTATGACGTGTCCAATTTTCCAGATGCATATTTTGAAATTAATATTTCAGCAAAAAAAAATATTAAACATCGCACAAACTTTATCCTAAAATATTCTCCAAACAGTAACAAAACATAATATAAGCATTTGAAACGATAAATAAAAGATTATATATTTTTTAAAAAATCAGAAAAAAGGTCGCCTTTTCGACAAAAATCTATCGTTGGCAAAATGAGTCAAATTCCATCTTCCAATCCATATTTTGGAATGTTGCCAATTCCAAAACTAGAAATTTTTGCACAGATAATAATATACAGAGTGTCAAGAGTAAACTACAAAAAAAAAAAAAAAATCAAGTAATTTAATCAATTATTAAATGATTAGCAGCTGTTTAAAGTTGATGTCCGGTATACCGGACACCAGGTCTGAAGGGGTTAAGGCAAAGGGAAATTTCTGCCTCCAGCTCAGTTAATCCTACTCCTGGCTGACGAGTACTAATAAGCACGAAACTGCAGTCCATGGATGGATATAACCGTGTTGGTGGTTGTTTTGCATAAACTTGAGTTATTTTTCTTCAATACCGTAAAGTCAGGTTACTTGGACCCTAGGGGGTTACTTGAGCCCATTACAGTAAAATGATAAAATCTAGGTTTGGTACTTATTAGTTGAAGACTTGCACGTAGTTCCTCGTTTCTCCTCTAGGTAGAAGCACTCTGCAGTCTCTAATGCTAGTACCAAACCCAGATTTTATCATTTTACTGGGGGCTCAAGTAACCTCCTTGTGGATCCAAGTAACCCGACTTTACGGTAACTCAATTAACCCATTAACCCCTTCCCGGCTTTTCCCGAGCTGGACTCGGGCAAGCGAAATGTTCCGTTCTGGCTCATTCCGAGTGTAGCTCGGGCACTGTGAAAATGAACACTGCACAACCAGTCTTTCCCGAATTATTTCACATGTCCCTTTTATGGTTTCGGATGCTTTTATTTACTATTGTTGCTACTAGATGCAGCACTATACAGTGTTTTAGCATGCGAATGATGCTATTATGTTTAAAAAGATGTGTATGTATGGAAATAAGCATAGAAAAAATTGACATTTTTTGATACGTAATCCTGAAATAAAATGAGCCTGGAAGGGGTTAATGCCTAGCGTCCCTTTTTAGGGGCGGTCCAAAAAATGGGTCTGAATTTTGCAAAAAGGAACATTTCAACCAAATAATACTGTTCAACTAGTACCTTGGTATTGTTTCAATTCGTTATTAACAGATTGCACCACTAGCCATTGTAAAGTGTATTCTGTAGCAGTTTTAATATGATCTTATCAAGAATTACATCATTCACAATGTCAAGAACAAAAAGCTAAGTTTTTAAAATAATTCGCAGTTTATGTCAATTGCTGCTTTTATTTCTTCTTATAAAATGTCTTTTTAAATATTATATCAAGTTTCTGCTTTAACCCTGGCTTAGGGGCGGTGACTTACTGCTTTAAATGTTTAACTGTTTCAAAATGTTTATTATAGATCAGAGTGAGGAGTCCCTTTTGAGTCCATCTCCCTCCAAAGCGTCAAGTGTATCAGACGAAGAAGATTTGTCTCTGAGGGAGCAGGACTGTATGCGTCTTGAAAATCTCACCCCTTCGGAAAGACAAAGTATACTGAGAGATGCTGTAAATAACAAGGACGATCAAAAAACTTTCATCAGGTTTGTATATAGCATTTTCAATTTTGGAATTGCTTTGTCTATACAGTGAAATCTGTACCTCAGAACCAGACTAACGTAAGTCCATTTTCGTCACTCTTCAGTAGAAGGCAAAAACGATCGTCAGATGCATGCAAAGGATGGGACTCGTGCTCTTTTGACGCTGCTAAATAATTGTAAAGGAATTTCTTTTCTAGAATAACGTTATTATGGGTCGATGTGGAATAAGATTCTACATATAATACAGCAAAAAATTGAAAATCGCCGTTTTTGGACTTACGTCGTTCTGGTTCTGAGGTATTCATAATAAATTTATATAACTTTAAAAAATTTGTTAGGTTGTAATATGCATCTTAAAAGGAGAGAGCAGGTCATCTAGATCAGATGGTTGAAATCAAAATTTTACATTTTAGGTAACTTTTCTATTGTTTATTGAATAAAGTTGATTTTACTATTATTGCTTTGCAACACTAACTGATCAGGCCTTGCTTTTCTATTTGACTTTAACTAAGCGCCTTCTTAAAGTTTTATATTTATTCTCTTAAAATACTTTTCTCTTAAAATTTTACATCATGTTGAGTCTGGCTCATACAACCTTTTCTACACATTTTCTTCATTTATACAACGGTTTTTTTTTATGTCTTGACAAAAGCTTTGAGGGAAAAAATGATAATTTTTATTCACTTTTCACTAACAAAGCACCACTCTCTTATGTTCACCTGTAAGAGTTCTCTGAAAATGTATAAATAAACAATTTTATTCACCTGTATTTGAAAAGTTAAAGACTGCCGAAAAATACAATCTTTATTATTTCACCCGCACACATACATATATATTTTTTGTAGTAGGAGCATACCCGCCATTTAATGCAAAAATCTGCAACACCCAACTTTAAAAATGTAATGTTTCATGTAGGGTATCTGCTGCATTGAGTTTTCAAATCCATAATTTTCAATTACTTCTGCTCATTTCTTTCCATGACTCATGGGATGCAACATTTTCAGAAGAAGAAAAATATTCACAGGAAATGTCTTAGTGCTTTGTGAAATCAAAATTGTAGCCATCATTGCCCATATATTGCAGAAAGTTCCAATTAAATCAAAACATAACAATCTGAGCTATTATTATAACTAAAAGACAATTAATGCAGGACGATGTAATTTTTATAACTTAAAGTGCTCTTAACTGTCACTAACTTTTTAGACAAATTTTATTTTCTAAAATTTCTGATGTAAGATTAATGCTGGTGAAAATTATTGATAATTTTTACGAGTAGTATTAGTTTGAATCAACTCTGCTGCAAAAATGGATAGTTTTTGAATGGTTATAACAAAATGACCTAGATGCAAGTCTTCAATTACATAATATAAAATACAAGAAGGGTTAAAATAATAGGAAGCACAAAATTATGAATACCATACATCAAACAATTATTGCTTCAAATGGTAGAACCATATAGTCAGGGACTCAATTATGGCGGGGTATTTGGGGGCCCGAGTGCGGGACCCCTACTGAAAAAAGGGCAACAAATTTCTGTCATTTGTAAAAAGAAATTTTAATTAATTTTACTGTATTTATTTTTTCAATGGGTCAGGCCCGTCATTTAGGGAGGCAGGGGGGGGGGGTCAATTGTCCCCCCTGACTTTGAGAAATCAATGTATTTACACATAAGTGGGCGTGGTTTTTATGTTTTCCGATGAAATTGCATTGTGTTTGGACCCTTTTGCCCCCCCCCCCCCTGGAAAAACTTGAAATGACGTCCCTGCAATGGGTCCATGTTTGGGTCCTTCAACTAAAGGGTTTGTTCAATACCTCACAAAAAAAGACCTTATTTTATAAAAATGAATGCTCAATTTACCCTTCATATAATGAGGAGTTCTAATGACTCATATATTTGTGAGTATTTAAATAAACAAGAAGTTCTGTCAAGAACTAAACGAGCCTACTTTCCTGTACATCGACATCGGCATTCTAGCATCTGATCAATATTCTCTTGATTATCTGTGACTGAAAATTATGTCAAACATACCTTTTTAGCACTTAAAACTGATTTCTAAAAGCAAAATATACCCCTCTCATCAGATGAAGTAGACACATAAAAAGTAAATAAATGAATAAATAAAGTTTTGTCGCACCTTTTAAAGAGTGTAACTGTTATAGTTCTTCTGTAGAAAAAATCCTCAATTGTTTTCAAAAAAATAAATAAATAAATAAATAAAAGTACAAAGAATATCAAAACACATTTTATCAAAGAAAGAAAGAAAAAAAAACTTGTTTGTTAATAAAATGTCTCGAATTTCATTTTTTATCTGTTGCCAGTTGTTAAATATAACTAAAAAATAAAATGCTCTCATGAATGAAAAATTTTTGTCACAAAAAAAATTGTCTGCCAAAAAAATAATAATAATAATAAATAAAATAAATCAATAAACAAAAAATCGTCTACACAGTCGATAATTTTTTTCTGAGCCTGCATTTCCGCCATGTTCGCAGAGTCGGAATCAGAGTCCTCAAAGAAAATTATTCCGTAAGTACTTTACATAAATTATTTATCAAAACCATTTTCTTACAAAGTTAGTTTGAAGGAAATCAGTCTTCTTTAAGTTCAGGATCAACATTCAACTTAAATTTCCCCGTAGGCGCTAATGTTAAGTTTTTTTCTGAACGGTTCAACATTGAACAAAAAATGGCTCAAATCAAAAAGCGAAATATGGAAAAGAGCCTCTCCGAGATCTTTCTAAAAAAAAAAGTTTATTCAATTCGGACGGTTCATTTAAAAGTTGGGAAAAGGTTGCTTGAACGGTTCATTGTTGAATAAAAAAATGTTCAAATTGAAAATTTAAATATGGTAAGGAAGTATCTTTGCTGAGATCCTTCGAACAGAAAAAAAATTTGTTTAAATCGGACTGTTCACTCAAAAGCTATTAGGGGTGACAGCTTGAATCAACGGTTCAATATGTTGAGTGAAAAATTGTTCAAATTGGAAATGTAAATAGGGGAATGAAGTGTCCTTGATAAGATCTTTCGAACAAAAAAAGTTTGTTCAAATTTGACTGTTCACTAAAAAGTTAGTGTCACGGGACAGGTTGTTTCAACATTCAAAGTTGAACCAAAAAATGTTCAAAGCGAAAAATCAAAGACAGGAATGAACTATACTCAGCGAGATCTTTTCAACAAAAAAAAGTTTGTTCAAATCGGAATGTTCATTCAAAAGTTATTGGGGGGGGGGGGCAGACAGACAGACCGACCAACACACAAATTCCCCATCTCAATACCCTACTTTCCAATTTTTAATTTTTCAATATTCATTTTTCTTTAAAATTTCTTTTTGACTTTTTTTTTTTGGACTTGGCGATATTTTTTAGATGCATCAAGCCACTTTAAATGCTTTTTCGTCTTCCTTTTATTTTTAACGGGAAAGTAGGCTAAAAAGGGGATTTAATTTTTTGTGGGGGTGGAGGCTACATATTTGTCAGTGCCCCAGGGCACTCAAGTATGTACATCGGTCCCTGGATATAGTAAACAAAATCAAGTTTTTTTAAAAAGTAGAAGCTATCTGATTTCAAAACACAAAAAAACTTACGTATAACTGTAAAAATTACTTAAAATGCATACTTTTGTCTTTTTAGGTAAAATTTGGTATTTATGCATGGTCTTAAATAGAAAATACTTCCCCAATTTGTCAGTTTTTACAATTTTTGAGCATTTTTAGCTGAAATCACGACTTTCAATGACAAATTTTGACCATCAACAAAATCTAAGACTTTTCACAGGCACTCGGATACTCAGTTCATGCGAATGGAATGCCCTTAATGCAAATAAATTGTGTTTACAATTAAATATCAAACATTTTAAACTAATATATTCTTTCCCTTCAGATTATCTCCATACTTTCGTGGGCGTCATCATCTAGAAGAAATTATGTACTGTGAAAACATTTGGCGTTCTTGTCTTTTATCTCTGCTGGATAAATTTAGAAACATTTTAATCACATGTCAATTTGAAGATGCTGCTGTTGCTGCTTTAAATAAGCGCTTGTGATACTTGTTCATTTTATTGTCTACTTATTAATAAATCATTCAAAACAATCCTTATATTACTTTGCATCTTTTATATTATGTTTTGCATAACACCTTCAAAAGTATATTCGTGAAATAAAATTTCTTTGTATTACCTTTCTTACACATTCAATTATATTACTGTAGTTTAAAAAAAATTTCTGAACATATTAAAGAAAAGTAAATAGAGTTTTTAGTCCAAATACAAGTTCATTGTAGTTTAAATTTTTTCTTACCTTTGGATTGTCATTAATTCTATGTGTTTGTTTTAGGTACTAGATACTTTAGATTTAGGTATGTTTAGAACAGTGCAGGCCTCAAGTTTAAAAGTTTTTCTTTTTTTTTTTGGGGGGGGGGCAATGGGTGCATTAACTCAATGGGAAAAAAACAAAATACATTCACCAATACAAAATTACTTAATTTCTAAAGAGGAGGGGGGGGGAGGGACTTGATCAATAGAGTAACTAAACTTACGATGATTATTTTAAGCACATTAAGAGGCAGTTCTGGTCCTGTAATGATGTATTTCAAAATACTTTTGATTCAATCAAAACCATTAAGATAGTGAAAGTCTTTACGATTCAATGCCAACTTAATGTCTGGTAGTAAATTTTATTTTTTCACAGTTTCTTCTTGAAACATTTCCTAGCATGCAAAAATATTTGCTTCTCTTTGTGCATTACTTTAATCCATTTTGTAATTTCAAGAATAAAATCAGGAACTTATTCCTGGATTTTGTAGTAACATTAGTATTGTTATTGATTAGGTAGTGCAGTGCCAATTATTTCTACCAAGAGTTATTAAAAAGCAATATCTGATCCAGTATAACATTGTTAACCCATTAATGCCTGACTTTTGTTTTCAAGATATTTTTATACTGGTTACAAACAGTGTTTAATGGACAGGAAAAAAATATATATATATTATGTAAAAAATAATTTTTTTATTAAGGAAAGAAAAATCGTCTCTTAAAAGTTACGATAGACCCCAGAGGGTGCATACTTAACTAATAACTTTGAAAACTTGGCTTTTTTCTTGAGATTGTGAACGATGTAATTTTAGATAAAAATCATTTTAAAACTGCTACAGAACACACTTTATAATGGTTATGTGCTGCAATCTGCTAATAACGAATCAAAACAATACCAAGGTACTAATTGAACACTATTATTTGGTTAAAATGTTCATTTTTGGGAAATTCAGACACTTTTTTGGACCGTCCCTAAAAAGGGATGCTAGGCATTAATGGGTTAATTCAAGTACGCTTAAACCGAGTAACTGCTAAGACCATCTACATTTCCAATCCCCGTCCTATTGCTTGTTGAATAAAACGAACTAGGGTTAAAATAAATTGGTTTTAAAGCTCCTTTGGAGTTTGTCGAACAAGGTTCGACCGTAGTATATAAGTTGATATGCACAAATGTAAGCTTGTTCACATATTGTTCTACATAGATGATACACTATCATATAACAAAATTCATTATATTTGGCATCATAAATGTTCCGAAGTGCAGATCTAAATTCCATTAATTTGAAATTGGGGTCCTCCAAATATGTTATGCACACAAATGCTTTTATTTCAAGATCGACAAAAATTACTATTTAATTTGAAGTTATGTGAAATAATATTCTCTGAACTATGCAACAATAAAGGATTTTATTGTAATTGCTTCAAAATACAATAAACAGATTAACAAGCAGATGAAAAATACACAACCAAAATATACAACACAGAATAGTTTTATCATAATTTCATAAAATTAATAAACTTCAAAAATGATAAAAAATTATTTAAGTTTTGAATGAAGCATCACATTTCAACAAGTATTTTACATCTATAAAAAATATGGGAAAATACTCTATAGTATATCTGTAGTCGGATATATATATATATATATACCACATCTTAACTTGAATATAAAATTTTCATTGGAATATTGAAAGACAATCTATCTTATACAATTTTTACAAGAGTTTTCATGAAAATAGTATAATTCATGTAATTAATATTGTAAGTGAAATAAGAATGCAGTAAAATTTCATTGACATGAATACCCTAAGGAAAAGTCTTAAATAAATTCCTCCAAGTTTGCACTACCAAAGCAATTGATGATTTTTTAATGAAATGCAAGCATGTTTATGTTAACAAAATTCCTTAATAGAGCTCAAAATATATCTTTTGAAATGTATAGGGTAATATCAGTCTGAGATGGGGTCAAATTTTTGAGAATTTTAAATTTCAAGCAAAAGCAAATTCATGCAGATTTGGCTGGTTCCTCATTAAAAAAAAGAGAAAAACTTGTTAAGTTTAGAATATTCTATCTTGCAGGTAAAAATATTTGCTTTAAGAAATTTTCATTGGGATTGTTCTAAAATTCGATGTATGAAAGTTTTGTTATTTAAGACGCAAGTTTTGTTCTTTTCTTAATGAGGAGAATTTGCGAAATTAGTTTCAATCAAATAAAATAATTTATTTCTCTTAAAATTTATCAGCGTTAAGACACTCCTTTTCTTGCTCATAATTTCTCCATATCACTATATTTTATGACTTCAAAAAGTGTGATTTATGCAGACTTAAGGATGAAACAATAAAAGACTTTTGAGAACTTTTAAGCGGTAGTAATGTTTTATTATGATTTAATTTCACTTACTATAACTTTTTACCAAAAAAAAAAAAAAACTAGCTCATAAAACATGCAGACTAAATATATTAAAAAGTGGCTTTTAAATATTTCTAATACTATAATTTTTATGGAAAAGGCATGACAATGTTTTTAAAAAACAAGTTAGTTTCAAAAAAAAAATGTATAAATCTGATACATAAGGCATATCTTGTAACAACTAGGTGCAGAAAGATAAGTACTCGTAGAGCTGCCAGTGAACATTTTTCAAAAATAATCATTCCATGCATCGATGTGTTTATCTCAATATCGAAAGTGTTAGTGGATACAATAACAGTATTAATAATCTATTACATATGCTAAAAGAGTGTTATATAATAATAGTTAACACAAATGGTTAAAAAACATGGAAGGTTGTATAAAAACAGAAAAACAGTTTGCATATTTAAATAACATTGCATCATCATTGTTTTTTTTTTTTTTTTTTTAGTTTTGAAATCCTACAACTTCTAAGAATGGTAGTCTCCAACTTTCTTAAGAGCAAAATAATTTTTGTTTCATTTTCTATATACATATAAAGGTGTTCTGTTTCCAACTTAATTTTCCAATGTTCAGTTAATTACTAGAACCCCCCCCCCCCCCAAAGCAGTGGGTTGGCATTCAACTCTGTTTCTCCAAAGTACAGTGCCTTCGGCGCAGCACTTTGGCAACTTTGCTCCCTACTTGCTGCCCAAGACTGCTTACATTAGCTAAAGAAATATAATTGTCGTTTTTGGAATATAAATTTCATTCCTTCAAAAGAAAGATTAAAAAATCATTACATTAAAAAAAGCGCCTTACTTAACTAACTTTTGTTTGAACCAGGCATTATTAGCAAGTATCAACTATATCTGCCTTTGTTCAAGGCATAGCAAGGAAATATTGGCAACATGCCAACAGTCTCAGCCTGCGACTGTTTTTGCTTTTTTCCTGCAGAGGAAAAAGGCAGAAAATGTGGACCAGTATCTACATTTTCAATATCTCTGCAAAAAGTTGTACAAAAATGCAAGTGGACCAAACATAATCCCCAAAACAATAACAAATCCTTTGTTACCTGGTTCAAATCTCAAATCACTATTGGTCTCGAGAAATTGGAATGACATATTATGGTCCGATTTTAACATAGTACATTGTTTTGTTTTTTTCTAAAAATAGGTTTCTCTAAACATATATTTTAAGTATAATAAGAACAAAAAAGCTATATTATATAAAAATTGGCACTTGATCATATTTTTAATTTATTTGGTTTCTCTATTACTTATAAAATACATTCACAGATGTCGTTCAGACATTCAAACAGTTGAGGAAAAGAAAAGCAATAAATAATACTGAACACAAATTGGCAAAATATAATGCTTTCAGTGATAATAATTTGCTTATGAATAGAAAAAAAATTGTTCCCCAGCAATTTAGATTTTTGAAAAGGTATTTCTTGATTTAAAAAAAAAAAAAAGAAAAGAAAAGAAAAATGGAATGCAATGCCATATGCAGCATGAAGGATGATGGACATAAAAATGCAAATTTGTACAATTTCAACTCCATTATGTTTGGGAGGGGTAGAGTATATTAAGCGAAGAAATGTTTCTTTGAAAGGAATATGTTGAGAGTTAAATTAGTAAATAATAATCTTTAAAAAAAATTTAAACACTTCAAATGATTTTTTTACAAAGAATAAACAATTAATAAGAACCGGTACAATTTTGTTCAAAATGAAACAAGCATAAAATTGATATTTAAGTTGGAAAAATAATTATTTGCTATTACTTTAATTATATGGATTGAAATAACAGCAATTAAAAAAAGACATGCACTCATGCTTATGGCATCCTAAAGTGAAATGAAATATCAAGCTTAGCTTTAATGGTGTCTTAATAGGAAACAGTATTTCAGCTTAACAAAATAACCCACATATCAAAATAGCAATAAATCTTACATCTGCAAACCTTAACATCTAAAAAATGCAAAATATGTAACAACAATGGAAGGATAAATAATAAAACTTAATGGGGAATAAGGCTAGATGTTAATTTCCAGTTAAAAGTTCAGTAATCTACAAGTTAAATTTATACATTGAACTTACAAGATGCGTTCCATCAGTAATGAGACGAAATTCATAAGAAATAATTTATTGATTAAATTCATGCAAATTATGAAACATTTTTCAAACGACACCCCTGCATCTATATATTTTCACGAATTTACAGTCACTGTTTAGGATGTCTTTTAAAATCAATATAATTCAAGCCTTGGACATTCCTTGTCCCACTTTTTTTTTCTTCAGGACTTTCTCAGCAAGGAAACAAAAAAAAGTTAGTGGGAGCCAGATCAGGACTCCAGTGAGGTTGAAGAATCAATTGAGCATGCATATTGAACAGGAAATGAAGGTTCTGTTGCTTATCACATTGTCATAATGAAATAGTCCCTTTAATTGCATGCAACCCTATTTTTCAAAGTTTTAGCATTTAAAAGTTTCAAAAAACCTTTGTGCTACGTAAAGATTCTACCAGAGTTCATTCTCAGCAGAGCTCATGCAACACTCATCCTGACTTTTTAATGTATCGGAGAAGAATGAAAATGCATATTTTACGAAGGTGAAACAACCCTATACCCTGCCCTGCTAGTAAGAGGGCACCATGGTATATATAGTTGTGCCTTAAAAAAGTAACATTATTTTTAGAACGCACCTCGTATAACGGATTAACGGATTTTAAAGTTATCAGTGTATGACATGAAATAGAAGCTGTATTTAATGGTTAGAAGAATAGATTTAAACTCACTGCAACTTTCTCTAATAAGATCATTAAGCTGAGGGAAAACACATTAAAAAGACCAAATTTATTTCATTAGTTATTAACTAATTAAAACTTCCATAATAACAATTATCACAACAATTCTTGATTTAAAAAGTGGAATGTTCGAGTATTTTTAAGCGCTGTTCCTTCCACCAATTATTTGCTATTTATGCTAAACCATCAGATACATAAATATAGCAATAACAATGTTGTAATACAAACATACAAATTAGTTATTCATTAGGCATAACACCATCATTACTATATTTCATTCAGAACACAAAGGTAACCAGTTTATTCCATAGGATATATGTTACATATGTATCCATAAATCAAAAAAAAAGTAAGAAATTATTTCATGAAGTAGAAGAATAAATATAAATAATATTGCATACCTTATATGAAGGATGTACCCTTAAAGGGGGAAGGAGATAAAACTCTCCTTTTCGTTATTTCCCTGTTTTTACCATAGAAAAGGAGTAAAAATAACTGTATTTTCTTTTTATTCTACTACATTGCATTTTGATTTTTTTTTCTGGTTACACCACTGCTTCACTTTAACAAGAGATTTGTATATGGTCCCTTCAAAAATTTGAACATCCATGCAGCATAATTAATACATACGTTTTAGATCCTTATAAAAGACTTTCAAGTGAAGTATCTTTTTCATACAGCATACTTATAATTACTAGCCATGTTCCCCCTAACATGAAAAGTTAAAAACAGTAACATTACATTTGAATAAAAAAGTTAAAAAACAAAATATGAAGTGCCAAAGATGTGTAGTCAATCAAATGTCAAAGTCAGAAAGTTCTTATTTTAATGTAACTTGAGACAAAAACGTTCCATACTTCATCAAAAACGCTTCATCTATTGTCAGGAACAACGTATGTAGCAGGAAAAATCCCTTTACGCGAACCTATTTTTCCTTTCCACCAATTACTGTCGGTACGGTTAATAACAGTAATAATATCTCCACGGTGGAGTTCCAGCTCCCCTTCTTCTTGTGGCTTGAAATCATACATGGCCTGCACTAAGTACTGAAAGATTTAAAACATATTTAATAAATTTCAACTTACAAATACAACCGAAAAAATCAATGACAATCGTTGACTTTCTTATTATTAATAATTACAATGAAATGCTAATTTAGAGATAGAGTGTTAAAACCAGTCATAATGAGTACACATATTTTGGACAAAATAAATAAAATAAACACTGAATGAATAAAACTAATCCACACTAGAATCCCAACAAAAGAGCTTTTAAATTAGCTGCAAAGAAAATTCTCTTAAATTTAATACAGAATGATTGAGTTTTAAACACAGTTTGACCTAATTATTTCTTGACTTGAAACGTCTACAAATTTTCATTCCATTCAATGTTATTTCAATTGAATGTCTACTAGACATAGACCTTTTTTTTAAGTTCGAATGAATGAAAAAGGCTCAGTGAATTAATTCTAGTCATCAAGCTTCCTAATTTCAGCAGCACAATTGTAGAAAGAAGCTTTTTCCCCACTCCAAAAAGCACAGATCAGTGATGCGGTGGAAAGTGAAGGGAATCACTTCATTTCACATTCATGCTTTTCTTTATCAGATGGTGAAATGGAAAACTCATTTTTGAAAGGAAAATGCATAATAAATCATAAACCAAGCAAAAATGGACAACATTATTTGGTTGCCAGGTGACAAATGTTTACTTTTAGGTCGAAACTTTGTCTGGTTTTGAGGCACATATACATTATTTTTGCACTGATAACTATAGTTGGAGCATCCTAATCTGGCAGCATTGTGAAAGCTATACAAATCACCACATTGCTAGGTTAGACTTGCCCCAACTAAACTATTGCAGAGAACTACTATTTGAGCGATTCCATACCAAATCACCGAATGGGGGTCGCACGACCGACTCGGATTTTTTTTTAATTTTGTACACAGATTGATGGCATAGAGGTATGAAAAAGCCCAAAAGGAAAGTTACCTGCTCCCCTTATTTTCTGAGATACATGCCCTCAAAGTTTGTCCGCCACGTCAAAATACTAAAAAAGTGATGTTATTTAATCATTTTTTATAAAAAATCGTACTCATGCAAAATAAAAGTGTTATATATCTGTGGAAACTAGTTACTCCAGGCATTCTGAAAAAAAATACTAGAACGTTCATAATGAAAATTGCCAAGGTACAGGGCTTTTTGAAGTTGTCACCACAAAAACTTGATTTTGCAGATTTTGCTAAAATTCAGGCATTTATTACAAAAAAAGGCAAACAAAACCAAAGGTTTTCTCACTTTCTGGTAGTGTACAGGTCCTCCCTGTAAATTGCTACGCAATAAATTTTTTGGGTTTCTCACTCCTTCTTGGAAATATTTTAGCTTAAAAATAAGCCATAAGGCAAAAAATGCGTTTTTGGCCATCTTGGCAGCCATTTTTCTCATAAAGGGGGAGCAGTAGAAACTTTAATTTTTTTTTAAAACAAGCCACTGATATGTTAGCTATTCACAGGAAAAGAGTTTACTTTTGGTTATTTCTCCCATTAAGAGATATCCTGCTGACAGTATATGCATGTTTTTCGTGACGACCATATGCTTTTGTTCCCCCTCTCATGGACTTAAAATTAATTAAACCAAAAAATAATTATGTATTTATTATTAGCTGTATTATCTACTCAATATGTCATAAAATTTAATTTATTAAATCATTGAACAATAAATTAGATAATTGATGAAAACAAGAAAAAGTATTTCTCTGATGCCTGAGCATTATGCATTTATAATTATAAAGCACTAAATACTTTCTTGAGAAATTAATTAACATAAATGAGCTCTAAATAGTTATATTATAAGCAATACCCAATCTTGTGATTGGGATAGTCCTGTTTTTAATTGAAGAATTTCTTGAATATCAAATGAATATCAGGAAAATAAATGAGGTCTTTTCGTTTGATGTAGGATACTTTATGACAAATTTCATTTGATGGGCTACTAACTGAGCATGGTGATAAAGAGCTATTAATTTCAGCATCGAATTCCATTTTACCTTATTAACAGTTAAATATTTATAAAATAATTAAATAAATAATTTAATATAAAGCCATGCTTGAAGAATTAAAATTAGTGCAACTAATTTATTCCCATACTGATCTTTACAAAACTGACATGTGTTGAGCACTGATAAGAACTGACAAGAATAAGTTTACTCACTAAAATACTAGTTCACAGATACTATAAAGCGTACATTCTATTTTCTACAAAATAATACTGCAACAA